>VZSR01001342.1:5772566-5789765 GCA_013398615.1 Brachypodius melanocephalos
GGGGGAGAAGAAAAAAAAATGTCCCCGGCCAATAGGAGGAAGAGGTCGGGAGAGACCCAAAAGCTGCGACCCAATAGGGAGGAGAGGGAGACTCGGGCTTGAGGGAGAGGAATTTTGGCCATCTGAGTCCTGGAACACCGGCCGGGAGAATTAACTGTTTGAAGAACGGGGAGCCAGTAGGAAACCCATAACTCTAAACACAGAGAGGTAACAACTCCCGCACTTCTCTCCGCCGCTCCCAGGTTTCCCAAAGGCTGCTGCCGCCTAATCCCCACGCAAAGCACCCGAGAGCTGCTTTACCACCCAGCGGTGCCAGATGAAGGGCTGTTTTTAAAACTTCATTTATGCCATGTATTACTTGCCCTTGCCTGTGGAATCGGTGGTTGGCAGAAGTAGAAGCACCGTCTCGAGGGGGTTGAAATTTCACTTCAAAACGATGCGTGTCCGTGGAGCGGCGGGGCTGAGTGGGCGGCGTGGGCTGGCTGGGAGATCCAGATAGCCCCGGGCATGGGCAGCGCCTTCTCTTTGGGAAGGGTTTTTTTAATCTAAATAAAAACTTTTTTTTTTCCCCTTTCCCGCTTCTTTCTGTCACGCTTGCTACAGCGAAAACAAAGGCGCTAGGTACATATCCCGGGTGGTTGCCTGGATAATATTCAGTATTTTATTTCTGCTCTCTTGTTCCCTTGACATCCTCCGGCTGAGGCGGGTCCGCAGCTGCTCCCACGCCCCCCGGTCACGCGTGGCGCGGGGGGGCCGCAGTGAAAAGCAGCAAGGGCTGATTTTGAGAGGGTGACAGAAGCCAGTGTTTTCATCAGTTGGTGGGACCCCGGAAAAATATGGGAAGTCAAGCTGTACACGGAAAATACAGCGGGGAAAGCCGCGGGGGGTTAATTCGATACAAGTTAAAAATAAAATATAAATAATTAGAAAGTAGGAGAGGGGATTAGCCTGGACCGAGCCGCGGTGGAAAACCGGGCAAGGAGACATACAAATTTTCAGGAAGGGATTATTTTTTGTCCACTCTTTCTCAGCTGCTCCCCGAAAGTGCAGACCTACTTAGGGCAGGTTTATCATAGACGACTTTTTTTCCTATGGGGCTGGAAACAAGTGAAAGGGGCACGTGTGGGAGTGTAGGGGGAAGAGATAATTCCTTTCGCTCCAAGAGCGAATCCATCGTGTCCATGTCAGCGTGGTACGGCGAAGCCCTTCAGCCCTCTCTCCCTGGCCTAAAGCGCAGACTGACGACAGCCCGGTGTTCACATGCACGGAAACGGATTTCAGATGAAAACCGGGAAAGAAGACATTTCTTCGGCAAATCCCAGAAAAGCTAAACTCTGTTATCTAGGCCGAGGAGCAGGTTTTGGACGTCTCCATCACCCGCCCTACACCCCTGATCCCCCTCCCCATCGCTCCTTTCCCCACCCCTCCGGTACACCTCCTTGACAGGTCACTCTCCGCGGGCACAGCTGCGCTGCCACACGGGATGTCGTGTGTTCCCCACTATGGCACTGCCCGCTGCCCGGCCCCGCGGGGAGCCCTGCTGGGCAGGAGCAGCAACAAGAAGGGAACGACCGAGGCAGTGGCTTGGAGGAAGCCGACAGCGAGAGCGGGGACTCGGAGGAGGGCACATATGTTTCCAGCGGGTCCCCCGGCTGTGTGTCTTCTCCCAGGCGAAGAAATGTTTCAAAAAAAAAAAAAAAAAAATCCCCTCCAATACCCCACCAAAACAATTATTTTCCCTCTTTCCTAAAGCCATGGAAACACTTGTCTGGGAGGCAGACACCGACGAAGGCTCTTAAAGAAGCTGGAGAGAGATTTTAGCAAAATAGCCCAAGAAAACAGTGGATTATCTATAGCGTTTTAGTGGAAAGAAACGGTGCTGGAAAGGCAGGGAGATTTAAGCGGATTTTGGGAACTGATGTAAGAACTCAGAAACACGCTTTCCAGAGCACTAAGTGTGGTTTTACTGGTGGACAGTTTAAAGCAGCCCCGACCCCTTTTGGGTCTCTTACCTTGGGGCTCTCCTGTGCCACCCGAGGTCTGTAGCTGTGTCCGAGCACTCCGCGCCCGGCTCTGGCAGCCGAGCGCAGCCTCTGCAGCAACAAGAAACACAGCGCAGTTTCCAAGCCAATACGGCCCCCAATTGTCAAACCCCAGGGAGCAGACCCTTTTGCCAGCGGCGGGAGAGCAGCTCCTCCAGGTCCCGGACACCGCTCCCGGGACCGCGGGGATTCACGGCCCCGACGACTTCTCTCCCTCTTCCCTGGCCCTATCCTGGAGCCCGGGAGGTGTAGGACAGCTCGCCCTCCCTGCACCCGTCCGCGCCGGGCGGTGCAAAAGCGGTAAACACAAAGGCATTGCTGCTCCGCCGTGCGAGCGGAGAGAGAGGGCAGACCCTGCAGCGACCTTGCGGCCCCACTGGATGTGCCGGGGGAAAGGGGAGGGATGAGGAGGGCGGGGGGGGGGGGGGGGGGGGGGGGGGGGGGGGGGGGGGGGGGGGGGGGGGGCACAGAGCCAACGCTACCCCTCGCAGGGTTCGCTGCCCCTTGCGCTGAGAAAGCTCACCCGGAGAAAACCCCCTCTCCCCGAGCCGGGGGACGGGATTTCGGCTGAGCTTTTGCACCAAAATCTGACCGAGCAAAAGGCATCCGCCCTGCGCCGCCGACGCCCGGACCCCGCCGGGGCTCCTCAGCCGCCTCTGTCCCCGCGGCGGGCGGTGTAAACCTCGAGTCTACCAAAGGCCTGGCCTTAATCTGGATTCAGATCCTACTCCGACCCCCGGCCGCCAGAGATGAATGCGTCCCTTTGCCTGGTCTTTATTCCAGACTCTTACTCGCAGGGGTAGCTCCCATTAAATCCAGGAAACTGCTCCCTGGAATAAAGTGGCAGGAGCAAGGGTCGCAGGGCCAGGCCTCGGGGTTTATAAAGAAATCATTCACTTCTGCTTTCCAGTTGTCGCAGAGCGGGCCTGAAAAATATCTGTTTATGTATGGAAATATTTGGGGGAAAAAAGAGAAATAAGGGGAGCCGGCTGCTGGGTGGGAGTGCTGTCCAGATGTGCTGTTTGCAGGGGCTGGGCCAGTTTCAAACCCTGCTCCACCGCAAGAAAAACCTTCCCGAAGGTCCTTCATCCAGATCTAGCTCGTGGATTTATTATTATTTCTCTCTCTCTCTCTCTCTCTTTTTTTTTTTTTTTTTTTTTTTTTTTTTTTTTTTTTTAATTTTTTTAAGCTAGTGGTTGAAAACAACGTTAAAACCCGTCGGCGGGTGCGGGCTGAAGGCTCTCTGATAACGCGAGCGAGTGATTGAGTGGGATTTAACACAGCGCCCATTATCTTTAAACGGATCGGAGGATTTCGAGGCTGGCTCTCTAGTAAAAGAGGCAAGTTTAAAGCAAGCATAAGTGGCCGCGTGGAAACACGAGCGAGGTGATGTTCCCGTGCTGCGCGGGGTCAGTTATTGTAACTGGGGGAAAAAAATACGCCTGCAATTTATTTTTATGGTCTGCACAAACGGTATTGTTGCGTATATTAACTAATTCATAATTATACCCCTATTATGCTGTCGATTCGTTCCCCCTCCCCTTCCCCCGGTTTTCTCAGGCTTTGAGAATTGAACCACCGCAAAATATTTACAGTCTCAAGTGTTTTTAAATGGGCTTTGTTTGTGTTTTACAGAATAAAAATCTCTATTAGTGTTTAAACAAACACCATGCCAGTCTCTTAAGCCTTCCAGATGTTTGCAATAAAATGTCAGGTTTTGCCTTTGGGACTCGAAATAAAATTTAACTACCTTCACCCTGTAATTATTCTCTTAGCTCTCCCTTCCTAAATTTTTCTGCTTTCTATCAGGACAGAAAAAAAAAATCCGATTATACACTCGGACTATAAAAAACAGCCACAACTTTCCCTCCATTTTTCCAGGACTTCTCCCCTTTTTGTTTCGGCGCGTGCATTACTTTTGTCTCTCCTGTTTTCGGGGCGGCAGAAGGAGGTCAGGCAGAGCAGGAACGCATCGGCACGTTTCCTGGGCTTAAGGCAAAAAAACGCCCCTCGTCCCCTGGCCTCTCCCCCCATTCAGCCCCATCCCGACAGCAGTGTTCCCGGTGGGGAGGAGAATCGGGAACTTAAAACTGTCCCTGAACTTCCACCAGCTCCGGGCGTCACTTTTCTCCAGGCACGAGTCAGACCTGACTGCATTTCGGAGCCTCCCCGCGGAGCTGTTTGGAAATAGGCAATTATGATGAATAATTCACACAAAGCAGGTTCCCCTCGCAAACAAAGACCAAAGTCCCGGCTAGAGACCGTTCTGCCTTCTGAGCTACTGACTTGGAGCAGCACAGGCAGGATTAAAAGCCATGCATTTTGTATTTACCACGCCGAACTTCAGAACAACCCGGAACGATAAGCGGGCGACTAGATGATCTCTCTCTTCGTTTGCAGACTACAGACCCGCTTTTCCTGCTTGTCAGCAGGCTCGCGGGATTTCTGCAGCTTTCAGGTCTCGCTGCTTGCGTGAAACCCGCAGACACACACGGGCGGGCTGCTCTGCTCCGCGCTCCCGTGCGCTGCAGCCTTCGGGCACAGCCTGGGGGCGCGCCCGCCCGGGACACTCGGCTTCACACCCACGGGCGCCCCGAACCCAATCCCGGCTGCTCCTGCCGCCAGCGTTTTTTATAAGATACTTATTTTTTTCCTCCCTCTTCTGCAGAGTTTCTCCCTGCCTTGTGCTGAGGTCTCTGCTGACAGGTGAATCCTCGTGGCTGCAGCTCTCGGATGGCGAGAGGCAGGAGGCAGCTCCAAGGAGGGCAGAGGCTGGCAAGATCACCCGAAAGCAGGGCACCACCCCCTCCCCAAAAAGAAAAGAAAAGAAAAGAAAAGAAAACAAAACCCAACAACAACCCAAACTGTGCACCTCCCGGCTCCGAGAGTGAGGGACAGAGGTGTCCAATCAGCCATGCCACCCGCCACATCACCCTCCTGACAACCTAGTTTGCACACACACACTCACACCCCTGAGAAGAGGTGGGAAAGCCAGCCGAAGCCCCTCACACAGGGTGCTGGTGCCGAGGAGAAGGTGTAGCCGGGCTCCTGGGCTCCGCTGCCCCCCTGCGCGCTCCCCCGGCCTCATCTGCACTGGGTCGCTGAGGTTTCCTCGGGGCCTCCTTCTTCCTGCCCCTGTTTGCAGGTGGACTCTGGAGTGGTGTATGCCAGCAAGACGGGACCGAGGGAGATTTCAAAGCAGTTCATAGGTCTGGGTTGGGTTTTTTGTTCGTTTGTTGGCTGGTTTTGGGTTTTTTTTCCCCAACACATAAACCAACCTTAAGGAATTTCGGAGTTCTAGGGGGTTAGGAGACCTCGGGAGGAGCAGGGGAAATCCGGCAGCGAGGCTGTATCTAGAAAAACTCCAGGACAAGAACTTTAACCAAATCCACTGTCAGAGCCAGGGCACAAGAGCTGGTCCCGAGAAGGTCGCCGGCCAAGCACGTCCCGGAGGCCCAGGGGCTCAGCTCTGCCGTGGCTCAGCTCTCCTATGGTTCCGAGCCCAGATCGGGAGGATTATGCCTTCCTTACCACCGCACGAGGAGCACCGGGAAAGCCGGGCCAGGATCAGGCGTGGGGCAGCTCACGCGCGAGTCCCGGCAGGGAGATTTTAGTCTGAAAGGTGAGTGTTCTCTGCAGGGACCCTGATTACTTTTCCATCGGGAAAATAAAAGAAATCAGTTTAAAGCTGGCAGCAAACAGCTTTTACACAGCGGCGCGTTGAAGAGCTGCTCCTTCGCAGATAATTGCTCCTATTATGATTTGGGATAGTTTGAGGGAGTTGACGTTTGGGTATTTGTTTCCTTTTTTTGATGGATTATTTTTCCAGCCCAAATGCAACCCTCGGCTTCCACACCCACAGGACTGAGTGCGGTCAGTGGAGAGATCTGGAGACACGAGGCCTACGGTACCTTGCAGCCGTCTCAGCCCGAGCTACCGCCGGGAAGGAGGAGAGAGGGAAGCCAAGCGTGCTTTAACATTCCCCGGGTCTGGGCAGGACCCACCCGGCAGCCACGCTGCCCCTTGTCCCGCTCTCGTCCCCAAGCCTCACACATTTCGAAAAAGAGGCATTCCCCACAAAATGCCGTGGGTCTTGCGCACAATGGTTCTCATATGGGCGCTGCAGGCGCACAACCGGCCTCTTGTTACCGAGACGGGATCCAAAGCCCGCTTTTCCAGGGAGGAAAGCAGGAATGCACACAGCATTTCAATGTGTGTTAGCTCAAATAAATAAATAAATATAAGGGGAGGTTTTTTTTCTCTTCAAGACACGGTTCTTTGAACCAAGAGACATCTCTGCTCTCCCGTACCTCATACATGATGTGTTATACTGTAAACAATCCCGTTTAGGGCCGAACCTAAAACGAAGCAGACTTTAATGGGACTATTCAGAAGATCTGTGGCCGCCGGATGTAATCCTCCCACTATGTAAAACAGAAGTTTATCCCCCTCACCTCGTGCTATCAACGCTAGGCACAACTGCAGAAGCAGGAGAGTGCTCCCCGGCCTCCTCACGAGGTATGTTCGTGGCACAACCCGGGAACTTCAAACACAGCTAACTTTGACCCACGTGAAACGCGACTGCTGTGTAAGGCAGGCACGCCAGACACGCAGCTCCAGGCCCCTCGAAAATGGTCATGACCCACGGGACCCTCTCTTTCTGCATCTCAAACCTCGCCCGCCCTTGCTCCGCGCCCGGAATTTACCCAGATTAATTATTAAGCAAGCTTTTATTAGCTTCTAATACTGTTTTTATTGGTTTATAGTAACTAGAAAGCTGCCGGGCTCTCTCAGGACGAAATTTTGGGCTCGCGGGAGGAATTTCTCCTGGTATCTGTGGCCCCTTTTTTTTTTTTTTTTTTTTTTTTTTTTTTTTTTTTTTTTTTTTTTTTTTTTTTTTTTTTGCCGTGCGACCTGCACTTCTCTCAGGTGAAAGATAGAAACTGGGAAGACAACTTAGAATCGAACGGAGGGCAACGAGCGATTGCGCCGTGGGATACCCCCTAATCCAGCTGGACCTTTATCCCTGCCTCAGCGCAGCTTTCTCGGCTCCCCACAGCCCATCTCGCTAATTCCCCGTAAAGCCGCAGAAACCTACAGATATCCCCCCGCTCCCGTCTCGGTGCGGCCGCATTGCTGTGGGGGTCTCGTTCTATAATGGTTCTGTAAGTGACATTATGTCCTTTCCCCATCCCTTGGGGACACACGACGACGCAGCAGCGAGCCCGCAGCGTGTGCGGTGCCTCCCCCGCCGCCAGGCCTCTCTCCCTGCCCTGTGCTCGGTCCCCGCTCGCCCCTGTGGCAGTGGGCACGGAGTCGCCCCGGGTCAAGGAGCGGCGTGTGGCATGCTCGGAGGAGGAGCCCGAGGGCCGCAATGCCGCCTTTCAGGCTGCCGTAGAACAGTATTTTGAGGCGGGCGGTGAGCAGCAGCCAGCTCCTGTCCGCAGGGGCCCAAGCGCAGGGACATCTCCGCAGCAGGAGCCCCGCGGCCAGCCGAACCGAGGGCAGCACTTCCCGAGGCTGGCCGGCGCGGGCGCAGGAACCGGGAGTGTCCGTGTGAAACCAGCACGGGAAGCTCAGCCGCGACGGGCTCCGGCTTAGGGAACGACAGTGCTGGCAGCAGGCGCCGGCTCTCACCTGGCACGGCCGGCCAGCTGGTGAGGTGAGAGAGCCGAATTCTGAGGGGACAGCAGCTCGCCCACGGGGGAAGGCAACGAAGCAAATTGAGAGCAGGATCTGACAGTTCAGCACAGATCGGGGCTTCGTCTCCTCGGGAAGGAGCAGTGAGCGAGGGAGGGAGAGTCGCTGCAGGGCGGAGTGTTCGGCCGCCTGCATCCAGCCGCTCTCTCGTGCGTGGGTGGCAGGAGGCTAAATAGGTACTCCTGGCTCCGGGTTGCAGTCAGGCGGGGCCAGCATGACGAGAGCGGCCGCACAGCAACCAGACAAAGCCAGCCTGTGCCACACTGCAGCCGCGCTCGGGGAATAGGAGTTCTGCCTTTGGAAAACAAAAACACAATAGCAATTAAGCGCTCATCTGAGTGTGACTGCTTGTTTGGCAGAGACTGACCGGAACCCGGAGGCTTTCCCCTTGCCAGCACACACATTCGCCCCCGTTTTCCTTCTTCACCATCCGTGGGAGAGGCGTCCCGCCCAGAAAAGCTCTCCAGCTATCGGGACAAAACTCAGGCTGTGTGTGCCCCTATATCACCCGGGGAATGGGGGCGCAAGGGGGACAAGTATGGCCTCTTCCAAAATAGCAGGGCCGAGCAGTAGCCTCTGAGTCAAAAGTTGCCTCCGCAGCAATCCTGACTGGAAGTTTTCTTCTTTACAGATGTTTTGTGGCATATTGGTCTATTTTTAAGATCCCCCTGTGCCTTGGTAATCCTGCCCTGCCGCATTTTACTCACTTCGCGTTGATGTGGTTTCTCCTCTTGCCTTTCAGGATTATAAAAATCTATCCCTCTCCCTTCCTCTCTTTTCCCTCTATAGTCGGGTTTCAGAGAAATGTTGGTTAAACCTCATCTGCTGCTTTCTTTCCCTTCTGATGGCAAATTCGGCGTCATCTGTGGACTTGCCCAATGCAAACATTGCATTAAGAAGTATTTCAAGGCAGTTTATTGTTGCTCTGCAGTGCTTTGATGTGGTCTATAGGCACCGATTGTTGATGTCTCCCTGTGACTCCTCAGTGTCAGCATCTCATTTCTGTCGCTTCTTCCTCCTCCCCCCGCATCTCTTCCCTTTTAAAAATAAGGGGCTTGAACGGCCGCGACAGACGCCACTACCTCACCCTCGAGTCACTTCGGTCCCATTTCCTAGGAGAGGGCAACTTCTGGCAGTAGGAGGCTGCCCCCTAACCTGGTAGACCACAGATTTCCCTGCCCGCAGGCTGCAATGGGGGCGGCCGTGTGTCTGGCCTCCAGCCGGCAGCTCTCCTGTCCCCACGGGCACCTCGCCTTCCCGTGGCGTGTGCTGCTCCCCCTGCACCCCTCCCTGCAGCGGGCGAGGCAGTGAGCAGCCCTCACCCAAGGGAGCGGGGACTGCGGCAGCACCGGAGCTGCACTCCCGAGGCAGCCGGGACGGTGACACGCTAGCCCGGGCGGTGACACGCCAGCCCGCACGGGAAGCCACCTTGCGGGACTTGTCTCCCCCGCTGCCTGGGCCCTCTCGCCAGCGACCGGTGGCTGGAGCCGTGTCGCCCCTTGGCAGCAGCGGGATCAGAGCCAGCCTTCTGTTGCTAGAGGCTCTCGTGGGTCCAGGCGGCCTTACAGCGAAATCCTGCTCGCATGCGGCTGCTGCGGAGCCGCTTCCACCGGCGCGGAGGGAGAAGGGCGCAGCCTCCGCGCAATCCCACCCGGGCACCGCCAGGCACGGCAGAAGCAGAGCCCGGGTGGAGCTCTCTCCAGCGCGGGCACCCGAGGAGCTTTGCAAACTTCCCCACTGGGTACGACGGGCTTCCGAGAGAGCTGCTTCACGCTTTGCGTGGTTTGTAGGGTCAGCAGCCTGATCCGGGTCGGTATCTTTGGAATGGAAAAGCCAAGCAGCAGCGGCAGCGATTGCCCAGCAAGACAATCAGCAGCAGCCAACGCCGCTAAGTCAACACGGGCCTGAGTTTTCAGTGGGAGAGTGATGGGGTCAGTGTCTCTCGGGTCCACCACACAAACACACTCCCTTCACCCTTCCTCCCATTTGATTTTCTTTAGCAAAATAAACTCCTGACCTCCGCACGGGTGGGTCTCTCCCGGGAGTCAAGCCATTAGGCAGGTGGCTGTGGCTCGGTCAGGGAGGGGGAGGCCCGAGGGAGGCAGCTGTCAGCCTGCTGCTTCCGCCCGGCCGATCTTAGCGCTGTCGCTGCCATCACCACGACCCGGCGGCGGCCGTCACCCTGGGGGCAGGGATGCCGGTCCAGGCTTCTCCGGGCAAGGAGGGAGAATACGAAAGAAAGCAGCCCCGGTGGGCTCAGGCAACGGGTCGGGCTGGCTGTGGTAACTCCAGCCCTGAGCTGGGAGCGTTGCTATAGACGCGAGGCCCCTGCTTTTTATATGGGGCAACTAATTTTTGAGGAACGCTTAAAGAGGGTTGGCCATGCACCAGTGAAAGCAGAGGGCTCTCATACGTCGGAGAGGCAGACTGTGATCTCTTCTCTGTGGTGACCAGTGACAGGACCCAAGGGAATGGCCCGAAGCTGTGTCAGGGTATGTTTAGGCTGGATATCAGGAAAAAGTTCACCCAGTGGGTGGTTGGGCACCGACTGGAACGGTCTACCCAGGGAAATGGTCACAGAACCAAGCCTGACAGAGTTCCAGGTGCGTTTGGACAACGTTCTCAGGCACATGGTGGGATTCATGGAGCTGCAGGGTGCAGGGCCAGGAATTGGACTTCAGTGATCCTTGCGGGTCCCTTCCACTCAGTATATTATATGGTTCCATGATTTCCCTCCTGATCTGACGAAATTGGATCGGTACCATTGGCCAAGCCATGTCCTGGCCCTCGTCACGGATCCAGCCTTGGTTTTTAATACCTCCTGAGCTCCTTGCAACTCGATGTGTGCGCGCCTCTTGCAACTTGATGTGTGCGCGCCTCTCCCCGCCAGTCCCGGGCAGGCGCATAGAAGGGAGGGTCCCACCGCACGCTCAGTCAGCCCCTTGTGCACGGGCAGACTTCCCCCTTGTGAGCGAGCGGGGATGTAAGATTAGCCCTGAGCAGATGTTCCGGCAGCCAGGCTCGTCCGGAGAGAAAGCCCCGTCTCTCCCCGCCGCCTCGTTCCTGCGCTCCCGGCGCTCGCCCGCTCCCGCCTCCCGGGCCTCCCCGCGCGGCCCGATGACTTCATCCCCGGCATGTTTGCCATTACGCTTCGAGTTACCCAACCATTTTTTTAAAAAATTAAAAAATATAAATTGCTGCTTTGTGAGATCAAAGTAACGATTTCTGGTGCATCTGGAAACTGGAGAAAAAAAAATTGGAGCAGCAACAGTTGCACAACTTCAAAGTGTTTTTTAACAATGATTTTTCTTCTTCCTCTCCTCCCCAATCTTTCAAGCATCAGATAAAGACAATGGGCTCCATGGCTGTTTTCCAAAGAAATAACCTGCCTAAAGTGCCGCACAAAATCTCAAGTAGACAGGAAACACCTTACACGGCTTTATTCTTTCGATCAAATGGAAATAGTGGGAGACTCGTCTTTCTACAAGCCCAAATCTCGTCGCTTTTAAACGGCGTCTGCAGATTGTGTTATAATGTGTAGGTAAACGAGTTTCAGGCGCGGGCTGCCACCAAGTCTTTATTCTTTTATAGAGGTTTCTAACAACCCAGCACATGTCCCGTATAACACAGCAGCCGAGTGTAATCCAATAACTTTCAGGGAAGAATTAGAGGGCAGCGGCGAGGGAAGATCTCACCAGCAGACACCCTCGGACTGACAGGGGATGTAGTGGACAGAGAGAAGCAGGTACCGGGAGCGGAAGAGAAATTATTATTCTGTTTAGCAGTAGGATATGCCTGCCCCGGTACCCCAGTGAGCGCAGATCCCAAGAAGGCAGCAGAGTGGGTGGGAAAACCACGCTGTCCTCAAGCCCTGCTCTCTGCCGGGGTCACTCTTTTGGGCTCGGTGGCCCTCAGTGCCATCTCTTTAGTGTTTCCAAAGAGAGGCACCAGGATATTTCCCTTCCCCAGCCGGTGTCCCTCAAGCCCCTCGGTCCTATGCGTGGGGACGGTGCCCACAGCGAAATGCTGAGGCCGTAAAGGGCAAGCCCGCGGAGGCGGAGGCTCTAATGGCTTCGACCCTGCGCTCCTGACCCGATGCCTCCCCCACACTTATCCCTTTTACCCCTTAACTACTTCAGGACTGTGCCTTTGAGCTTGGAGCAAAGAAGAAACCCCCTTTGGCACGGCGGTTTCCTGCGAAAGGGAAAAAGCCGACCTCGACTCTTGGGTGTCAGGAGATGTATCTGGAACCCCGGGAAGAGAAATCTTCGTCAAGTTTTTAAAGTTAATGGACAAGCGTAAGAAAGCAAAGAGGGAGAATAAAGAGCCGCGGAAGAGAAATCGCAGCTCTTTGTCATCTGCTCGGAAAAGCAAGCGAAACCAGGCGTCTCCCGTCCGCCAGCTAAAAAGGCCGAGCTGGGTCAGCAGAAGGCAAAAAGCAGAGCACGGCCGGGTCAGGGGCTCTGGGCCTTTAGCTGCAGGTCTGCAGACGCTCCTTCCTCTCGCAGAGCCTGCTGCACCCGCGGCCTCGCCCGCCGCCTCCTCTGCCCGGGGGACCCCGGCGAAGGCCCCGCCGACAGATGTGACACCTCTGGGTCACACCTTCCCCCTCCGCCCTGACACCGGGCATGTGTGTCGACCTGTGCAATGTAGGTTTTACTGATCAGTTTTTATTGTAGCTGCATCTTCTCTGGTTTTCGCATCGGTTTTTTACTCCCTCTTTTGATTTTTAAACTCACGGCTCGGGCGGACGCCGTCTAGCCGGTGTTATGCGATTCATTCTCTTTGCGGCTGCAAAGACTTGCAGGCTCCCCATTCCCTCTTTAGGTTTCACGACTGATCCCCGGCGAATTGGTTTCCAGGTCTGCACGGCGCGGCTTAAAAGCGACGCTTCAAAGGCCGCCTTTTCGTTTTAACGTCGGCATTGGAAAAAAAATCTAGCGAACACTTTCGTCTCCCCGAGAGACCGTCACGGCGCACAAGCCCCAAAACCTCGCTGGAGAGAAGACACCTCGGCGGCACCACACGAAGCGTGAAAATCTAGTGTGTCACCAGCTCTTGGGAGCTTTACAGCACCGTCCCTTAAGGTTTGCGGCCGTAAACCCGTGTGGAACTGCAATAAGGGCTCGACCCCTCCAGTCTTCGCGCACTCCCTATAAATAATCATTGTAAACAGCCACAGAGCAAACTTTTCGGGGTCGGGATCTCCGCAGCTGCAGTTTCCCTCCTATACTGTTTCCCGGCTAAACGCCGAGAGGCTCGTCCTTTCGGAGAGCACCTTTTCGTCAGCGTCTCGCCGTATTCCAAAACATGTGTGTCTAGAAACAGAACTAGGTTGGCGGCATTAACTCTTCTGATGCTCTAACCCCGATCTGAGATTTAGAAATTGCTCATCTCCTGTTTGCAATGGCAGATACATCACAGAATAGGGGGAAACCCCAGCGAGGGAAACGATTTTAGAAATTTGTTCATGTTTATTTCCAGAGAAAAAGATCCCAAACCACAAACCAACCAACAATAAACCGGTAATCTATCTCAAATATGCCTAGGAGGTCAATGTTACCTCTTTTCACATAATCGGGGTTGTCATCTCGTTTACACGCTTGCTGGAAAAAAAGCTCGAAAGCTTTTTATGGGTGTGTTCGTGTATATAAATACAAATACATTTTCTTGAGAGAAACCCTCTGAATTTTGAGCACTGTGTTTCGGTTTTGGTTTGGGGGCCCTAGGTGCTCAGGAGAGTGATGAGACTTCCTTGTCTAATTACTCAAATAAGAACGAATTCGGGGAGAGGGGGGATTGAGGGAAAAATCACCCCAAACAAATTGGACGGGACTGGACACATGCTTGCAAATCCGACCTGGGTTGCCTCTCCCAGAAAGGTCAACTCCAAAGGAAGATAGACGGACAGATAGCTGGACGGACTGTCAGGCAGGGATATGAAGAGATTTTGCAAGTTAGAAATGGAGCTTGAGTTCAGCCTGGAAAGGGGTGGCCCAGTTCTGAGAGTGGAATTTACTCGGGTTTATTTGTTTGGATGAAAGTATACACCGCTTTTGCAGGCATTGCTTTGATCGAAACAAAACTGCACCTACACTTCCCTGTCAAGTTCAGAGGAAGAAGGAGAACGCGGAGTAAACTGTTCCTTTTCAGCTGAAGATAAACATCACGCTCCAGACTAGACGGCCTGGTAACTCAGACACAGCAGAAAGAGGACTCACACAACCAGTGGCTCATACTCACCCCCTCTGCTTTGCCAGCGGGTCCTGTGGACACCAGAGACAACACTTCTAGATGCCTTCAGGCAGAAAGCAGGCACGGACACGGCAGCCCAGAGCTTACACACACACACAGAGGACGCTCCCACACACCCACGCATACACACACACAGAGCGACACACGCGGCGTGAGAGGCAGGCGAGCCCCTGGGTGCAGGCTCCAAGCTGGGAAAAGTTTTCGGGAGCGGCGCGGGGAGCCCAGGCAGCCTCGCTGCTTTCCCGGGGCCGGGAAAGGGGAAGGTTGCAAGGGACTCAGAGACGCCAATTTGTGTCGGCCGTAGGGTTCCCAAAACCACCTCCCCAGGCGGGGAGTCGCGGGCTCCACCAGGGCTCCGAGGAGGCCGTACCTGGGGTGGCTGCGGGCAGGCTGCCAGACAATTTCCCCCTCGCCTGCCCTCTGCCTTCACCCCTGCAGGGTACGCGCTGCACACCAGACCCACGCCCACAGCACTCCGGGCTCTGCACGCATCCTCCCTACATGTACCTTCCTTCTATCTTTTCCCCCTCCCATTTACATATTTATATGTAAATATATATTTATATTTTAATATTTTATATATTTATATATATTTCCCTCCTCATGATCTTAACTCTTATTCTTGATCCGTTTGCCATGGCAATTGATCACTCCGTGTCTAGACTATTTTCAGCAACAGCAATAAAAATGTCCAGGGCATTTTAGCTCTGTCTTAAGGACAGACTTCCTCGGAATCGGCTTTAACAGTGCATTTGCCTAGACTTAGTTTAATCTCTCTGCCCAAACGTATCTCCCAAATCATCCTGTACCGTTTCAGTGTATTAGAATGTGCAAGGAGTCAAATATGTGTAAATACGCCTTTCCCGGCGGAAAGCTGCCCAGCTCGCAAGAACCAAGGGGAAAAAAACTAAACCATATGTGTACAATGCCACATTCTGCATTGCACTATAAGATAAAGAGCTTTGCCGCATCGATTCAATGGAAGTCATTAAAAAGAAAGCCAGTGAAGATTATATCCGTATTTGGGAGGCAAATGCTCGTTTAGAAAATTTATTTGGGATACAACAACGCCAGGTTGCGAAGAGAGTTTGCGAAGCACTAACAGAATCGGTGATGTATGAACCTCAGTCGCCTGGAATAAAGGAGGTTGAAAAGAAACTCGGCGGGGCTGATCCCTGCGACCTCGGGAGAAGGTGGGAGCGGAGATTCCCCGCTCAGAGTGAGCACCGTGGGGGTGGAGGCATGGAGAGAGACCAGCTGCTCCGAGACGCAGCAGCGATGCGCTACCCGCCCTCGGCACTGCTACGGGCTACAGCACACGGAGCCTCCGAGGAAAACGCGAGGGATCGGCGGGACGCTCCAGGCTTTGCCGAGACAAGAATGAAAATGAACAGCCGGATTTATCTACGGCAGCCAGCGCTGCACCCTTCACGGAACGGTGCCGAACGCGCAAGGCTTCGTTTCTCGAAACGTATCAACTCACTCACTAATTGTTTCTATTCTCTTTTCCCTCCTAACGTGGTTTTCGTTATATGGAAATTGCTGCAATTTTCCCCGCGGAGAGGCTTGAAAAGAGTGAGCACTGCAGCCCGCCACTGTTGCTTCCCTCGCTTGCCCCACGCACGTTGCCCCCGGGGCACTTCCACGTGAACCTGAAGTTTTGCCTCTAACTAATCCCAAAGTACTCAAACTGTGGGCAATAACACATGACTGGGTGCTCGGGAACTCACACAGTTATTCCCTGCCTCAGCAAAATTCGCTTTGCCCATGACAGGATGGAGGCAATCATTGCCTTTCTTTAAGCCCTCCCCGAAAGCCCGGGTATGGGAACAGAGGCGTGTAATCCTGCCCAGCCACGGGTTTGGAGCCCAGAGAGGACTCGCCCCTCTCCTCCATCACCTCTTGCCTCGCCGGGGTTTTGAGACTTGAGGAGGCGAGGGAATGCAGGGCCAACGAGAGGTTTAACACCGCACCGCAAGCCTGAGAGAGGCTCAAGGTTGGCGTACACGGCCAGGATCAGACGTGGCTTTCCAAACCCCACGTCTCCGCTTTTATTTCGGAGGCAGCCCCAGCAGAGATAACGGGGAACGAATAAAGGAAAGAAAGAGGAAAAGGTCGGGTATCGGAGCTCGTACTGCAACAAAAGACGGCGGGCAGACCTTTTTATCTGCCGGTGCGTTCATTTTGTTCTCTCTCCAGTCAGCAGCATCAGGTGTATTTTGCCCTATCGCTCCTATTGCTGCCTCTCGAAAACAAAATAATGAAAGTTTTCCCGCACATCGTTAACTCGCTTCTCCCTCTTTTCCCACGTTACGGAGGTGACGACTCGGGCCAGTCTTCGGTTGGTCTCGTATTTTCTCCGTTAAGGGAAGCGGGGAGCACTCAGTAAATAACCCCCCATGAGCAGATCTGATCGCCCCTGCACAGTCCCCTTACATATCCTTTTAAACCACCCGGCCACTGAAATCATCCCCAGCTTACGGCTCGCCTGACGGAAAGGGCTGGGGAATTATCGTCGGGAAAGGGACGGACCGAGTCAGCCTCCTTCTCCCTGCAGGGCTTCACTACCCCGAAAGTGGAGCAGGGACTGACTCGATTTCTGCTCTAAAATCTCTTTGAGGGAAAGAGCCCTCCGAGATGCAGAGATGTCAGGATAACCTTCAGTGCTGGGGCTGCATTCCGTGCAGCAAGCAAACACCGTTCCAGAGCGAGGGAGAGAGATGCTAAGGAGCTCAGAAAGGCCCTTGACGCGCTTCCTGCTCGCTTTTAACCTTTGGAAGGATGCGGTGAGTGCCCAGAGTCTTACGAGGGGACACAGCCCAGCTCCCCGCGCAGTGTCGCGGCACAGGGCTCATGTGATTCTCCCGCACTCTCCCCGCAATGTGGGCTGAGCTGGGTTCTCTTCCCGAGAGGACTAGTTTGAAAGCCTCCTTGAACCCGCGGAGCTCGGAGTCCGTTCCCTCGTCCCGGTCAGGGCAGCGGGACACAGGCAAAAGCAGTTTCCGGCCCCGTGCCATGAGGAAGCAGGGCGCTTTGCGACGCCAGGGAGCCCCAGGGCGCTGTGCGGGGCCGGGGAGCACAGAACACCGGGTTGGGCCGGGGTGGGAAGGGCAGGGCAGTGGGCCGGGATGGGGAGAACAGGGCGCGGGGCCGGGATGGAGAGCGCAGGGCACGGGGCCGGGATGGGGAGCGCAGGGCACGG
>VZSR01001342.1:5789865-5872905 GCA_013398615.1 Brachypodius melanocephalos
GCAAGGATCCCCCATCGCCGATTGACTCCTGCGGCACCTTCCCAGCTCTCTCCACTGGCCGCTGTTTCGAGGTGGGGAGCGGGGAGAGGCCCGCAACAACAGCAGGCAGAGGTGTGCCGTCCCCGAGATACCCACCAGCAGTGAGACGGCCAAAAATGGAGGGACCAGCTCCCTAAAAAAAACCCAAATGCCATCCCAAACAGTTTCCTATTCAGGAAATGTATTAATTATTTTGTCCCTTCCCTGTAGTAGAATTACCTTTCTTTTGATATTAGGTCCTTGGAGAGGCCCTTGCGTTCACACTGCAAGGAGGAGACAAAGATTAAGAGGCATTTTCAAGTATTTCACAGCACAACAAAGACTATCAAGGTAGAAATCAACAGCCTACATGTTTCTGCGAAGCACACAACTCAGATGCTTTCACTAAATGCATTATTTATTACTCTATACTGAACTGTCTGCCCTTCAGCACTTTTCACTGTTTACTTACACCACAAGCATCATCAAAAGAGCACTTCAGGAAGAAATACTGTAACTCAATGCCAAGTAATGGCATCTTGAACTAGAAGGCTCAAAATGGTTGGTAAGTATTAGTTTAGCCTCCTAATATATGTGTAATGAAGTCTATGCCTCATTTCTAGTGAGGAAACTGAGGCAAAGCATCTTGTTTAAAGTTAAACATCCTGCTCCAAATGCAACAAAGAAATAAAAAGTAAAACATGTTTTTAGATTTTCTTTGCTTAACCAAAGAGCACAACTCATTTTGCAGAGAAAGTAGTAAAGGAACAGAAAACTGCAAGGCTGCCAACAGAGGCTCAAATCCTCAAATCAGATTTAAAACAATACAGTAAAATGGCCTTGATGATGGACATTTTACTGTTTTCTATGAAGATGTAGCAAAACATTCAATAGGGACTATTCAATATTCTGTATTTATTAAATTCTCATCTTCAACTAGATAACTTTTTCTTTTCTTTCAGCTGAAGAGAGATAAAACATCCTCCTCAAAACCTTGCAGCATACATTAAATCTTCTCAGTCCACCCAGAGATCTCCCTTGACAAACCACTCATCATCTACTGAAATATCCTCATAAGCCATAAAGACAAGATTCACATTCAAGCTAATCCACCTCCTCAAAGGCAAGCAGAAAGTGGAGTAAAGCTCTTTGGGTCAGAACCTGGTCAGCTTGAAGAAGTAAATAGGTGGAGTTTCTACTCCTGCCAGTGTGCGATGCTGCTAAGAAAAGTGGATTAAAACAGCAGCAAAGCTCATCACTTCAATTTTGTTATGCTACACAGATACTTTGGGACTCTGAAGTTTATTTTAACAATATCTCTGTAGGAATTAGGCACATTAAATATAAGTCACCCAAAAAAGCACATTTCATCTTCAGGAGAGCCAGAACAACCCACATACAGATCAGCAACACATCTGAATTTACAGAATCACAGAATGGATCAGGTTGGTAGGACCAGAGTGGATCAGCTCCTCCAACCTTCTCTACTCAAGCAGAGTCCTCCCAAATCACAAGGCACAGTACTGTGTCCAGATGGTTCTGGAATATCTCCAGTGAGAGAGACTCTACAACATGTCTGGGCAATCTGTTCCAGTGCACCTGCACAGTAAAGAAGTTCTTTCTTGTGTTCAGGTGGAACTCTCTGTGCATCAGTTTCTGTTTGTTGCCTCCTGTCCTAGAGCTTGGCACCACCGAGCAGAACAGTGTGACTGAATGCCTGGCTCCATCCTCTTGACAGCCTCCCTGCAGATCCTTACAGACACTGCTGAGCCCCCTCTCAGACATCTCTTCTCAAGGCTGAACAGGCCCAACTCTCTCAGCCTTTCCTCATAAGACAATTGAGATTTTCAGAATCCCAGCACATCCTTGGGCCATTTTGGCGATGGTTATTAAACACCAAAATGGTACTTTCCCAACAGAGCACACCAACACTACAGAACCTGCAGCACTCACACAGTGTACACAGTAAATTACCCACTTCACAACTTCTTTCTAGGGGGGTTCATGTTGGTGAACTTCAGGTAGGAGTGTCACAGTTTGGAACAGTTGTCTCAAGGGTGACAGCAGTAATCCTCTCCCAAGCAGCAAGGCCCTTCTTCCTCATGTGCCAATGTGCATGCATAGCAAAGACACTAGCTCTGAGACAGAAATGGGCTTAGTCATTCACATCCAGTGCTTTTCCCCCCTGAATATCCACACCATTTCAACTTTACAGGTGTGCAAACAGCTATATCACTAAGATAAAGTTAATGAGGACTGTCTAAAAATAATGCCAGTGCCACACTGCCACTCACAGTTTACATTTGGCCAACAACTCTAAGGAGAAAATTTTTCTTTTTCCCATTCTTGCTGTAGGAACACCTGCCAGACAGGCCATGAAATGTGGGCAAAGCAAACCCCAACCCACTCATGGATATTTCTTGTCTTAAATACTCAAGAGGCACTTATTGACATTTTTGTTATTCATTCAGCAAACACCACAAAGAGACTCCTCAAATATATTTGACAAACTGTTTCCAGTCACAATAAAAAGTCAGTCTCACAACATTACCACCCGCACCAGAAACTCTGGATAATGCCAGAGAGTAACCTTGTTTTGATAAGTTTCTTCTTATCTGGCTTAACGATTTCTTTCTATAAATCCTGGGGCATCAGGAAAGAACTTTTCACCAAAGTTAGTAGCAAACATACATCCAGTATTTCAAACCAAAGTTCCATCAATTTTGTCAGCATGTGACCATCCTTTCACATTGATGGATGACAATAAAGTCATGCCAAACTGAAACTGAAGGAATTGCAGAGTCATAGATACAACAGCACGTGGGACAAGTGACGCTGTCTGTGCAGCATCTTCTCTGTGCTTTGTGTCCCCACCTGAACTGTGAGCATCTGGTTTCAGAACGGTTTAGGACACAAGTGAGATGTGGTACTACCTTGCTCTGCCATAAGCTATTATTTCCCACCTGTGAGGGTTAATCCAGTAACCCCTCAGATTAGACTCATACTGTCTTTACATTACTGTACTGAGGAAGCAGATGGCTTACCTTATGCCACCATCACACTCAGCTGTGTGACTGCTCCTGTCAGCTGTATGAGTCAGGCTAAGACCATGCTATCACAGGCTTTATAAGCCAAGCTCTACAAGTATGCTGTTACTTCCAAACATTTAATAACTTTTAAGGATTTTTGTTCTGCAGCTCTTGCCTTGACATTTCATCTTGCAGATGCAGCAAATGTAGCACATCTGGAACTGATCGAGCCTTCTGGTGTGGCACAGATTTGCTCTGTTCCTGTCTCACAGCCATGCTGGAATGCTGAGAGCACAACAGCACAACAGATGCTAAGCTCAGTGCTTAACTTTATGTCCACAGGCAGCATGAGACCACTCCTGTAGGGGATAATCTCATCTTCAGTCATGGTGTTCTGTGACAGCAATTTACAACAGTGGCAGAATGTCTTCCCAGGTGTTAAACTGTTTACTTTATCTGTGCAGGAGGTTGGAAGTTGGTTTTATATAAAATAATCGTGACACCAAGGCTGCTGCCTAAAAGTGAATCAGTGAATCTTCCATTTCTATAATAATATGGGACTGTTGCAGGTAAAATGATTTCTGATTGACACAGAATAAATATTTACCTGTCAAACCTTTCACAATATGACCACTAGCATAAACAACAGAATAACAGAAAAGACAGTGAGAATCAGAGCAGAATCTTCTGTGATAATAAAGAGAATTTTTCATTACTTCAGATGTCATCTGGACAGGACTATGTGATCAAAAACTTGGTTAGGAATTCAATATTTAACAAGTCTTCTTTCACAGCCTAGCGAGCAAAAAAACACCCCAAACCAAAACACAAAAGCTTTAAGCAGATACATTAATGTCACGTATGATTACAGTTTTGCTGCAGCATTTTTCCCAAAACTGGCTGATGCTAACAGTAAAGTCCCACTACGTAAAAGACTTTAGAAAAGATGAGAGATGTTTGGGTCCTTCCAAGGCTTTTGACTACACGCTACATTGACAATCTTCTTGCAGCTACTGTCAAAATTACCTAGAAAGAATGAACAGATCAAATAATTTAAAGGAAATTAGTCCAATACAGCAGAAAGAGGAGTTTTGTTTTCCTGTCAAGAGAAGACAATATATTTCCTGAACAAAACCTCTTTTCCACTAGACTTCCTACACCAGCTTGCTAGACTATTTCTCTCTGTGCAGCAGTCCATCAGCCATAAAAAAACAGGTAGAGAGCATCCAGGAGCTTAAATGCACAGATCAAAATGGTGAAAGATCCATCTGTTGTACTGAACATAAATCTAACCAAGCTGGACTGCTGAAAGAACATTTTCATCACAGTACTCACTGCTCCACTGTTGTCAGGATCATGATGGCCCTAACCAAGGATGAGAAAACACTTGTTTTGATAACCTACAGTTCCCAAAACATTTAGATGCAGGTCAGTCCCCAAGGATCCCATTTCACTGTCCTTCCTTAGACTTTCAGCTCACTTTTATGAGTTCCCTGGCCTTTAATGGATGCAGCCATAATCCTGAAAAGGAGCTTTGCTTGAACTGGTTGTAGATAAACACACACTGAATAAGAACTATTCAGAAAGCCTTCTGGAGAATCTGAGAAGCCAGGTCATGGTGTTTGAAAACTTCAACCACATCTTTAAGAGTTACAACTAAATTCCAGTATAATGTACAATATCCATGCATTGCAGCTATTTGAAGCAGAGATGTGTGCTGGGGGAGTCCCAGAGTTAATTTATGGGACCAACCATCATTTGGAATCTCAGCTGCAAAAAAGCACTGTTCCTGAATCTAAAATTTTCAGTAAACTCTATGCTGTAAACTGAAAGAACAGAGCTGAGACTCACTATGTGATATCATGACTTCCTAGGAACAACTAGCTGGAAAAATAAGTATCTCAAGTGTATAAATGTTATATGTAAATGTTTTCGTTAGATTTTTGCAAGTAATTCACTATGGAGTTGATGTTTTATCTCTAAAGGCGAGTAGGTCTTGTCAAGAGATGCTATGTCTGATACATTTGTAGTGGTTGGGATCTACAGCAGGCCAGGTGCACTAACATACAGGAATGGCAAAAGAGGAGATTTTGAGTCTAAGGCACAAGTTACTGACACATTGTAATAGAGGATCATTGTTTCTGCTTCCTTTTCTTCAGTGAGCAACACAGCAAGGGGTAAGGATACCTCCCCACCTTTTGACTCTTTTTACTTCAATTAGCAAAGGCATATTGGACCTTTTTCCCACCCTGTCCTGGAAGAACACCTTACAGCAATTTCCACAATACCACAGGGCATGTCTATACCACACTGCAGCTGGGATGAGGAGTGTGCTTCTGCAGAAACTCTCCACCAACTGCACTTCAGCTGACATCACAGAGAAGTCTCAGAGAATGTGATTTGGATAAAAACAAACATGAAAATGCGCTTCAGGAGCGCACCTACTTTGTTGCAAACAAATATTAAATCTCCCGCACTAGAGTTAGTGTGAAACAACTAATTATGAAACCCAAAACATCAAGTCTTCTGCAAGAATTTTTCTCCAAACAGCTGTTCTAACTCAACTGCACTTCTTAGTAAATGTTGCCACAGAACCCTATATAGAATGGGTGCTTATAAAACATTCCCAAGAGGAAACAGGGAGGTAGAAGAGGAGAGAGCAGCTTGGAATCATCTCATTGTTTCAAGCTCAGCTAAACCCCCTGAATAACAAGATGGTTAACTTTGGAGAAAAAACATGCTCTAAGAAAACTGAAATAGGCAACAGATACCTGCAAACATCTACATTTGTTGTCTCCTCTCAAGGGATTCTGAAAATCATACTTGTTAATGGAATCAGGATTATTTCACTGGGCAAACACATGTTATTTTGAGAATTCCTCTAGAGGAGCAACTAAAATGAAAAGCTAACTCAACAATCAGTAGGTTAATATACTTATTTTACACAAGTTTAACTTTTCTGAATATGAGAAAACATGTATTTCCTTACTTGAAGGAAATAGGTCAGGCAAATAAGACTTGTTTGGGGAAGGGAAGGGAAGGGAAGGGAAAGGGAAATCCCCAATATATTATTGAATTAAAAAAAGGAAAATTAGTGTATTTGATTGAAACACAGCTGAATATGTAATGCCTTAAACCCCCACCTCAAAGCAAAGGCTCTTTTGAAGGTTTTTTTTCCTGCTTTACTTACATGATTTTCTGAAAAAGAATCTAACAGTTCTGGAAAGATTGCTCAGAACAGTTTAAGTAACAAATCAAAATTACCTGTTGGTGTCAACCCCTCCCATGAACACTCCTATTTTCCTTTCACTGCAGAGAAGGCGTGTTCCATGGCAACTCTATGTATTAGGTGATTTGAGCATCAGAAGTGTAAAGAGACCATGAAACTCTGATATGTCTTTTGAATATATGCTTGTATCTTTGCTAGTGAAAAAGAGGTATGGGTAGAAACCAGATACACTAGTATTAAAGATTTTCAGCGTCTTCATGAGGACAATGTTAGCTTCTCTCAAGGTACATACTGTGGGACCTTTGAAGAAATCAACTCATATTAAAAGTGCCACAGCAAACATTTCATGCCAAGTCAGGAAGCAGTAGTAATTGTGTGCCTTAATTTTTCATCTTAGTGCCCCAATGCAGCTAAACACTGACAAAAGTTTTGTAAAACTACGTAAATATGTACAATTATAACGTGTCCTTTCCTTATCCACTATAGCTTATTTAAAACCAGGGAAAATTTTTGAACATACTTATTCTTTCCAGAGGACATTACCTTAAGTTTGTCTATACTGAGTTTAGTCCCACTCAGTCTGTCTACATCCACTCTGCTTCTCTAGTCTTGACTAATTTTAGAAAATCTGTCGTCATCAAGTTCTTGCATGGCAGTTCTCTTCTTCAGATCCCTAACAAATAAATACAGGTCTCAGCACAGATCTGGCGATGCTCAGTCCTCAGCTTTATGTTTTGGAAAATTAAATATTTCTTTCTGAATCAACTCATTATAATTAACTAAATTTTTCTTTTTAGAAAAACCCCAAAACAACCAACCAACCAACTGCACTATGTAGAAACACTGCTCCCCCTGTCATGTTTTACTAACTCAGTCATGTTAGTAAATCCTTCATGACAAATGCCATAGGCATAGAGTGGTTATGAGCTGCCAGAGTACAGGATTAACTCAATTTACATCACAGTACAGCAATTTCAAACACAGCACCATGAAGTGTAATGACACAGTTAAACATGCTGGCAGAGGACCAGTAGGGCTTTCATTACCTTTTAACATGTACTGCTACCCCTCTTCAGAACAAAAGGTGTCTCCTTTTGGCAATTCCCCTTTGCCACACATTCCCCAACAAGTGCCACGATCCATGGTTCCAAGTCTGTGGATTTTGTGAGGCCCAAGATCAGGGCAGGCTAACACTGTTCTCCCATCACTACACTTTCTCAAGGCTCAGTAGTGAAGAGTCCATAAAGATACATTGAACTCTATTCTGGCTCTGACCTTGGCACAATTTTCTAGAGAAGCAATTTTGTAAACTTTACAGAAAGTTCTCTGATTCTCAACCCAAGATTTCTTTGATTCAGGATTATGTCTTCTCTTCTACATCTTTTTTAAAGCAATCCTAGAATTGATGCTGAACTGAAAATCCTGGAGTTCCCGCTAGACAGAACAGCAGGTGAAATAGAAGCGGCTGAAGCACATGTCATTTCTCACTGAAGTATCTTAGACCTGCCCAGCAGGATGGCAGAAATGGCAGAAGTGAAATTCACTTCACACAAACTACATAGATACAAAAAAAACCCCCAACCTCCCTCCCCAAAAAACCCAAAACAAAACAAAACAAAACAAAAAAAACCCCAAAACACACACACACACAAAAAACCCCAAACAAAACAAAACAGAACAAAACAAAACAAAACAACCAAAC
The DNA here is from genome assembly GCA_013398615.1 of Brachypodius melanocephalos. Classification (NCBI taxonomy): domain Eukaryota; kingdom Metazoa; phylum Chordata; class Aves; order Passeriformes; family Pycnonotidae; genus Brachypodius; species Brachypodius melanocephalos. The sequence continues at coordinate 5,797,844 of VZSR01001342.1, forward strand.
AAAAAAAAAACCACCAAAAAACTCCACACTGAATTTGAAGACACTATACTAATATATAGGAGAAGCAGGAAGTTCTCACTACTATAGGGAGAAGCAGGAAGTTCTCTCTTCACCACCCTCTGCATTTATTTTTAAGTCTCTGCTTTTATTCTGGTTATCCAAGAACATGTTCAATCACCTTATCAAAGCTGAATAACCCCCAGTAGGATAAACTGTCCATCTGTAACAAGATCACATACACAGCTAAGTATGTTCTTGAGAGGATTACAAATCTTTCTGCTAGATTCTGATCACCTTGCCTACACTTCAGCTTCCTGCAGTGGTCAGTGGAAGAATCCAAAAACCTACACAGGCAATATCATAATCTGCTTTTGCACAATTTCTTCATGAATTGTGATTGCTTCTGTCTCCCTCTTTGACTATCCAGGCAAGCTTAATGCTGGTCCCACTGGAAGTAGCTGGCTTCATGCACATTTTTTAATGCAATCACATTCAATATTTTCCTTGGATCTTCCAGGAAAAAAAAAGGGGTTTTTTTCAAACCAAAATGATTAATAATTAATAAATGATTTTGTTACAAATAACAAAATCTCTGTCCCATGATACAAAAGTCCTTGCAACTACTCAGCAGCTTCTATTGGAATCCCACCAGTCTCCTTATTTCTTGATAGATAGGAGCAGCCAGTTCTTTGGCTTTCTCTGCTCCATCCTCTAAAACCTTTATCAGATGGGACTTGTCCTCCTGGAGTTTCTTGATTTCATTCCTGATAGGTGCAAACTTTTGGATAACTGACTCTGCCACCACCATTTTGTAGCGAGCAGTGTCGAGACCAGTGGCTTGGTGCAGCACTTCTTTGATGCTAAGCCCCGTTACTGCAGCATGAATGGACACCAGATTGGAGACACCGGGGCGAGCAGCGGGGTCGTAGGTCACCTCCGAGGTAAAGTCAGTCACAGCCTTGCGGAATTTCAGCACTATTTCGTCAGGGCTGTCTGCTATGGTAACAGTAGCTAACTTCTGTGGGTCTGACTTGGACATCTTCACCGATGGATCTCGGAGGGATTTTATTTTCTTTGTTGTACCTTTAAAAGAAGAGAAGTTATGAGCACAGACAATGGTTTCTTATGACAATTGCTAAGAACAACGTGCATCTGTCTGATGAAGCTGTTTATCCTTGCTCAAAAAGGAATTGTGAGCACAATCATGTATACTCTGTTTAGTCCTTGCACCCTTCCTATCCTTCTCAGAAGCCACCTTTCTCCTGTCATAAACTGAATGAAGCCTGTTCCATCTCTCCCATCCTCACTACGCAGGAACTTCTGTTGGGGCTACTCCTAATATTTTATGTGGCTTACATGCTGATTTTCCCCCCAGATTTTCCCTCCCTTCTATTACTGCACATTACTGAAAGGTTCTGAGCAGTGGAGAAACAGGTTAAGTCCACTGGTTAAAAAAAAAAATACCATAACAGTTAATCTCCTTATTTCAGGAAATTCTTCCACTCAAAATCCTTTGGCAATTCTCCTAAATCTCAGTAAAAACAGTTCTTAAAATTCTCTATCTCAACACTCACCAGCTCTGTTAGATGTAAAGCATTGTTTAGATAAGAGAGGTGTGGGTATTGTACAAACTGCTAAGATACATGCAAGTACATGAAATAGATTAGTAGCATTAGGAGAATATTACAAAGTACTTTGACAGCATCAACCCACACTGTTTCAATTTTTCATCAAGAAATATCACTCATGGAGTACACAAAGTATCACTTATGTACAGAGTACTCATACCTATTGTTTTTAGATACCTAATACAGCCAACTAAATTACCTGCATAGTGCTCATAGGTGGCCTATACTCTCAGTGAAAGGATAAAAGTTCTTCCAGCGTACAACTCAGATTGCCCCAGAAGGTGCTTTGTTCTGAAATCACCTTTTGGAAGAGTCTGTCCCTTTTCTGCAAATTTGAAAGAGTCCAGGTAATTCAATTGTCTACAGCTAGTGAGTCTGAATAGGTCCCTACCTTCTCCATTCATCTAGGACATTCTGTTGTTTTGCATATACTTGTGAACTTAAGAAGGAATGGTTTTTGGGAACAAACTGAAATGTTCTTTTTTTTAAATTTTATTTTTTCAAATGGAGGTTTTTATTTAATGGTAAACAGTCTTGTCTGCATCACAGGCTACACTCAGCTCCTCTTTATAGTGCTTAGTACTCAGTTAGAAACTGCAGAGTTTGCAATCCCTAATATTCTCAAAACTCCACTCTAGGTCTAACACCGTTTTTGTCACTGAGGCTTGAAAACTGAGAAAGGTTTACTACTGCCTGTCTTTTCTAAGGTGAGAGCTCCTTGCCCTTTTGGGGGCGAAGGTCTCTGCTGTGCATTCCTCTACATTACTCACAACAAAGATGCAGTGCTCCATCCTTGCCCAATTCTTCACGTTTCTTAACAAACATGCCATTTGCGCCATCTGACTCCTCCTCACCCCCCGGCCTATGACCTTAGTGCTCAAAAATGGCTGAGAAGATTTGCCTTATAAGTCTTCCTGAGTCTAAGATCAAAACCGTGAAGTCTTAAGCTCTGTGACAGACACATATTGAAATATTCAAGCATATATTAAACACCCTTAAGAAAAATTGGAGCACTGTACATATAAACCAACAGGCTGTTCAGCCTGCTCAAAGTAAACATCTTCTACTTGGACACTGAAGAATTCTGCTTACTGAAGGCCTCCTGCCTTGTTGCTTACACGTCTCCTGAATGAGCAACATGGAACAGAGACCCTACTTTAAAAAAGTCTAGTACTTAAAGAGCAAGGCTGACTGGCAGCAGTAGAGTGCATCTGGCCCCTGGACTAGAATACCAGACATCACGTACATTCCTCGACCATGGATTTCTAAAGCCTTGTATCTGTCTTGGGAGTTCATTTTCATAGCCTCTAGTCTCTTGTTGCCAGATTTTAATTTTTCACTCCCATAAATATTGGTTTGCCCCCTTTTCTTGGTCCCCGAAACTATTTCCACAATATTTAAATCCATCTTCAACTCTGAAGTGCAGTTAAGGGAAAAAAATAACCAAGACCAGCTCACTTAAAATGGCTTTGGGCACAGGAAAGAATTCTCCATATTTCTTGTTGAAATGTTGTGCTATATCTTGGGCTAGTTCCAGGTGCAGGACTTGATCTTCTCCAACAGGAACACGTGTTGACCTTTTAATAAAACACAGATACAGGAAACTCAGCAAAGCTCTCCGGTTCTGCTGAAATGTTACTCAAGACTGTCACAGCTTCTGCCATGACTGAGGGCCAGATTGAGCCAAACACTCAGTCCCAGCTTGATATAGGTGCTGTGGGAACAAGATCCCAAACCCAACATGTTCAAGGATGACTCTGCTTTTTGTGCCGAACTGAAGCACATTACCAAGGGCAAAACCAGCCCTTTGCGAAGACATATATAGCAAAGATACCTGTAAGAGCAACTCATCAAATTCAGCTCAAAGAAAGGTTTCTGTTGTATCTCCTGTTGCCTCTTTAGAGATCAAAGAGCACACGTTAGAGTGTGCAAACAAAGTAAGAAAGATCTGCAAGGCATAAAGTGCAAGCACCTTGTTGTGTCAAGTCTCAGGAAAATATAACTGTTGTTGAAGAGTTAGTACTGAGGATGTATCAAGGGAAGGAAAGAAGAGGGTGTTTCTTCCTCATCACAATTGTATAAATCATGTGGTTCAGTGCCTCTATTGTCACAAGTGTTATTAGAGGATTAGAACTGCTAGATTCAAAGGACAATTTGATCTTCTGTATTGAACTCAACGGCTTGAACACACTTCTGGAGGGAAACACAATCTGCACCAGAGGACACAAGGAGGTGAAGAATCCATTAGTCCCCTGGTGATTCTTTCCCACAGTTAATCATACTTGCTAAAAATGTATGATTCCTTTAGATGAGGCAGACTTGAAATCTTGCCAGCTTTTGATTACTCTCCCATCCCCCAGCAGATTTTTTCTAAGGCTTATGGGGTATTCAGCTATGAATACTGGACATGCTCCAAAGTCAGGAAGTTCACTATGCATCTTTTAAGTTCCCAGAAAATTTCAGATCAACACGGTACTCTTTCCTTCCGATTCTGAATTACTGGGCTGACATCCAGGAATCAGTTTGTCCACCTTTATTCCCAAGCAGTCAGCAAGGCAACCTAAAACCAGTTACAGTAGTCAACAGGAAATCACAGTGCCCTATAACTGAGAGAAAATCAGTTACCATAATCAATATACTTTAAGGAGGCCAAAAGAAATGTTTCCATACGCCAAAATGGTTCCATATTCACAAAGTTTGCCACTAAACAGAAAATATATCATCTCTATAAAAGTCTCTGCATGATATCCCTGCCCTTTTCCTTGCTGGCTTTTTTAAAAAAATTATATTCTATTGGTGCTATTTTTACTCCTTTCTGTCATGTATTTACCTTCTGTCTATTTTCCTGTCTCTTTGATCCTTGGTTCATCTGATCTAGTACTGTTTCTCCCCCTGCTCCAGCTCTAAATTCTACTTCATGACTGCTGTTCCCTTCCTGTGTTTCCGTTTCTCACCAGTTCTTTTTCCTCATATAATTTTGTTTACATTAAGACATTTCTTATTAAAAATATCAAGTCAAATTTCTTCAAAGAGATCTTGTTTCTCTTTCACTTCCTTGTTTTGTGCTCTGTGTGGATAGCCCGCTGTTAATACAGATAGTAGCCAACAAACCACTGGCTTTACTAAGGAAAGATGAAACACCTGATCTTTTTAGAGATGGACGAGACAGACATGGTTGAGCTCAAGCAAAACAATGTGATTTCTCATAAAGTTGTCTAAATTTCACTCTTAAATACTTGACACTCAAATCACTCAAATATTTGACAAACAAATGGGACACACTTCAAATAAAATCATTATAATATGCAAATTTTTAGTTTTAGTTTTTAGACTTTTGCTTGCTTCCTGTTATTTTTAGTTTAAATTTAGGTAAACTAGATCTTTTTGATCTTCTAATAGTCCCATTTCCCCTACTATGATCATTAACATGAAATTTCTCTTGATACATTTTTCTGAATTCACAGCTGGTTAATCTTGGTTAGTCTGATCTGACAACCTTATCCTCAGTTCTGTGCTACTTCTCTGTCCCAACCAATACCCACAACTTCCTTCAGAACAGTGCCACAAAGTACATACGCTCTGAACATAAAAATAATTCATACATGGTGCATTGTCTTTAACATTTATTTACTGAGACAGTTCAAATCATATTATGAAATACAACCAGTCATGACAATGCACTGCAAATTCTATCAGCCAGGCTACAGGCTTAGGCATGCTGAGTCTCCAGTCCCTCACCAGGGGCTATTTCCACTGCAGCACACAGTACAACAGTGAGAAAACTGAACCAGCCCAGACACTACAAACTACAGTCAATAACTTACTCTTTTTCATCAGTATGAGCTGGCCTACACAGAATCCCTCACTAATATTGGTAAACTCCATACAGACAGTTTAAGTACCTCTACAGCGCACTGCGTAAAATAAAACATAACTACTTTTAAAAAGTGTTATCTGTGTGAATGTGTAATATGTATAATTAAACATCAGTCTGTTACAATTCCCAAAGAATTATTGTCACGTGAGCAGCTTTTGCTCTTCACTGCCCTGTCAGTATTTTTAACCAGGCTAGATTTCAACCAGCCACTTGAGAGTCTCTCACCCATTTCCAGTCTCCTGATCTAATCACATCCAGCTCCCCTGCTCAACAAGTTAGCATGTTGACCTGACAAGAACTCATCCCAATGTAGCTGAACAGACATTGCCCATGGGCTCACATTCTGCCTCTTACTTGTATAGCAAAATATCTGCTGCTTGAAGCACAGGGTAAGTCAACAAACCAACAGTTCCTTCGCTACTCTGGCTGGCACGCTTCATCTGTTTGGAAAAGAAAAACAGAGGAGAATAACACTTTTGACTAATGGTATCAAAGTCCATGATTTTAATTAATTAGAATTCTGAATAAACTGAGTAATTTATTATGTAGCTCTACAGAAGACAGTGTCATGTAAAATCCACTCCTTATGAATACATTCTGGGACACACTTCCATATTACTCATAAATCCTGCTTTTTAAATAGTGTCCTCAGCAATAAATTTTTGAAACACTTCATAATGGAGATATGAAAAGGTATTAATACCTGTGTTAGAGATCAAGGCATAGTGATCACACAGTCATCAGGACAGCCAGTGATAGCTGGGAGAACTACAGAACTACAGAGTCCAGTGTTGTCTCCATTAGTTCACACAACTCACCTAATGCATTCACGTCCTCCACTGCTCCTGATATAGATCACCTAGACCAAGACAGTCAGGCTACAAACACTAATTCTGTTCTAGTGCTGGCATATCTATCTTTTACTTTTAGCAACAGTTAAATATACTAACCCCCCTGAAAACTGAATTATTTCATTAAGACTGCTCACATATATTTAGACTTGTCCCACACTCCCCAACAGACCTTGTATTTGTCTACATCTCTAAGATGTAGCTTAGGGTTCAGGGAATGTAATTTGCCAAGCCTAGCACCTGTAACACCTATCTGTAGGTCTGGAAAGTCAATCCAGTCAAAGTAGGATTTAAGAGCTTAACTTTAGAACCTCAGGTTTGAAAAGGTTTGCTTTAATCTATGCCATGCATTAACACTGGTTGCTGTATTTCAGTTTTACTGGTTTTATTTAATTAAGAAGGAAAACAGAAAAAAAGAAAACATCTGGAGGTATTTAAGGCTGCTCTGAACTCTGCAAGCCAAACTGCTCTTAAGCTGTTGGGGTTTTTATTTCCCTTTTTCAGATACTTCTCTCTCCTGTCTTTTTCTACTTATTAAATGTCAAAATAAAATACAAGGAAATTAAATGCAAGAACTCTGTTGATGCAGTCACACTGATGCAACACCAAGATTAAGAAGATGAACATTTGAAACTTGTAAAGGCAAACATTTAAGATACAGTATCACCCAGCACATTTTTAGTATTTATAATTTCTATACTCATCTTCAAACATATGCCTCTTTTGAACATGTTTCCATAAAATCTACAGAGCAGCCACTCTTTATAGTGGAAAAAGAAAAGCTGTTTATGGAACTCCTTAACCAGCAGGGCCCAAGATTTCCACTGCAATATCTTGCATTACTTTTGCATTATTAAATAAGCATTGAAATAACATCGAATGTTCTAGCAAAATCAGTTGAACAACAGTAAACAAACCTCTTATTTAGTACAGTTTTTCTGCAAGTCTCTGCCAAAACCAAAATTCTGTAGCTTCCAGCAGGAAACTGTTCACTAAGAGGAACAGACCTGGAGAGATATGTTTTCCCCCTTCCACCACAGGACCACAGAATTGCTTAAACCTAAAGCAAGAACAACCAAGGAACAGTTGGTACCTCATAGACGACAAGTATTTCCAGGACAACATCTCTACTGAATTCCCATAAATTTCTTTTAAATTTACCAAACTGTCCATACCTTCCACTGGGGCAAACGTAGCAGACGTGGCACATTAGTTAAGCATCCAAGAATCCAGGCAAGTTCTGCATGCTCAGGAACCTGAAAGTAGGAAGTCAGAATCTATTTAAATCTTCTTCTTTTATATGCATATTTTCTCAAAGTCAATAAGAATAAATTACATCAAAGACCAGAAAACCATTTATTTCTATATATTACTTTTTCAGTAAGGTCAAGTGACAAGCTAATGGAAAGTTTTGGACACTGCCAGGATTGAATGCTCTACATTAAAATAGTATAGCAAGGTTCTTGGTCCTATCTGCTCATATTCTAAACAAGAAAGAAAATGCTTTAGCAATAGCAGAGTTGAACACACATGTAAACTCTTTTGCTTGTGTACTTGATTCACTCTTTGCAATATTGGCAGGTTTGAATCTTTAAGAGCATGCTAACTCTCTCAAAGATGTTCGAAGCCTCATGCCTGCAACATGATGTAACAATCCAGACAGAAGGTAGTTAAAAAGTGTTTGTTAACAAGTAAGAATTACTAGGATTATTAATTGCAATTTCTCTGCTGTCACATTTTAAATGTAGTAATTTCCTAGCTAGGAATCATTGGGCTACTTTGGTCACCAATGTGTTAAACTATCCAACATCCAGACCACAGCTCAGCGGTTAGAAATATTTCAGGTTGATTCTTTCCCTTCTTTCTGACTTTCCCACAGATTCAGGGTTTTTCTTAATTCCCTTATGCTTATTTGACCTGCAATCTTCTGTGCACAAGACAAAAGTGCAACAAAATACCGGAGTAAAATGAACTTCACGGAAAATACTAAGCACAAGACTCCTATTTCATCTAGAAGGATTCACCATCTGGTTCAAAGTGGTTTCTCATTTCTTTCTTCTAGTCACGGACGGAGAGGAGATGGTGCTCTGTTGCACTTGTGTTGACAAAATCCTCTTTAAAAGCCATGCAGTCATTGATTCAGCTCTGTCAGATGTTGCTTTTGCAGCCAAGACTACACGTGTGTTTCACTGGATCAGTGGATTTGACATTACATCAGTTACCAAAATACCAAGTGATATAAACAGCTTTTTTTGGGTTAAATACACATTTCTGGGTCCTCCCAAGTAATGCTCATTTCCCATCTTCAAATACACAGTCCTTTCCTAAGTAAGACTGAAGTGCTGAATATGCTGAAGAAAAAACCTGATAAAATGGGGACAAAATACGTAAAAGTATACCAAAGGGTAGGGATTTCAGTTGGAATAAAATTCAGTATCAGAGGCTAATGAGTCAGCATTCATCATCCAAATTGCATTATCTGACTGTACATTGGTGTGTGAATCAGGAGGCTAAAATCATCTAGGCTTAAACCACAAATCATTTGTCAGACTAAATCAGGGTTTAAGCTACTGTGTTTCACTTGGCAAGAAGGACAGGTAATTGCTGCCTTTGGTTGGTCGTGGTGCATCTGCTCAAATGTTACTCATTTAGCTACAGTATTCCATCACATTGATTGCCTCAATTTGATGCAAAGAAACTGGAAGACCCGATGATGTATATGACACCAGAAGAATAAAGGCTCAGTCTACTCTTCCTTCCACGGAGCAATATCCATGGATCACAATCAGGAGAAGCCATTCTCCCAGACAAACTCCATCAGCTTCTTGCTGCAGGTCCATTTAGAACTGCAAGCAAATGTCTTCATTAAACAACCAAAACACAAAAATGTAAGAAATAACACTGTGCTGGATCACAACAAAGGCAATGCAGCTTCATGCTCTGTTTCCAGGAGTAGCACTTTGGGCAAACACACGAGCCTACTGCTTCCTACAGTATCTTCCCCTCATACTTCTCCAGCAGCCATAATTGTTGCACTAGGGAATATCAGAAGGTATTATCCCTGGCCCAGTCCTGGTAATGTATCCAGATTGCCAAGGAATGTGTCTAATGCCTTTTTGAACCAGCTGATATTGCCCACTTCCCACCTTCATAGAGCAGCTAGCTCCAGAAGCTTAAATTTGATTTGTAAATAAGTGATTTAGCCACTAATGTATCCATGTTTGTTTACTGGTTTTGAATACCACATTTCTTATATTGCACAGTTTGGTGAACAATTCCACATCCAGCTTATTCAGAGTTTTTCTGATTTTGTAAACTTCGATTGCATATATACCTCAGCCTTCTCTTCAAACTGAAGCAACCCTGACTTCTGATATTTTCCTTCTTAAGGCAGGAATTTCCTTCTTCTGCTGCATGAATATATTTTCTTTGTATCATATCTAATTCATTAGTTCGTTCTGGAGATGTACATTCTAAAACTTTACCCAATATTCAAAAAATGGGCACACTAAGGTTTTGTATGGTGGCAAAACACCATCACTGTCTTATTCACAATACCCTTCCAGCTGAAGTGGTGATGATGACATATCATTAGCTTTTTTGAAAATTGCTTTCTTGTGCTGAGCCAATGATTTCAGAGAACTGCCAATGATGACTCCAGGACTTTCTTTCCTGTATTGTGTGAAGAACGTTTAGAATACTTTTACCCAGATGTTTTAAAGTATTTAAAACTCTTCTACCCCTTATTTGCATGTCCACTCTGTTTTATGAGTTCTTTTGGAATTCCTTTCCTTGCCATAGCATTTGGCTACCCATAAGGACTTAGCATTGCCCATGAACTTCCTTCTGCCTTCTTTACTACCTTCTTCACTACCTTCTTCAGATTGTGAAGGAATATGTTGACCACCACTGCTCCCAGCAAAAATCCCTGAGGAACATGACTGCTGACTGTGCCATTAAAAAAAAAAAAAAAAGCGAGCATTACAGCCTATGTGGTTTTCCACAGTGAAATGAAAGGAATCAGAGAAGAGATGTCTCATATTTGCATGAATCTACAAAATGATTTTCAGTTGATTTCTATTGTGTTAGGTAGTGTTTATCGTGCCATCACAAGGAAAACCTTTGTCAAAGACGCATCACTTTTCACATAATTTTCACTAAAAAGAGTAGGACTGTTAGAGAGGTGTTCTGCTTGCTTTTTTTAATCTATTTTTCTAAGGACGTTACCCAGTAATCTAACTAGGATTTCAAGAAGAAAAAGTACAAAGAGTTTCAATTAATTCAGGCTATACTGTGTATACTTTAACCAGTAAAGAAATCAATTTCTTTTGTATTTCAAAATCTGACAACAAACTACTGTCCAGAGCTATGGTGTACTTCAGGAATTACCCATTTTTTTAAAGAGAAAAGATAATAATAAACTTAACTCTTTTCCAATAAAGACATAATTTTCTCAGCATGCCCTCTCCCCCAAATACGTCAGAATAAAAATAATGCAAATGGTAGAAAACCAGAATTACATCTCCAATTAACAAAACTGTCACAACCAGTGACAGTTCCCGAACTGTAAGTCAAACCAAACTCCAAGAATGTCACAATCATTGATAATTCTGAAAATCATCTATCTAATCAATTAAATCCTTCAGGTCATCTTCAGTTACTTTTGTGTTCTGAAAAAAAATATAATGGCCTGTTTTCAGAATAAACATTATTTTCTTGGGAAATATTTCTTGCAGCCTTGCTGAAAATATTTCCAGGAATAACAATCTTTTAAGTGCTCTATTTATTGTTTCCCTTTGCAAAGTCAACTATTTCCCATTAAAAATTTTCTAAAAAATCTTAACCAGAGCCACACAGCAATCCCCCCTTTTCAAACAGCCCAAATCCTACCCTTTGCTCTTCACAGTAAATACAAGTTTCTCTCTTTTTCCCTGCTCTGTGTTCTTGCTCATTTTAACAGTTTTCTTTCCCAATCTCATACAAGTCTGTAAAAACCATCAATATTTCTCAAAGGGTTGTGATGGTCATCTCTATGCTATCACCAGGGACATATTTCCTCCTTCAATCTCCATTGCATTAAGCATCTCCCACAACATGGCTTACTAATCAGTAATTAAAGAGTTATTTACAGAAGAAAATACTTATATTCCTTCCTTGTGGGCTGACAAGGCCAAGGCTGCACAGTCAGATTCCTTTTATTTTTAAAGCACACGTATTTAACAAAGACGGCCACTTCCAAATGATAATGAGCAGCTATCTAAAAGGCACAAACATTTCTGTTTCTTCACCTGAGTGCCCTGCTCCTCCCTTTTCAAAGACAAATCTCTTCTTAATTATTTACTTGTGTACTTTGAGGTTATTAAACTCAGGTCACAATTTATACTTGGATCATCTCTGGAGCTTTACATGCTGAAGTACAACCTCAGGGCTTCTTCCTGCAAGATCTATTTTTTCGTCCTTGATCCTAGGTATTCCTTACTAAATTATTGCTGATATTCCCTGGCCACAGCCAATGATATATAGATGGAAAACCAGTAGCTACTTTTAGTCCAAATAAAAATGATGAGACATGCAGCTGAGGAAGACAGCAAGCCATGAGTTTCAAGAACAGTGGGAGAGGCATGAATATTGGGGGCAGATCTGAAAGCAGGCAAATCAGCAACACTGGGCCTCAGCTTTCTGAGGTTATAATACAAAGCTGTGTGTTGGCAGCTGAAGTGGCTTTCTGCAAAAAGAGATGCAGTGTTTTATTTTCAAGATGGACTTCCTCAAGTTGAAACCTATAGAACTTCTCTGCAAGGCACTGCAAATGTGCTGCGTATCTATCATGGGGAAACAGCTTTCCCTCAGCAGTGTAACCTCATTAAGGGCTACATTTTAAAGGGGCAGTACATTTAAAAGATTTAATTTTGATAGAATAGACTACAAACATATAGCATCAAGAGGTAATTTGGATACCTGTGTACTCAAAGAAACTGGAACGGAGAAGAGAAAGAGTCCTACAGTTAAAAAGAAATTAAACCTTTTCTTAGGACTTAAATCTCTTCTAGAAGTATCAGTAAGAGCTTTGCAAAATCCAAGAGGCCCTTTTAAAAAGCAAATGATGCTCACATTTTTCTTGAATAAGAGGTAAGGTCTTATTAATGCCTAAGGTTGCAGGCAACATGTTCAAGATACTTAGCAATGTGTCTCTATATTATACAGCTAAAGAAAGAAAAGGCCATAAACAAGAAAAAAAATAGACTACTCTTCAATCAAATGCACACAGTGCAGGTACTCTTACGACAGAAAATTTGCCACAGTACCCCAAATTCCTGTTGAAAGAAATAATTGATTGGGTAGAACAAGTTTATGGCTACAAAGGTAATATCAGATTTAAAGAACATGTTAAGCAAGATATTAAATTGGGGGGTGGTTATCTAGTTATTGTTGGTAAATGTGTCAGTATCTACAGCTTCCACCTTTATCTTGGAACAATTTAGTCACATAACCTTTTTTATTTGGCTAAAACATACAGAAATAAGATCTGTCTCACCTTTCTGAAGAACCTGACCAAGAATATTCCTACTGGAACCAAGATTTACTGGTTATAAAGCCTGATAGACCACAGTAATTTGGCTGAAGCACCCTTTCCTCTCCTTTATTCATTACAAAATTAACTTATTTGGAGAAACATTCTCCTAGTATAACCCACAATACTGTTTGAATAATTAGTTTGGTGTGTCCAGAAGACTGGTGAAGAGAGGAAAATATAACAGCTACATAATAGTATGAGATGAAGAAGGTAAATTAAGGCAGAAAAGAAAAAAAAGAGAAATCCTAGTGAACCATGACTTTCCTTCCCACTGAGCTCTAGTTATGTCTAGTCCAGTCCATGAGAGAGAAAACAGAGGAACGAGAGAAGCAGAACAATTTTCTAAATTAAACAGTCACATACTTCCTCTTATGACAGGAAGTTTTCAATGGACCATGCTAAATTAATGTACTTTAATGAATTTATAAGCTATGATGCAATGGAGGCTTTTCAGCCCCTCTGAAAATTGGACAAGGGGTAGCGTGAATCTATTCAAACTCTGCCCACAAAACAAAGCAGATGGATACTTCTGGAAAATAACAGCAGTGAAACAGTGCACACATTTATATTGTTGTATTTTGGCTTTTGGAGTTAAGGCTAAGACAAATTTGCAAATTCCCACCTCCCAGAGTTACTGCTTCAATTTGCTTGCACACTGCAAGAATACTGAGCTGATTATATTCAGAAAATAAATCACCCTATCCAGAAGGATGAAAACTGCAATTTTCCACCCAGAAACTGAACATTATGTTGTCCAGAAACTCGCAGGACTCCTCAGAGAAGTGTTCATGCAGCGTATCAAGCACTGCCTGCTGAATCAACTCTGATGGAATTTTAGTTTCTCTTGGGACATTTAGCATATGTCTACTACAATAGATAGGTGGACAGGAAGAACAGCCTGAGACCACATAAAAGCAAAATGAGTTTCTAATACTGTTTTGACTGTGAAGCAGATGAGATACAAGATGGTTATGGGTAAGAACTGAAATGTGTAGTGTACCCACCACGAATCAGAGAAAATGGGTTATATCATATAAGTTTACCATGTGTGCAGATTGCATACTGTCTTCCTTATTTACCCTCTCATAGTCCTTTTTGGTTTTAATAAAAGATCTAAGTTTTATGAAAGATGACTGTTACAGCTTTTATCAGTTATGGTACAATTTAAGGAATATATTTGCTGTTTCTACCAATACTCTCATGATACGTTGTGTAAGTCATTATTCCATAACTCCTTTTTTATGCCCAGTAGGCAAAGGCAGCCAGTTAAAGCATATCTTGACACTATTTTCTCTAAGAGGGTTTCACACAACATGCAGCTGTACTCCAAATAAAAATGCACTATTTTGAAATATGCATTTATTTTTACTGAAAATTGTCACTTTTCTATAACTTCCTACTTGAGAAAATATAATTAAACAAGCTGTAATGAAAGAGCTTCTCTCACTGGGAGGCCATTTTACTGTCCAACATACACCACAATTGTTTTTCTAGATATTCTAATTAAATATGCTTGTCTATAACCCTTCACAGACAATGTGGTTCCAAACACTACCCTAATTACTCATCACCATACTTCTTGCTTCTAAATATTTTCAAGTTATCATCACTTTTTGTTTGTAGCCACTACTTCCCTAGGCTGGAATTCAAGTTTTTATATGGCAATGTAAGTGTGGGAGGTATTTGTTGAACTGCAATGTATTAAGACCAAATATACAGCCAGCCATTAACTTACTGTTTGTACATGTTTTAAAACAATATAATCTATAAATGGTAAATTCTGAAGCATACAAAACTAATTTTCACCAAACAACACTTTCTATTTATAGGTAATTTAGCTGTATATCCAATACATAAGAACACAGGCCATATGTTCTCTAAACAATACAATAAAAATTTGCCTATGCAGAATTTCTGTCACTTTTATTTGATTTTAGTTGAAAGGTGAGGACATCACTGAAATCTCTTCTGGGATTCCAAGCCAACTTCACCTGTATTCTTATCATAACAGCACCTTTTGGATCTAGTATAAGCATGAGAGGTATCTGTTCTCACCACACTTTCTCCCAGCAGTCAGTCTGTGATTCATATTGTCCAGCCTTTTGTCTCTTGCTTGTATTGAAAAGGATGATAAAGTGTGTGAAAAGTCTGGAGGCAGGTATTCCAATACCTCTGGATTAGAAATTTGAAAAAAAAGCCTAAGTAAGTAAAATAAGTGAAACCCTTACCAAAAGGCACAGGCCTTTCGAGAAACCAAGTAGCATTATTTTTTTTTCCACATATGGCAAACATAGTCCAGAGAAGCAAAATAAGCAGCAAAATACAGAAAGACAAACAAACAAATAAAGAACAAAAAAACTCCAACAAAACCCTTTCCAGCAATTCTAGACCACTCTTGCCCAGCGTAATCCAGGGAAAGTGAGAGAACACAACACCATTTACATGAATGACTGCATGAGTAATTCCATTAGCGGGGCTTACCATTACTAGCACACTTGTGTAGTGCAATAATTTCATTCTGCCTTTAATGCTACAGAATCAGGGTCCAGAAAAAGTCATTAGTTGTGGTGGGTTTTGGTAATTAAAACTAAAAGTTCATAAACAATAATTTTGTTGCATCACGTTTGTTCAAAAAACGAACAGAAATGTCAGAGGAGTAATTAAAGAAACATTTCTGTGCTCTATAGATTAGGTCATTTTTGAGATAGAATGCAAAGTACAACAATAATTACAGCATGCTAAGCTACCGAGAATTCTCTCATTTAGCAGTTTGATCTGCTATTGAAAAAACTTACTCTGTCCATAACTAAATACCTAACCCAGTTCTCTATTTGTGGCTGAATTTTCACTGCTTTCCTGCTGACCTCTGGAAGTACACACCCAATTTCAGTGTACAATCAGTTTTGGCCACTTTGCTTTACACCTCAGCCAAATGTTTGTAAACAAAAGTGGGGCTTTTTTAGACCACCCTTGGAGACTGCTACAGTGGCTGAAAAGGAGGCCACCTCCTTTTTTTCTTGAAATCTGAGAAATTTCCAATCAAAATCAAGCAATAAACTTTCTTGATTAGCAATAGCTGCAATCCATCTTACACCTTCATTTTTAGGAACAATCATCTCGATATTATGACATTCCATAACGTACTATTTCATTATCATACTAAAACAATAATCACATTAGCAAGGTTCCTGTCTCCTTTCCTCACATCAAGAGCTACAGGCAGATACTCCTTTTAATTGCTTCCAGAGAAACATCTGGTGCTGCCTGTGTAAATGTAACAGATCACAGTACATCTCTGGGTATACCTGACCACTTCATGCAGCTTGTACAGACTTGGTTTGGGGAAGCTGACAAACCACTTCAGCCTGAACCAGTGCTGAAACAGTCTATATCCACAAACAACTGTAATAGTTCTTCTGATTGCAATGTAACAACGTCTTCTGATTCTGGAACAATGTGCTTTCAAAACTATGCTAGAATCAGCCACTTCTGAAAGTTGTATGGATATTTGTGTGGTAAGTATTGGTAAGAATAACATTCAAGACATCAGGCACAGCTCAAACATTTAATCTAATGGTTTAGATTTAATAAGAACAATGGCCATTAGGTCTGGACAGATAAGGACACAGAAAAATTAGGGTTAAAATGCAGTTTATTTAACTGAGGCCAGCCTAACCACCATAAGGAATATCAGAATTGCATTTGGTGGAAACTTCCATTTGATAAAGCTGACCATGTTCACATTTAGCTATCTTAGGTTTTCATTGGTTTTTGACTGTTTTGCTGCTGTAGAAGCACTGCACAAAGAGCCATCATTTCCTGAGCCTGACACTGTCTCTCTGGGGATTCAAAGATTCAATCTCTGCATTATTATATTGTGAAAGTACAACACATTTTCTGTGGCTGAGTGCAATATAAGATCCTCACTGATGATCTGGTGGCTTCAAGAGATGCCTGAGTGTTGGTTTAGCAAGACCTGGAATAGCACTAGTTTAGCTTTTAGACCAGTAGGATCATAAGAAAAGCAACACTAGACCAGATCAAATATCCATCTCTGACAGCAACCAACGAAAAAAAAAAAGAACATAAATGCAGAAAAGAATGGATACTCTCCCATCTGTGGTTTCACTACTTCCTGTAGAGGTGACTGCTCAGATATGCAACAGTCCCAAAGCAATTTTTCAGATTAATTTGTCGAATCCCTTTCTGAATTAATATAAATTTCAGCATGCACTATATCCTGTGTCAAGGGGTTTTGTAGCCCAATTGTGGATTCTGTGAAATGCAGCATTGTTATGCTTGTGTTGAATCTTCCAGGTGCTAACTTGTTTTGATATTTGTCAGTTCACATTCTTCAGTGGATAAAACAATTTCTCCCTATCACTTGCAGTTTTATAAACTTTCACTTTATTCCCCTCTAACCATACCCTGCAAAGCATTTATCCTTCATGCTGAAGAGTCCTGTGTATCTAGTCACTGATCCTGTGTTGTAACTAATTGAATTGTTCAGTTGCTTGAAAACAAGAGAAAAACCCCTCTAGACTGGGTTTTACTGCATCATTGGCTTGTAACTCACCTTGTGATTATTCCAGCTAATGACTTCATCATTTTGACAAGTCAGAGTAGAGGAAAATTAAAACTCAAGCTGGTAACATATTTAAAATGACAAACAGATTTGAAAAAAATGAGGTGAATTTATTTAAACATATTTCCACTGGAATTCTGAGCTCATCTATTTAGACTGGTTTTTTAATACAGAGGAAAAGTGAAGCAGGAAGTATATCTGTCTTCATCAATTCATTATTCACCAGGGATATGGAGCTATGATTGCCATTTGCAGTTTAACAACCCCAGGAAACTCTGCCTGTAAAGAATCGTGTCGAAAGAGAGAATGCAACACCATTTCAGCTCACACCGATAAAATTCAGATTCTGTGTGCACATCACCTTTGCAATTTTGCTGCAAGGTGGATGCCCACTTATGGGTGTCTTCACATGAGCAGAAGTTACGACACATCTGTGTCTGTGGAAATTACAGAAGTTTGCCAGTTTAGAGTCAATAAAGAAAAGTTAATTGAGCAAGAAACTAAGTTGTGTTCCAGGAAAATATAACATGTGGTAGCTATATGCCAAGTGGGAAGGTAAGTACTACCCCAGGACCCCTTGGGGTAGTCAAGAGAAGCACATGGTTTACATATGAACTACCAGATCAGATAGAAAAGCATGCACATGAAAAGGAGGTTATAGCAAACCAGGGAAAATACATCCCAGAGAAGATGTAACCCCCGGATGATGGTGGTAGAACTGATACAAAATTTACCATGTTAATCACCTGTTACTTTGTGATTGCTGTGCAGTGGCAGAAAAGTGGCAAGAGCTGATACAAAAGCATAGAAACATGGTTTTCTTACCTTTATGGTTACACAGGCCACGTTTATGCATTTATGGATTAATCTTTCGTGACTAAACTAAGACTTACAGAGACAAATTAGTGGTCTTCTAAGAAGTCTTTGAAGTATTTTTCTCATAACCTGCACAAACTCCTAGCTCTGCTTTAGAACTTTACAGTGTACTTATCCCTAAATGGGCTTCTCAATCACAGTTGCAGACCTCAAAATTTCAAAACTGCTGAAAGGGATAAGTTTAAAATCAAATAGTGCTAACATTTTCTAGGACCACCAACACAAACATGATAAAGGAGTTCAGCAATGCTACCCACTCATTCATTAAATGTGTGGAAAGCCAATTAATCAGATCCAAATCCAACACAACAGGAGCACTCACCAGTGACTGCCGGAATAGGAAACACTTCTTTGGGTCGATCCCACAGGCAAGGATGGCAGCAGTGGTATCCAGGATGTTCTGGCGCAGGACAGCTGGCTCCTTGGGCATGGTGAGAGAGTGCATGTCCATAATGCTATAGAGCACTGAGCTGCACTTTTCCTGCAGATTCACCCAGTTCTGAATGGCTCCAAGGTAGTTACCCAGATGAGGGGTCCCAGTTGGCTGGATACCAGAGAAAATCCGATCCACGGCCACATTCTGTGACAAAGCATTGGCAAAATTAACACACTTTTTTTTTGACAGATTCTTTTATACTTTCATTTTAAAAGCCTCATTTATGCCTGTCTCTTCTCCCCTCCTATCAGTATATTAATGTATGACCTTAGAACTGATAATTTCAGTAAGTCAGTTAAAATACTCTAACTTAACAGCAGAGAGTCTGAAAAATACCATAATTTTAAGCTGTCAGACTTTGCATATGCAAAAAAAATACAGCTGTAAACAAGATCAGTGAAAAGTTGGTCTCAGAAACCAAGTGGTAGATTCTTTCATCATCTTTTGCACCAAGGCTGTAGGTTTCTCTTTAGTTTCTATATCCACACTTCGGTTTCTATATTCACTGATATAGAAACTTAGGGTCACAGTTTAGAGAAGTTCAAATATTTTTGTTGTAAACTCATGCAATGTCTCAGTAGATCGCCATCTTAACTCCCATGAACACTGAAGTCTTATTTTTCTAGCTGCAAAGAACATTTTGAGTAGTTCCTGAAAGAAACCTACTTCTTTACCCAAAGGTCAAAGAATAACAAAAGAGATCATCAGAGTTCTGAAACTCCCCATTTTGGCAGCAATAGAATTTCTAGAATAGTTCTACAAAGAAATACAGCTATAGCTCAAGATCACACCTGGAATACTGTTCATGCATCGGGACCAGTAAAATGTCAACATCAGAAAAGAGTTCACAGAGACACAGCAAAACCAAAAAAGACTAAGAAGCTGAGGTTGTGAGCAAAGATTAAAAAGCTTGAAACATGTATAGCTTGGCTAAGTGACAGTTACCATCTCAGAAAGTTTGTTTTCCTGCATCCCAGCCCTCCATCTGACCATTTTCTCAGAGCTCTGAGCTGTCAGCATATGATCAATTACCTCCCTGAGCTTCCCAAAGAATTCCACCATATCCAGAAGTAGCTCAGCAATGTTTTATGTGAAAATGCTTGTTACATGCCAAGTTGTAAGAGGATGCAAGACCACTCAACTTACAAATGAGGGTCTCCCCCACCACAGCAAGCTGTACAATACAAATTCTCAGACTCAGTTGTGTAGCAGGATCATCAACTTCATTATGCCTGTGACTGCACAATTTTTTCCTGCTAACTTTTATGAGCAACATCTATAACTTAGCAGGAAGAATTTATTTACTGATGTAGTCTGTTTTCTTTTCTGTGAATCTCTTACAAATGTGTGTGGGAGGAAAAAAAAGTCATACAATTATTAAACCACACAAAATGGCAGTAAAAGTCAAGGCCAAGTACCAGTATTTTTAACTATTAAAAAAAGGACTTCAAATTGACTTAATTCACTTTGACTTAGACTTGAGAAAAATTATTGAGAAAGTGTTTCCAAGTAGAATAGGACTTTTTTTACTTTTAAGCATGATCTATAGTTCAGAAAAGCCTAGACTATTTCTTCCTAAATTTGCTGAAAATTTTTCTTTTCTTTTAAAGTAAGTTTGTTTTTCAGATCAAGACGATCTTCTTACCCAACATTTAAGTGCTCGTGCTGACAGACAAGAGCAGGTTTGGGCTAGCTGCCATGATAATTTCTCCTGCTCACATAGATGCCTACACATTTAAGTCTTGATGGCAACCCCTTCACCACATCCCAAATATCTTCTTGACTTCGAGTATATTCTTGAGTCAGTTTCTAAGTGCTCTTGGAGAACCTCCAGCACAGGGCTTCGAGGTAGTCATTTGAAGCAGTGAAAAGCACACCACTTCTTCCAACAGCAATTCCAGCTTCCAGTCCTTGTGTTCCAGTCCTCGACCACCCATGTGCCTCTTTTCTTCATTACACAAAAATGGAGTTATGATACTCAATCTCTCACTCGGCATTTGATTCCTTGTTTTCCTAGGAACTTACATCAGAGCATTTCTCACCACTCACAGAATCCACTCACCTCCCACTAAGCTACTACCTGGCCCAGGACTGCAGCCAGCTTCCTTTAACACTGAGAAGAGCCAGGTTCTCTCCTACAGAAGGAAGCACTCAACATTCCAATGTGTATAAATTTGATGAAGTCTTATAGAAACTTGGGATTCACTAGTCTTCAGAGCCGTACTTCTATTACTACAGGCCTAGAGCAGCTGCTAGGCAATGCAACAGGTACTTTACAGGTATACCATTTGTCTCTTGCTTCCTATGTTTCTTAACCAAGACAGCAAGAAGTCAGGAAGGAAATAGTTGACCAGCAACATGGTGTTCTACCCGTACTGGGATCCCAGAACAGTTGGTTGGTTGCCAGAGCACATAACCTTTTTCCATGTCCATATCTACCCTAAGTTCAAATCCTGATGCTCCTTCCCCCAATTACTTCTCCCCACAGTATTGCTTGCTTTCTGGTGCCCATTTATATGCCTGTTAAACAACACGTTTCTTCACAGACCATACTTCTTACAGCCCTACTCTCCATTTTCTTAACAGACAATTTCATCCCTCCTGTATTCTTTTCTTCCTCCACTTGTGCTTTACACCCCTTGCTTCCCCAAAGAGCTCTTACTACAGCTCTTCATATATAGATCTTACCGTGTATCAAGACAGTAAGAAGGCTCAGAGAATGCCATGTTAAGGTTATTACTATAATTACTAATTAAGCTATTAGTGCCTTGATTCCAGTGACTTTATATAAAATATGTTTTCTACCTGCAGTTACAAAAGCTAAAAAACTTTATCCTGTGCCAGAAATCCACTATGGACCCACATCAATTAAAGCATGTTAGGATGACCAAATTCAAGCATAGTGCAGAACTTGCACATCTTCCAACCTCTGTCTAGTAAAAGACAGCATCACCTGACATGTCTCCTGGTCTCCTGGCATTACTGTTTCTTTTCCCTGGGACCCTGAAGCTGGTGCTACCTCAGTGAAAGAGCAGCTCTACCCCCTGGGGTACCTGTGTGTTATACCAGGGCACAGGAATTTCTGTCAGCACAGATCAGCTCATGTGCCAATACCTTGATCCAAAAAGTGCTGACACCCTGAGCCTGTGGAGAACAGTTCCGTCTAAAAACTTTGTTGGTCTCCAAGTCAGGCAGACTCTGTTCCCTCGCAGCTTCAGTCCTTGCTTTGTATGTTTCCCATAACATGTTCATTATCTGCCTTTTCAACCTCTGGGATCACTGACCAGTCTGTAGATAATGTTACTATGAACATATTGGATGTATTGGCAAAACTGTATCCCTTAATGTGAGTACAAGACACTCAATACATAATAATGCAATAGTGATATTTGAACAGGCAGTTTGAGAATGTCTTTCACCAAGAGAATACAAGACATCAGTGCCTCAGCATAAACTGTATGTTCAAATACTGTACTAACTCCAAATATTCAAAGGCTAACAATGAGCTAATGAAAGGCAGGTTTGTTGTAATACTACATAAGTTATCATCTGGTGACACACTACATGTTGAAAAGAAAAGACTCAATGTATAAGGTCAAATGGACACAGTTTTATATAAAGAAAGAACCAAGCTCTTTATCCATTAAAGAGAATACCTGTGAAGGCAAGCATGACATCTTTAATGGTCTTTTGTATGTTCAAATGGTAAACAAATACTTACAAAAGGTTTGTTCAGTATAAGGGCAATAAACAGCAAGTGATACATTAGAAACAAACAGTAGCACTATTATATTCTGTCTAAGCTCAGCAATTACTTAACCCAAAGCAGAGAATTCACAGAAATAAGTAAATCCAATAATGAAAACTGAGCTAGGCTGAACCTGAGTAAAGCATTACCAAATGCATTACAAAGAACAAACCCATACTGGCTCCCAGCTGAGGGCCCAGTTGACTAGAAGTCTTTCATCTTTAACTCCTTTGATTCCATTTAACAACATAAAGCACAAGAAGTTACAGCAAACAGGGTGGCATGAAATATTCCATTGTGTTAGCAGAAGTCTATATTAAAAAAAGCCCACACAAAACACCCTCAAATGAATCTTGGATTTCTTGCACTAAAAATATACAGAGAACATTGCTCCTTTGGAGAGAGTTTATGTTCCCTGTTTGTTCACTCCGTGAGAAGCAGCGGGCAGCATAGCAGCGTGGCAGGGGACTTCTGCCTGGTACCATGAAATCATGGGGCTGGAATGCACTTCAGTGGAGCTGTTAGGTCAGGGGATGGGAGCTGTGTGCTCCAAAGTGCTGGAGCTGGAAAAGGATAAAAACAAAAGGAGTGAAGACTTCCCAATGGAGCAGAGTGAAAGCCACAAGACATGCAGCTCCAGCCCACAGGCACTCACTCATTCAGACATCTGTAGTGAGCACAGTGTGAGCCTGCTGTTCTCATGTTTAACTCTGTGTGGTGTGAGCACCTACACCAGCGGTGCTGCACGTTAATCCTCACGCCTGCTAAGAGTGCAGTATCTGACAGATGACTTAGCATTCACTCTTTGCTTTCTCTCTGAAAAACCTCTGCATGGCAATGCTAAACACCACAGTGCATTTCTCAGCTGCATTACCAAATGAAGCTTGGCCTCAAACTCATTAAGATTCAGGTGTTCTCTCACCTAACCTCTCTTTTGTCATGAGAATAACAAATGCCACTCCTTATACTGAAAAAATTATCAAAATCTGAATGCTCTCAAATAATCAGGAATAAGCATTACATCCTTATCCCAGAAGAGGATGGCTGAAGTCTGGTTCTGCCATCCTGTAGCATGGCCATATCAATTTTCAAGGTAAATCAGGATAGATGACAGCTTCTAAAAATTCAATTCTGCTCTCTTGGACCAAAGCAGAATTTCTCTGTATGGAGGGAGAGCTACAACTGTCAAGGCCTCAGTTCAGAAGTCAAAACCCCAATCATTCCCTCTCATGAGATGGTTGTGCCAGAACTGGAAGACACACCAAAGCTGATAAATGAAAAGATCTGTGCAGATCCAAGCATCCCATGTTACAGCCAATTATTGGTATCCTGGTTATACATTTCATGTTCAGCTTTATGAATTCTGTGACTGCTGAACACAAGAATTTATTTACCTGTTGAATACACGTATTTGCCTGATACAGTCAAGAAAAAACATCTCAAATATGTAGTAAAATCAGTCATAAAATAGTTCCCCTTTTATAAAGAGTTACAGAAATACAATCAAGCGAAAGCATTCACAAGACTTAAGTTTTCAGCATCTCTCTTCTTTACAACTTCCCATAAATATTGCCATCATACAGTTGGAATGACAGCAGACAAGCTACAATTATAAGGTAACTTTACCCCTATGCTTTCATCTCTTTTAGGCTTTAAAAACAGAAACGTAGCACCCATACAAGGAGGTAGGAGAGAGCTGCCAGTAGACAAACAATTCTCAGACTGTTTTCTCCTTTTATTTTGGCATAGGCATGTTATAAAATTACATAAAAGTATACATAAAAATGTGGCTGGTTGGAGTGCAGTTAAGACCTATTGTTTAACACAACAAACCATTAAATGATCACATTAATCCTGCCCTGGGAGTACAGAGGTGGTGCCTGTCAGCTTCTCAATCTACCCAGCAATGGGGGAGACAGACACATCTTCAAAATCAAATTCCAAGGAGGCTTTTGCTAATTTTTTATCCTTGGACTGACTGAAGGTAAGGATAAAGCTTTAGACTAACTAGTTTCTTTGGACTTTGTTCATGACTTTATCCCAGCAGTCTAACAGATGAAAGATAGGTTTATGTCTCCATCTATAATATATCTTATAATTATCTTAATTTCTAAATAATAAAAAGACTGACTCATAATCTCACTCTGGGCTGAAACAAAAGCAAGAGATTTTAGATCCAAACCCCACAATGTTACAGAAAATGATGAGAGTATTACAAGAGCAGCTGCAACAGAAATCACCCCCCAAGCCACAGCAGTGATTACTATTCACATGCTATAGCATTTAGCTGCTCTGCTTCATTTTAGCAGCCATTTACTCGGGGCAGAACAGGTGAAGAGCCAAGTGAGATCTGCAGCATCAGAGCTAATTCTAAACACAGGTGGTGGGCACGACAGAGAGGGCAGGAAGTTGACAGGAGAATCACTGCTGACATGTAGGACAGGGAAGATTGATGGCTTCCCTCTCTAGCTTTCCCCACTGTGTAGGCACGCAGGGGGTGGGGGAAAGGGACGGAGAAGCTGCTGTGCTGGCGACATAACACACCACAAGCCTCCACAGCACCAGCGCTGATTAATGACACTGGAACGACTCAGGAAACAGCAAAGGATCATTCACAGACTTTGCTCTTCTTGTTATAATTTTATTTGTGGGGATTCGTTTTGCTCCAGCTGTCCCAAGCTGAAGCAAGTTCAAATTTGCCAGACGAAAAGAAAATGTGGAAGTCAACGGGAAGAAAGAGCAGCATAAGCAAACACAGACACACATAAAACAAAAACTGGAAAATTTGAAATTTCGAACATGAAGATCCTCTCAACAGGGATCAAAAAGGGAAGAAAAATAAAACAAAAACAACACAAGCAAAAACTTGCTCCAACCTCAGAGACAAAAGAAATTCTTTGGCTGACAAAAGTCACCAACTACTGCATCTTTTGCATCTGTCCACAATTTTTTATTTCCCTTATTAATACTTTGCAACTTCAAAGCTCTGGTTGCTAAAATAATAAGCTCGTCTGTTAACACTGGTTTAGCAAAACCTGTCTTGAGACAGCTATTAAGCAGCAAAATGAAGGGAAGCCAGACCAGTCAGATTTTACTAGCTAAAGCATAAATTTTAAAGCCTAATTGGGACAATTTAAGTATTAATGTTATTACAGAAAGAAAAAAATTAAGGAAAAGGGAAACTTAGGAGCAGTGTATGTATTACATACTTAGTTTAATTTATTGTTTTTAATGCAATTGCTTCTCTGCAAACTTGCTGTAGAAACTTTCAAACATGTTTATTTTGATCTGATAATTCAATATGTCCAATTCATGTGGTACAAATGCTATTTCAACATGCTTAATTCTTAAAATGAGAGACTAAAGATCTAACACTAAATTAGAAAGAAACATATTTAAACCAGAGCAAGTTTTCAGATAAATAGCTTCTGAGAAAAGATTAACCCATTGCCCAGAAGCTGAAATCTTTAAATTAAGATTTAAACGGCACTGCCTAGTACCCCTTTCTTGAATGCAAATGCACCCAAGCTTCAGTAGGACTTTAATATTTATATTTCAAATGAGAAACACATTTAAAAGAGGAACATTTACAGCACATACTAACCCCACCCTATAAATTTAACTCTGCCCTCTAGGGCTAGCAGCAGAACTCAGTGTAACTGCGGCTGGGTTAGGCTGCCCTCTCACGCTGCCTTGGTACAGATGACTCAGCAAATGGCTCCTTTCATGTGGCTCGCTGCATCCCGCAAGTGGATTCTCTCATTTGCTTTATGAGCCCCACGTGCCCCTCGGGGTGCTAATGACAGCTGCACTGACAGACCCGAGCATTATCTACAGCAGGCTGCCACAACTCCTGCCGCCACACGCCACAAGGTTCCTCCGGACCTGAGGCAGCCACGGACCTTTCCCTCCCGTGCGGAGTGGAACAGGGGATACGACCTCTGGTAAGGAGACAGCCAGCGGCCTCCTGGCTCCAGAAGAGCTGGATCCAGCTCTCTGCAGAGGCCTGGGACAAGAACCTGTGCTAACATTTGTGCCCAGCTGATGAAGGAACCAAGCACTGGGTTCGCATGCAGCTAACAGCAGTCCAATCCTACCCTAAACCACAACGCCTTCCTTTGCAAGGACACGTGGTGGGTTTTATTTTTTGTGCCGTGCTCCTTACAGCTCTCCACATCAACTTGAAAGAGCTCCTGGTTAAAGCTGAGCCACAACCCAGCTACAGAGCAGGTCCAATGCACACTGAAACGCACACTACTGCACCTCCTGGCTTTCAAAGGTGTGCACAGAACTGCAATTAATGGCCTCGGATGCTGCCTGATGCAACCTCAACCCTGACTAACAATTCTCAAACCGTTTACTTGTCTTTTTAAAGCTAGGGCAATAAAGTTTCTCCAGTCAAACTATCTAACCACAGACATTACCTGCAGGTCTTTCACCCAAGGTAGGTGAAAGGCTAAAGGAATTTATAACAGTATTTTTTAAGAAGTACCACATAAGGAAGGTAATTAGTGCCTCACTGACAGGAAGCTGCAGCAGGAGCTAAGCCTGAACTATCAGCAGGAACATGCTGGCCAGACAGACAAGGCAGCAGGTAAGGTCAGATTGCTACATGCCGCTTCTAAACCCATCAGATGGTGCACTCAATGCCCCAAAGCTGAAAATTTGACAGTTCCAGTACTGCAGGCATTGCTTGGAAGTGGTAGCACCAGGGAAAAGGAGAGGGAGAAGCAGGACCACCTTTGTTACACTGTGAAGAACACCTCTAAGATACAAATCCATTTTAAAAATAGTTTACTGTCCATTGAACAATGTGGTTGAACCACCAACAACTAAAGTTTGCAGGCACAGGTGCCTCCTGGGAACAGCTCCCCAAAGCACCCATCAGGTCTGGCTTCTTTCTGCTCCATGTGCAGCCCCACAAAGCACACTGGCATGGAAGCACTGGGCAAGGGAACTTGTGGAGAACCTCCTGTTCCACCCTGTGACCTCACAGAGTTACTCTGTATCAGTCAGCTCAACTCCAGCTCCTGGAAAAATACAGGAACAAGGTACGAACTTTGAAGAAATTACAGAAGACAGCAGTATTTCTCAAGAACTAGTGCATCTCAAAATTTCTGACAGCCTCTAGCACAAGAGATGCTAGAATGGAGAAGAAATACTAAAGGTTATATCCTGATTTTCATCAAGTTCCAATACTATCTCAGTTTCCAACAAGCTAGAGAAATAACATCTTGAATACAATATTATATGCTGGGAGTGAAACTGGCGAGAAAAAAAAATCCTGAAAACACCACTTATTGATGGCTTACAGTGGTTGGGGAAAGATACATCAAATGCAGTTTTTCAGGGTTTTGTGCTGGGTCCAATATTATTTGATATTTTTGTATCTCCAAATATGAAATCTAGATGACGAAATGGAGTATTCATTAAATCTGCAGACAAAACAAAGTTGAATGGATGATAAGGGCTCAAAATAATCTTGACAAAGCAAAGAAATGGTCTGGAAAAACAGAATGCTATTTACCAGGCAAAAGTACACAGATTTGTACAGAAAAGTCTATTCAACCACACAAACACAGGAAGAAGAACAGCTGTCCAGGCAACAACTACAGAGCAGGATCTAGGGGGGTTGTAATATTTTAAAAGGTGAGCATGAATCAATGTCATGCACCTGCAAAACCACCACATTTATGAACTACACCAAAAATTGCACAGGAATATATGAATAGGATGAAAATCCAGTAGATAGGAAACAATTTGCTCATTTTACTCAGGATGAGGATAGTCTCAAGCCACAGAAGTTGGATAGTTTTAGGTCCTGTATTTCAAAACAGTGGTAGAAAGAGGCCATAGAAGTTCAAGCAAGTCCAGTGAGTGACCTGAGTAAAAAAGACTACACAGGAAAGCCCAAAGTGTTTTTAGTCCAGTGGAGGGAAGACTGTGAAAGTAAAAGATGTTAAACAATGGGCTTAAGATGAAGTAAGAAAGATTCAGATCAGCTGTAAAGAGTTTACAAGAGTAAGACAAAGAAAGCATTTCAGAAGAGTGCTTAGAGACGTTTTCTGTTAGATACAAACAAACAAACAAATAAATAAATAAGTGATGTGTTGATAAAGATGTAAGGGCACTTAATTTTTATCTTGGGTCAGAGGAAATACCAGAGCACCCCAAACTGGATCTGTTCCAGACTTCTGAGCCCATAATGTTACATAGGCATGATTAAAGCCAAAGTGAGATGACCAAAGAGGATGGAAAAGGAACCAGAATTCCACATAGATAGATTAGATCTTATGGTATTTTAAGATTGAAATCCTTCTACCTGCATTCAACAAAAATGTAAGAATTGGAGCCTTTTCACTGATAGTAGCTGAACACTGACAAGCTTTGAAAAACCATTCCATGTTGTTGAAAGATAAGAAATACAAGTTAACATTTAACACTTGTAAACTGGTACATGCCCACATTTAGAAATGGACATGGCTCAACAGAATAAATGTAATAGCAACAAGTGAACAATTAGCATTTATTTTGCTACAAGATACATGTGAAACTGTCAAAATGCAGTGAAAAGTGTAATATATTTCTAAATTATGGTATATTTGATATAGGAAAGGTTGCTGTGATTTTAACATATTACACTATTCTAAGTACCAAAACCTTAACAATCTTGAAGCAAAACAAAACAGAAGGCTAAAGAATGCCACCACAACTGAATACTTCCCTCACAGAGAAGTTAAAGAAGTTTTATGGTTTTGATCACAGTAGTGATTCAAATCTCTTAAAACCATCTGATTGCTCTTGCTCTTTCTCTGACCTCTAGCTGAAAGAGATTTTATTGTATTATTTTATATATTTTCTTCAAGTGAGGAGTCAGCTTGCTACTAAGATTGCCTTATGGGATATAAACAAAGAATATCAGCTTACATCTAGAGGGATGTTTTTTAAAAAAATACTTTTTGTTTGGAATTATTGTGTTTCGGCAGAATATTGTCCTAGAAACTCAAAGAGTAGTTCATTTCCTCTCCATTATTTTATTTGGCAATTTCCTGTAGCAAGGAAAAGTTGGCTTTGTTTCACATGGGGCCAAAATTAACACAGCTGTTCAAAAACTTTCACCTTGTGGTCACAGCATGAAATTCATCTCAGGTGAATAGAAAAGTTTTAAAACCACCTGATGGATGTTGAGAGGCCTTAGAATGTGGAAATCCCAGTAAGTTCCCTAATGATGCACATATGCACAAAGAAAATGCTACAGCTGGTCCTCCTTGTCTATGCTGGAGAGAATTCTATGAATTTAAGCATTTTAGACTTAGATAATAATCACACTTGTATAAGAGACTTCTAGACAATTTAAATTTTTTTTTCTGGAGCTAGACAATACTCACAGACTATATTTATACTGTTGTTATCAGTGCAGGTGGTCCTGAAATCACCAGGCTGGGCTGTTTCCACAGAAACCACGAACAACAGAGGAGCAGTGGATGAGGGAGATAAACACAAGTGTTCATTTGTGCTCAGGTCAAGAGGATGTAGCCAAGAGAGATGAGAATGGTGACAGCAAACTGTGACTTGCTTATTAGACAGCTTGAGCCCAGAAACATCGAATGAAAAGTTCCTTAGTTTGTGTGCGACACTCACTGCTTTGCTTCTCCTAAAGAGGAGATGTTCCTTTCTAACGTACTTGTATTATTCAAACTGGCCCACAGAAAGCCAGGCAAATCACCAACTCCCAGTTTGGATGCACCCCGTGGAGCACGTCAGTGTAAAAAAAGCCGTGTTTTTACTGTTAGTATCCCAGAGTGTCGCCATCAGGTTTTTTGCTTTTTTTTGCCTTCTGATGTTTGCATTCTTGCAGTGAAGTTTTTCATGGACTTGCATGTAAATAATGTATTTTTAGACTCTTTTTTTTTTCACTTTATTTACATAGTTCTCCTCTAGGAGGAGTTAGGTGAGTGACTATGATTCTCACCAACGAGATTGGAGAGGTGGCAACGCCTTCGTTCAATCTCTTGCCTTTTTTAGAATTCTATATAATGGAGTCAAAAGAGATGTACACTACTCCATTTTCTTTGGGTGCTGACAAATATTCTGAATACTGGAGATTGACAATGTTGCATGGTCAACTGTGAAAATGTTGCTCTGGAGGGAGTGACAGCATCTCTGGCTGTCGTGACCTGGCTTAGTGCTTGATGAACAAGAGTCAGAGCACTGACATTGCTTTAACTCTGCAAAGATCTAAAATGTAGATATTGTGAAAAAAATACCCAACAAAACACTCCAGTGGAAGTGCATGAAGAGCAGAATGTGAACTTGAGTGCAGAAATTACGTGGGCTAGTTTGTTGCCAGCAGAGATGCAAAATGAGATTCGGTCAGGAATTCAAAGGGCTGGACCCCTCATTCCCTTTACATAAGCAACAAAGAGGCTTTGAAATGTTTGAAACTGTTTTGTTCTTCCATGCAAACGGAAAGCACCCTATGGATGCCTATTAAGTAAAGTCTTTCCACATCTTGGCAAGTATGTGATTTCAAGAAAAATATTTTCAAATGGATAACCCAATTCAAGAAGAAGTCAAAGACCAACTTTGAAAGAAACTTTGATGTGGCTATAAAAAGATTATATTTAGGAAGGATAGCATAACGTGGTTCTGTTGTTAAAAGTCTGTACCTCCCTATACTTTGCTGTTTTTCATGTAAAAAGCAATGCTGGTAAGCAGAGAAGTGAATGCCTGTGAGACATAGGATTAAGGCAGAATCCTTGAAAAGAACTGCTCCTGACTGTTGGATTAAGACAAAACAAGCCATTTGGCAATCTCACTGCCAAAGGACAGGGATATTGAAGCATCCACAAGTGTGAAAGCAAATGACAAAAATAGATGCTATGTGAATCTTAGGTGAGATCATCAGGAAGCCTGTAGTCTTATTAACAGGGAAACACTGCTGTATCTTTCCCAAGGCACAGCTATCACACACAGATTTCAAAGTCAGAACTATGCACCTGGCAAAAGGAAAAGATGATGGCGAGACTAGGACGTTGTGAAGACATTTGCAAATCACTTTATTTTTTAATGTTGTCCAACAACCTTCAAATGAGATTAACAGGTCAGCCAGACTCTGAGGATGACACTATGCAGATCAATATACAATAATTGATTGTCACTGAATGTATGTGATCAGAAACAATGATGGGATTCAGAACAACACATGTTCCATCTGCCAGAATGAAGAATGTATACAATTTCATCTCCTTTCAGCTTCTGAATACTTCCGGAAATTGGAAGAATAGGAAGAATCTTTGAAGCTCTGAGCTTCAAAAATGGAAATACAGCACTATCCAACTCTAGGATCTTTCTGCACAGGAATGTAAATATTGACACCCACCTACATAAGTGAATGAGATAGGCTTACCACACTCTGAAATAGCAATAAGAAGCATTTAATTTACCTTCTAATCTGTACTGCAAGGCTCCAAACCACCTATCCATAAACAATACAGGTAGGCTAAAGAAAAAGAAATTCCTAGTCTGAACAGTTATGCAAGTGTCATCTAAATACAAATGAAGCATAGAAGGGTTTTATCTGTTACAAAGAAAACATCCTTGCAGTAGTTTGTAACATGAATTACATGCAACACCATGAAAACTGAGGAAACCCCTATTTTTAAACTTCACACTTACTCTTCATTCAGTTATTGTGCAGACATCACTGAAGCAACTGGGTCAACTCCACCACTCTATTGCTTTGGCCAGCTCCAAGGAGCAGATGCATGCCCTAGCATAATTCAAAGAAATTGAAGCTAAAAGTAAAAGCAGATCTTTCATTTCTGGTAGCAATCATCACATTTCAGCACAAGAATGAGGGGAATGAAAAAGTAAGTATATAGCTTTCATTGTCTATTTTTGTGTGCATTCATATGTATTAATACCTATCTACTTCCTCTCCCATGCAGAAATAACTTCAGGATACTCTCAAGGTGGATTTCTATCTCAGGAGACAAAAATATATTTAATCCTGTCCCGTGGATATACAGATTTGCCTGATACAGCAGAAAATTAAAAAAATCTGCAATGTGATTTGTCTGAGTTGGGGACTCTAAGAATGATACTGTTAGTCAAGGGCTCAAATAATCAAAAGGAAAACAATTACAATTCATTGAATACAAACACAGCAAAACTAAAAAAAAATATATGATCTGAGGTGACTTAACTGACTTGGGGTTTTTCTTCACTTCAGCTTCTGATCCTGCTGCAATTTGAGTCAATTACATAAAATGTTTTTTCATCTAACCCTAGAGTCGCATCATAAACCACAACTTGTGTCATGGAAAAAGTAATTGTTAAGTGTCTAGAATAGCTCTTGCTGTATTAGTAAATGGAAATTCTATCTGCCAATGAACCAGCATTAAAATGAGACCCTGGTCTGCTGTCTAGAGACAGAGGTCATCTCCTACAGACTGACTCACAATGCTTGTTCAGCATATGCACTGGAGAAATTCACACAAAACTTCCAACATCCACCACGGCCAGAGCAGCATCTTTCATTAAACTCACTGTACAAAAACACGTTAATAAAAACAGAAGTCCTTCAAGAGAAAAAACAGGCTTAGTCAAGACACTGAAAGCAAGGGCCAGAGGGGGAAAGAATGGTGGGACTCTACCCAAGCCCTGCCAAGATGCCAGAATAAAGGGCTGCTTCCTGCTAAAACAATCTATGTTTGCCAGATGTTATTGTTAGAACTCCATTATGGAAATGAATAGGACCCGTTCACGCCTCAAAGCTCCTTCATTTCTGTCTACAGTGGGGGCTCTCTCTGTGCAGCTACAACAGTGGTCAAAATCCACTAGAGACGAGGCACTAAGCAAGGCAGATTACAAAGAGTCTCTCTACAACTGAAAGTCTAATCTGTGTGGAAACCTGAGATCTCTCATATCCAGTGAAAACCCAAGAAATGTATATTCTCACTGTATACTAATTTGCCTTCCACTCTGAAAATTATACAAAAGCTAATGATTTCATTCTTGCATAAAGAACTGTTCTGCTGCTTTATCTAAAAGATAAGCCAGTTTCCCCAGAGAATTAAATATATTATTTAGTTATTATTTACCTATTCATTTATTTAGCTATTTAGTGACTAGAATAAAAACAAGTGACTGATTAGGAAAAACTTCCATTCCAGCCTGAATAGAAGACACCAGAGGTTTAATCCTGGGCTTAAGAGCCGGAACATGTTGCTAAAACCAGTTGATTTCATAAGGAGCTGGGTAACTAAATAACTTTCAGTATCTGTGCCCAATAACAATAGTAAAAAAACGTAAACATTTAAGAAAATAGGTATTTTTTTAAAAAAAGGCACCAATTTCTTCATATGAATCCTTAGATAGAAGCTACCTTAATTGGCAAGAATTTCCCAAATCACTTGTATCTTTCCTAAAGGTCCTGTATTTTACAATATATTGAACCAGCCCATACTGGTCACCAGGAAACATCAGGGTCTTGGCTGCCTAACAGGTATTTGCACTTCCAGCCTTTTTCCCTCAGTCAAAAGCACTTTGCTACTTCCAGCCTTCATGCTCTCTAGAAGAAAGAGATGCAACACAGGGGACTGTCACAATCATAAATCCAGGGCAAGCACTTAAAATTCTGCCTGTTCATCCATCAATTTCAGCACACAAGTGGCTGGACAGGCATTCTGAAGTTGACCTCCTGCAGTAACCTGTGTATGTGTGCAGCTTGTTACATGCACCTGGGGAGTCATTTCATTAATGGTTAACAAAGTGACCCCTATGTGACAGCAACAAATTCAAGATGGGAACATGGATGCTTTTATATCGTTTGCATTTCATTCATAATACATCTGAGTGATACTGAAAATTGAGCTCTCTCTCCCACTGTAGCTTGAACTACAATCTTTGAAATCCTTAAGGATTAGGGTCTGGTAATTTAAGTTACTTCCTTTCTCTGGAGCCCATATGGTAACTACAGCTAAAATTTTTGAAGATTTTATTTGCAATCTGGGAAAAAGCATTTTAATGGTCTTCTCCAAAACAACCCTTCAATTTTTACCTAACTGCCTTTTTCACAGCCATCTTTGTTAAAAATTATGAAACATAACTAGTCATTAACATGACTAGCACAGTAACAATAGAGTGATCAGGTGGCCTGAATACAGAAGGAACAATACTTTCTCAAAAAAAGTAAATCAAATTTCATCAGACCCAAACAATCCGAAGATCTCCTCTTAAAGTACTAACAATACTGGCCAGAATCACTGAGGTTCACAGAGGCCCAGCAAAGTATCAGAAGACCAAAAAAGGAAAAATGGCATTCCCATCTTCAAAAATACAGGAAAAGAGGAGCAGTCTGGGAGGTAGTCTGCTTAGCATCAATACTCAGTGAACAAACCCCATCTTTTGCAATTCCCTAGAAGATAACTTAGAGGAAAACAACAGCAAATGTGGATTTGTTAAGAGCAAAGCATGCCAGATCAGTCTAACTGGCCTTGAGAGGCTCATTAGGCTGCCACAGTAGGGGAAGATGCAGTAAATGCCTCTTAATTTTAGCACCACCTTTGGTCATGAACTGTAAAGCACACCAGAGAAACTACATTCAGGGATCTATACCGTGGTATTTTTTAAAAGATATTGACTCAGGTAAAGAAACAGATACATTCCTGAATGAGCTGCTAAGATTATCACTGTATTGGCTAAGATTCCTTGGATTTGAAGATCCTGTACTTGCGGTGGTCCTGACTAAACATTCACCAGGGATGTTTTCTGTGCAACCCTCACCAAAAGGTAGGGAAAGCATCCTTGGAACAGGAATTTTCTCTTTGTATGACCCAAACATCATGCACTAGAGTCATTGGCCTGAGTTTCATTACAGCAAATCTAACTTGGAGTGCCAGAAGAAAAAAAAAAAAAAAAAAGAAAAAAAAAAAGAGAGAAAAAGAAAAAAAGCTTAAATTCTAGCACCAAAGAGGAGAGGATTTTGTGTTAAAAAACATCAACCCAACCCTTATGGCTGGAATATGCAGTTCTGTACCACATAAAGCTAAAAGAGAATCCACTTTCTGATGCATCACTCAGAACTGTGGAAGTTGACAAGAGATGAAGGTTGTAGGACACTAAAATGTACAGCTTAGCAACAATAATACAGCCACTGCAATAGATCATGTGTGAAGGCCGGGCAAGGCTTTCCTACCAAAGAGGAAGACTAGGGTAGGAAAAAAGGCAGCAAAATGAAAAGTTCTTGTTTTCTTTAAAAGATATTCTCAGGAAGAGAAGTAATACAGGTATTAGAGTATCATTATAGTAATTGCCATAGTGATAGCTACTTTGATACTAGAAAAGTAAAATTATGCCAAAGACTCCTGACTTCTTGAAGGCAAGTAACATCTAAATGTATCCTTCCAGATGAGTGTCTGGAAAGCCATCAAGAGATGCATGAGACCATTAAAAGCAAGACCTTGCCATTCTTCATTCTTCTACTTCCCCTTTGCAGCCAGGACTAAACCTAACCCATATTTTGTCAGGACACAGACCAACAACTGACTGACTCACCTTAGATTAAATTTTCCTACTGACAGGTTGGATGCCATAGTTGGATTTCTCATGATTTTATCAGTAATTCCCTGGAGTATCTGTAGCTGCCATTTTTAAGAGTGTCTCATCAAAGAAACAGACTTGATGAAAAGACTTTCTATAACTCTGGCTTAGAGAGCACTTAAGAACAGTAAATCAGGGAATTTGAAAATAAGCTCTCAAAAGTCTCAAAAGATACCCCAAATGTAATGAATCTCTCCAACAAACCATTACTTTCTTCTTAACCACATTTATTATGCCTACAAAGTTTAGTTGTGTGCTAGAAATATGTACAACGAAATGTACAGAGCAGCTTTTCCACAGCATGGTAAATCCAGCATGGTACTGAACAGTGCACTATAGTGAAACAAAAGCTGAAAACACATAAATTATGTCTTCCAGTGACTATGACTGCACTATCGAACACTTAAACCTCAAAACTATCAAGGTGCCAGTAGACACACTGCTCAAGCTTGAAGGCCAACACTTTTCCAGCTTGAAATTTGAATATTCCTCATCAGTGGGCAGCAAATACATGATCTGTTCCAAACTGTCTACCGTAGTAGCTGAACCACTCCCAAGTGCAGTCTGGCAATAGGAACAGCATAAACAAGGAAGCCATTTTTTCCCCTCAATTCTTTTGAAGATGCAGTGTAAGTAGCACTTCAATTCCAGTGCAATTCTTTCCAGATGGACATAAGAGGGTAAAGTGAGAGAGAAAAGTGACAAAATCCCATAACATACTGGACTTGCAGATTTAAAACCAGAGGAACACCTTAAATTACTGCTGTTACTTGAGGGTGGGTGATCTGAAGTCACACAAAGCTGGTCAGAGCACGGTGCTAATAACACCAGGGTTGTGGGTTCAATCCCCACAGGGGGTTTTACTTTAGAGTTGAATTGGATGATCCTTGTGGGTCCCTTGCAACTCAGAATATTCTGTGAATCTGTGAAGCAACACTAACTTTGTGGGGGGTTTTTTTTGGGTTTTTTTGTCTTTTTTTTTTAACATTTAAAGAATAACAGGAAGGAAGCACATTCTCACACCTATCACACCTTTAAGACATCATGGCAACAGCAACCAGGTGATAAAGCACCTGGTAAGTAATCTTGACCTGACAAGTGACTCAGAGGTGGCAAAGAAATGTATAGCAGAGTAAATATTAAAATACAACATGAGCAATGTTTGCTCCAAGCAGATTTCTTTACTATGCAAGATAAACCAGATTTCTTTGCTGGAGCAATGAAAGCAGGGGAGGGCATCTGTTGTGATACTGAACAGAGCCAAAAGAATCACCATGTGCATCAGGAAAGATAAGCATACTCAAATCCTTTCAATATTTTTCAAGGAACTTTTGAGTGCTAAAAATAATGAGTGGTTTGAGGTATCTTTGCAAGAGCTGCTTTGGCAACTTATTCTGGGGACAGTGTAACCGTTCAAATTTTATTTGTTAGAAACCTGGGAAGATTTAGGCACATGTAAATGAAATTAAATCAAAGCACCTCAAGACATGCAAACATCCAACAAGCTTATTGAGTATGCCATGTTATGATTCTTTAGCTCTTCTATATTGTTACAATTCAATGCAGTCTTATACATAAATGAATTCTGAAACAAAAAATATAAGCAGAAACCTTACTTCTGCTTCACACCAACAACTAGTAGGAAGAACACAGTTACTAAGTAAAATACCAGCTACCAAAGTTTCATATGGCATAACAGGTTCTTCCTCTTTTGCTTTCACCCTACCTCCTCAGTAGAAAGGGCATAATCAAGGTCATCAGCACGGTATTAGCTGTTTTAGAATGTAATGAAACATGCCTTGACTTTATAATTTTAGGAATCCCGGTTCTGAAATAGTCCTGCAGTGTGTAGTTTACCCAGATTCACCACCATATACATCAACTTTTTGTGCATTAATGTGTGTTACAGCTTGATGCGCTCAAAATATCAACTCCATGCCTGAGGGTAACAGAACTCACTTGCTGCAAAATCACAGACAATACAGATTACACCAGGAAACTGAAAGGAATCTTTTATCTTCTGCTTACCCTGTTTCTTCTCACAAGTAACATGAGACATGTCTATGATAGCAACCATTCTGAATAATGTGTTCCATTATTGAAACATACCATACCATTCGGGAGGTGGATGACATGCAAAAAGCAAGATTTTAATGAAAAAGCCAATTGTCCAACTAGGGGAAACATTCTCTAAAATGATGCAATGTTAGTATTGTCAGTCGACAGTTAGTACTGCCATCAAATGGTAACTCTCATTTTAAAAACAAGGCTACAAGTTCTAAGGCAAGCCATTCATAGATAAAAAACCTTAGGAAGGAGGCTGCCTACAAACACAAGGTCACTGAGTATATACCTGCCTGACTTGGCTGATTGCTTAGGGTTATCTTCCAAAATACAATCAAAGCAATCAGTTGTTCCTTTATCTCAATTTTCTAATAGAATTGGGGTAGGAGGGGTGGGGAATGAGAGGGGGGAAGGCTCCTGATGGTTCCAATGAAAAATCCAAAGGTATTAATGTAACTTAAACACTACACCTCACTGAGGTCGTGTAAGTACCAAGGGGAGGAGCTGACATAGATCCATTCAGACACTTATGAGGTTTGGTTTTCTCCTTCCTGCTGGAGAAGACGGGAGTTTGTAGCCACTAGGTGCACTTAAAATCGAAACGGAAGAAGCAACGACCGACGCTGAAACCTCACACAACCCCAGCGGTACCCCAGCGCTTGAACGAGCGCCAGGATGCCGGCCCTTGCCGGCTCAGGCCTCCCTCTCTCCCGCTGCCCGAGCGCCCCGCGGAGCCCAAGCCCCTGCGGCTGAGCGGAGCCAGCGAGAACCAGCCGGGAAGCGGGAAGGATGAGCAGAGAAGCGGGAAGAACGGGCGGAGCAGCGGGAAAGACAAGCGGGCAGTGCCGCTCCCTGAGGGGCGGCAGGAGCCGGCCCGGCCCCGCCCCGCGCCCCCAGCGTCGCGCATGCGCAGAGCCGGCCCGCGCCACGGGGCGCGATGGCGGCCGGGCCGGCCGTGACTGCAGCGCGGGGCCCGTCCCAGACCGGGCACACCGGGAAGCGACGGGGGAGATGCCCCAGGCCGGTTACCTGGCCGAGGGTCCCGCGGTGTAGGGCTCGGATCAGGCCACTCGGTGTCGCCATGGCAAAGGCGGGAAGGAAGAGGCGGGGGGGGAGGGACACGGGGCAGGAGCCCGGCGGGGTGCGCGCATGTCCCGCAGGCGCGGTGGCGGAGCGGGCGCTGGTGGGGCGCGGTTACCGGGAAGGGGCGGTGCTGGCGCCGGCATTGGCGCCGTTAGTTGTCGGGGTGGAGGAGATCCCTTCCAGTTTTCCGTGGCTCCTGCCTCACCTGCGGTGATCAAAACGGTGCCTCTCAGCAGTGCCTCTCATCCGAGGCCTCCTCCATCCCTGCACTCTTCCGGCCGCCTGACTTTGCCCACGGCACCTCTTCCACGAAGAGATTCGCAGCGTGGCCGCTGCTGGAAGATGTACACATCTGCCCGTCCTGACACACTAACTAAAGTCAGCCCCTGCAGAAACCCCCCAGCACTGCTTTCTGCCCTCAGTCTGCTCTGCTGTGCCCGAAGGCTGAAGGCAGAAGCAGCTCTCGTTGTCCAGCATCTCAGAGCGTGTCCCCAAATGCGGTCTGTGTCCATGTGTCTTCCATTGCACGAGGTAACAGAACCAAAGCAAGAAACTGAAGTTACTAGTGAGGTTTGACAACCCCAACTGTCAGCTCCTCTGCAAAAAGTGCCTGATTTCCCCCAGTTCATTTCTCCCCAGTTAAATCCCCAAGCTGGGAAGCCACAAAATTCTTGTTGCCAGTGTTCAGTGATGTAAACCCAAGCTCATCTGCAGGTCTGCAAACGTGGGACAGTGATTGTGGGAATCTGCTATTGCAGGCTCCAGGAAAACACACCAGCGATCAGGAAAGGAGGTGCACTTGTAGGTCTGTTACCAGTGGCGCTGTGCGTTGGACCGATGATTATTTCCAATAGCCCACTCCAACCCTGTCAGGATATTACTATGGCATGTTCCCATCTCTAAAATCTGGGTTTAGTAGTTAAACCCAACTCTAAAATCTGGGTTTAGTAGTTAAACCCACTGTAAATTTACATAATTGTTTATTTATTTTCACTTTGGTTAGTGACAATTTTTACATTTTAAAATCTTGTATGAAAAGTGCTTAGTGCATAAGAGCGTAATCTTAATATACTTTCTCAGGCACTGCTCTGATACAAATCGTGAAAAATTGACTTTGATTTTTAAAGAACTTTAACTTGCACCCAGAAATCGTACATACAGTTTTTTTCATCATTTGCATCATCACTATAAATATTTTTCATAATTCAAGAGGAAGACTTCTATGTGTGATGTTAATCTTTGATGTTTTTATTCAGTTTTTGCTGAAAAGCAATAATGTGTCAGCCATTTTTGAAAACATAACTAGGCAAAAATGACGTGAAGTTTCATTTGGGAAACATCAGGGAAGAAGCTGAAAAATTGAATATGTTTTGAGATCTTCTAGTTCTGAGACCGAAAAATGATTGGAGGAAAGCCTGTGGCTGCTCCACTAATGTGAGACTGAAGATACGATCTGAGTGGAGCATCAGGCAATACTCCTCATGCTGGGAGGGATGGGCAGCTGCCCTACCCCCTGCCTCCCAACTGGAACTGTTCTCTTTTGGAGACTAAATGGAGCAGGTAGAGTTGTCTTAAACTAATGCCATGAAGAGCAGGATGCTGGAGACAAATGGAATATAAACTTACCTTCAAAAAGTTGTGAAGAAAATTGATGTGATAAGAAAACGTTAAGACAATTTTTCAGTTGCAAATAATTTAAACCAAAAAATCTTTTCTGGTATGTTTACCAGGGAGAAAGCTTTATTTATCTAATAAATATCAATATTATAAAGTGGTTATAAATCAGTAAGTTAAACATTGGTTTGAGTCAAAATGATGAAGAAAAAAGCTATGTATGTAGAATTCAGCAATAAAAAGCTAAAGAATGAAGTTAATACTACTGAAAAAGCATTAGTACTCATTTTCAAGGTTATTAGAATTTGAGTTAATAAATGGAACAGTAAAACGTGATACTTTTTAGACTTTGCAATACCTTTGACTTAGTATCACAGAGAATTCTGATAAACATACATGAGATGGCTAAGGGCTGATCAGATGACAGGTCTTCAAAAATTCTGTTATAGTAGAATTACGGTGACTTGTGCTTTTCCTGCTCAATACTGCTGCTGGTAATCTGGAAACACATTCTGAATAACTTATTTTGAAATGTGCTGTTGGCACAAATATTTACGACTTGTAAATGACACTAAAAGCATCATGATCATACAGATAATAAGAATCTATTAAAGCAAAGCATGTTTTAAAATCAAATTGAAACTGAATTAAAAAGTTGAATTAAAGTTGGATTTTTTTTCTTTAAGCAGAACTGAGCCTGTGTTATTACTTTTAAGTCTTTATTTAATGTAAATTAAATAAACAAAAAAAAAGTGAGTGCACATATTGACACAAGAGCCTGCTTCCATGGCAGAAATCTAGCAGGGGCAGAAGAATAAGGCAGAGAGAGAGCGTGGTGTGAATGTATAAGGCAGGTGGGATGAGGAAGAGGCTGGCTTGAGAATCCCAGAGAAGATGACACAGCTTGCATCCTCAGAGACAGCCAAGTTAGGAGAGGAGAAGGATTCACTGCTAATATTTATTGTCCTCTGAAATCTCCCACTGCTGCCAAAACACCTTCGACCTCTCTCATGTATTATTCCTGGACACTTCCCCCTTACCCTTATTATTCCAATGCACATTATGAAACCATTCACGACTGCTGAGATGTGAGGAATTTGCTACAGAGCCCACATTAGGAAAATCTGATAAACCAGAACTCAGTC
This sequence comes from Brachypodius melanocephalos, assembly GCA_013398615.1. Classification (NCBI taxonomy): domain Eukaryota; kingdom Metazoa; phylum Chordata; class Aves; order Passeriformes; family Pycnonotidae; genus Brachypodius; species Brachypodius melanocephalos. Next base: position 5,839,930 of record VZSR01001342.1, read on the forward strand.
GAAATATCACCAGTGCAATTTGCTGTTTTTAATTCCACCAAACTGACTGTGGACGTAGAAACAAGAGTTTCAAACCAAATCTTTCAGATCAGCCCGTGGAACATGGTGATTTTGCAAGCGATCTAGAGATTGTGTTGGACAAGTAAATCTATTTGCTAATGCTGTCCTTTAGCTCATATAGTTGAGTTTTTAGGACTGGGGTACCAGTCAGAAATTGCTAAGTCCACTTTCGGGTTTCCATGCTTTAAAAAAAAATTTAGCAAAATCGGGGAAATAACTATGCACAATAGCTGTAAGATTATTTAAGAAAAGACGAGGCACATGCAGAATTAAGTAATTAGTGAAGATGCAGGAAGCAGAGCAGAAAGCCTGTGATTATTTCCAGGTAGGAAGACCTCTGTAGCTGGGCTACAGCCCACAAAACGTTTATTTTCCTGAAGCCTTCAAGAGACAGTGCTTTACATAGGAGCATGTAATATTCTACGATGTGAACAAGGTTCCGGGGATCAGTTAGGGATGTGTAGAAAGTTTTTATACACAGCCTTTTTGTCTAACCTAACATAGAAATTAGAAGTTTGGGGTTTGGCAGCAGAGTGTAAAATGGAAGAATTGTTCAAGCAGCTGAATAAATTTTGAAAACCTGGCTTTATTCCTTGGCACTAAAAAAAAAAAAGTGCACTAAAATATTTTTTGTTCCTCACCTGAAAAAATATCAGAAATTCTGTGCACTCCTAGCTAAAAGCTATTTTTTTTGTTACTGTGCTTCCAATGTACTATATGCTAGAAACATGAAACAGTCTAAAATATTAGAACCTGTCTGTCAATTTAACATGCAAGATTTATGTTTTATACTTAATCTACTTGTGCTCTCTCCCATCTTTAAGATAGAGTAACAGCTATTCAAATCAGCATTGTCAAAATAATTTCACTAATGCTCTTGGATCATTCACATCCTCTGATAAAAGTAAGAAAAAAACTGTAGAAGGAAATTAGTAACTTTCTACACAATGAAGGAATTATGACAGGAAATCCCATGGTAAGAAAGATTTGGACACCATTTTGGATAACAAAAGTATTTTTAAAAAATCTATAATACTCAATGAAACAAGACCTTTGCAGAAAAAGTAGTATACTATGATATAGCTGGAGACAGTATTATTATATTTATACAGAAGAAAAGAGGGAAATTAATTACATCACAAAGTTGATGCTGCCATTTCTCAATTTCTGAATGATCATGTATTTTAATGTAGCTTGTGGGAGGGGTAATTATAACTATAATTGTTTTTATTGTTTGCTACAGCATTGCTCAGATACTGTCTAAAATAAAATGCCCTTCTGCTGTGCATTACTCAAGCACGCACCAGATGACAGCTCCTGCTCCAAATAGCTCACAGTCAAAAAAAAAAAAGTGAACACAGATCAAAGAGTGCATGAGACACAGGGTGGTAAAAGAATTTGCAGAAATCAGTATGCAAATATTGCTGTTTTTCAAGTTCAGGTTGTCGTTAGGAAGGCACTACTTGAATGAAAGAGGAAGGAAATGGGATTTAGGCAAACTGGAGAAGGCAGAGAAGGGAGACCAGGGAGGCTGTGATGTGAAGAAGAGTGAGAGGAGAAGTTTGAACAGGCCACCAAACAGCACAGGAAAGAAGCCAGTCAAACCCTTCACACTGTCATACATAAAGAACTTCCCTTGAGATGTGTAGGTTGGTGTAGTTTAAAAAGCACATCTTCAAAATTCTTGAGAGCCTAGAGGTTAGCAGCAAGACTGGCTGAAGAGGGTGAATCAATTACTCTTACCTGTTTCATTTTGTATTTTACACATGCTATGGAAGAATCTTTTGGCCATTTTTAACATCTGTCTGTTCAGTGAAGCTTTAGCAGGGTAGTCACTTGGAAGTGCTGAAGATATGGCAGAGAGCAGGAAGAAGAGTTGTACTCTTCTTGTCTCTTGTATACTGAAACTGTTGGTAGTATCAAAGCGTTGCTGAGAGCTATATCCTCTGAAGTTACTGGAAAAACACTGTGTTGGTAGCCACTGGGAAATAAAAACACCTAGAATCTTCTGAAATCTCTAAACGTTTTCTCCCTGTAATATGTTGGGAAAAAGAAATCTTTCCTACGTGTTCTTTTGTATTATCATCAGTTATGGTGACTGTGTTCTTTACATTCATTTTGAATCTGTGTTTCCTGTCATGAGCAGATTAAAAACAGAAGAGAGTGGAGTGAAAGTTTTCTATTGCAAACATCTGTTTCTGAAAAAGGATTGTATTTCCATGTCCTGGAACATCAAGGGGAAAAGCTTGCCCTCCCCAGACACACACCTTTGGTTTGCAGCAATAAGGAGTTTATAGACAAGGTTGCTTTACTACAGTAAATAGAAAACCCATTTCTGCTATTATTTCCGGTGAATAATACAGCCTGGATGTCTGAGGAGACCTTCAATTGTTGCCAGCAGAGATCTATCTTATTCTACAGAATATATCTTATCCTGTATCTTTAAAATGCTTAACAAATTTTTGGGTGTAACATAAAAAATGGTTTTAATAACTCTTGTCTTTTGCATCCAAAACTGTGTTTTATATGCAAATATTTGCTGTTGAGATAAGTCTTCTTAGGGGGTTTCATTAGAAATGGTGAATGGACATACTTACCCCATGTAAGTCAGATGAAATCCACAGAAAGAAACCCAAAACTGCAGTGTCAACAGACTTCACAAAGAAAAAAATTATGCTGATATATCATCCTTATCTGTCTCCTTTTAAATAACACAAGGCTGGAAAAGGAGAGAAAAGATGTAAGAAGCACTTGGGGCCAGATATACAGTACTTTCTCACACTTTTTGGTATTCTTAGAGGAATTTAGCCCTTGAAATGAGGAAATGTATTTGTTTGGAAGCTGCCCAGAGACCTTCCTATCTCCTGCATAAATACCGTCTTTTAAAACTTCAATATACTAATATGCATCAGTGAAAATATCACCCAGAATATATTGCACTAGATTCATGTACTCCCTCATGAACCCACTGAACCTAGAGATCTGTTGTTTGTAAAACTGGAACAAATTTGGGAAACTGATAGAATCATCGTCTGTGCTGGTTCTTCATTTGCAATTGTCTCGGGTGCTGAGGAGGCTTTTGTTGGTACGCAGCAGTGATTTTTTCCTTTCCAAAGTGGAAGCACATCTTCAAGTTGCAATTTTACTTTGGGCTACATTATTAGTGAAGATGGTCTTCTGTCTCCTAATAATTTCCCTCATCTGTGAAATCTCCTTCATGTATGCACAACTGATGATGATATTTCCATATCTTGAACACACTAAAAACTCAAGACTTCAAATATTAATACTAGAATTAATAGAAAAAAAACGAAGAAAGGATAAAGCTTTGAGGTTTCAAAACAGACTTGGCAAAATTAAGAACTTGCTTGTTAGAAAATTCTTGTAAGCAAACAGATTTGGAAAACTCAGGAATAGCTAGGAATTCACAGTCTGAATCTCTGCTTTGTAACTCTGGTTGTTCAGTTTAGTAAGGGAACTCATAGTTGGCTGTTCACAGTGGCAATTAATATGACATCTCTCTCACTTTCTCTAGAGGATATATTACAGTGTGAACATCTGCCTGTGACTTACATGGCTGTACAAGACACTCAGAAGACAATTTAGAAAGAATAAAGAAGTGAATCCTTCATCCTGCTTGTTGGAATAAGGATCCTGAAGATGTGAGAGTAGGGTACAGAGAGATCTGCTCGTCTAATCGGCATTTAAACTGGGGGTTATTAGGCACCAGACACTTATGTAAAGACATTTATGTCTTTACATAATAAACCCTGTTATTTATTTTCATAAATAGTTCCAGTTTATATTGACTATGCCCTATTTCCAATATAAATTAGTCTAATTTTACTTTCCAGTTTTATATTGTGTAACCTCATTGCCTTTTAAGCTAAAACACATTTTAGTTTAAGAAATCTTCTCCCGTTATAATCAAAGAATGGTTTTATTTTTGTTAAAGAAACAGCATTGACTTTTCTTTTCCCCAACACTGTTGTAAAATAGGCTTTACACATTTTAAATTACTATTGTGGCTCCTTAATCTTTTAGGCTTTTCAAACTCTTCTGTTCACAGCAAGCACCAAAATGTGCTGCAATACTCTTGCTATTCTCATTATCATTCATCTGCTTCTACTCAACCATTTGCTAAAAAAAAAAAAAAAATCAAAACTTTACCGAGAAAGTTTGCAGATGATGCACAGATTGATAGAACAATAAATAGCATTCATGCATTTGAGAGCAGGCTTAGCTGCTGCACCAAACTGAGCTCAATTTTTTTTTATCTAATCTCTATCAATTTCAGTGTCAGTGTTTTCCACAGTCCCACAATTTGTAAGGGTGACAGGTATTTTAGTTTCCAGGTGTGTGACCTTGCCCATTTATGTGTGTTCAGACTCATTGCTTGAATGAGTTCCCCTTCCTACCAAACAGCCCAGCTGTGTATAACTAGCTCAGTGCAGTTTATCATTCCACTAAGCTGTGTATCATCTGCAAACTTTATTAGGAGCACTTTCCTATTTTCTTCCTTGTGGTTAATAAAAATGCTAATTGCTAAAATGAGATCAGGGGCTTAACACCAGTTGAACTGGTAATGATTTAAGATCCAGTTAATGTACAGTTTAATGCACACTTTACTGATGATTTTATGTTAATCTAAAAATAAAACTATCATGAAATACCAAAAAAACCTCTTTTTTTTTTAAAAAAATGTAGCTATGGCACAGCCAAGTGTATTTCTAGAAAGAATGAAGTACGTAAAATGCAGAGTTGTTATAATTATCTCTAAAAAGATCACTCGCACATGATTCTTTCATAGCATTCCTAGACAGAGTTTTTCAAAGTTATTTTGGTTTTTATTTTACCTTTTATATGCACTTTTGTGGCTATTCTCTGACTATTGTGTTCCCATCTGGGGAACGCAAACCATCTATGGTTTATGGGACACTTTGACTGGGTATGCAGCTGCTTTGTTTCATCAGAGCAATGAAAGGCTGCTCAAACAGATTCTAGCACCCTTTGCCTTCTGCACTCCAAATTCCTCCTGATTTGTCACCCCCCACCATCAGTTATTCTTCATACCCCCTTGTTTGTGTTCCCTTATCTTGGCTTTATCCTGTGAATATGAGGAATTCCCCTGGCTCACACGATTCTTCTCCCCTTGTACGCCAAACTGGTACTTAGTTCTGGTGGAGTGACCAGTTGCTGAGAGCTGCAGGTTTGTTGGGGGTGACAGCAAAGCCTCCCTGCTCTGCCACCTTCTTATCTAGTGCCCTAGACTCAGAGAGTGCACGTGTCCACCTTCCTCTTCATCACTCCTCCAGGGAGAGGGCTCCTGGTTTGTTTCCCCATTGGTGCAGAAGACAAGCATGGTGCCTCCCACCTTCCTCTCAGCTTGCCTGAAAAGAGGGCCTGGCACAATAGGTGCTTTCCTCCTAGAGGCTTCATATGAATGACCATACTTGCTGTTGGTTTTTGTAACTAGAAGTTGTTTTGTTGTTGTTGTTGTTGTTTTTTCCCCCCATGCAGAGTTGTTCCCTTTTGGACTGGCCACCATCATCCATTGTTCTCCGTGAAACAGAAACTGCCATTGCCCTCGGGGGAGATAGTGGCTGCCTATACTGTGAGGCATCATAAAACACAGACCCCGTTGGGAACAATGGGGAAAAGCCTTCTCAGCGTGGCCACCAGCTGAGGCCACACCGAGCACTGGGGAGCAGCAGCCACGCCGAGGGGAGGCCGTGGTCCACCAAGGAGCATCTCGGCCCTGCCTGAGGGAAAACGAGATTACATGCAACAGGAAAAATATCCAAACCAAACCAGCTTAATTACGAGAAGCAAGTGAAATAAAGTCTTTGTGCAAGGTTACAAAGAGTTCTACTTCTGTGTGAGCTAGCAGAGCTCTTAGCCAGTTCTGTAGGGGAGGTTGAAGATCTTTTTGCCGCTTTCTCTTTTGGTTGCCTTGACTCCCCCTTAAAAGCTAAGTGAACAAATTTCTTATTAGGCAACGATTTTTGTCACAGAATAACAAGCATTTTGTCTATGAAAATATGATATTTTTCAACCCCCCCTCTCCTTTTTACTGGGTAGCCTTCTTCCTCATAAACTCTTGGCTCTGTGGAGTATGTATTATTTTTAACAAGATCAGAGATAAAGAAAGGTCTCACTGAGTGGTTCCTTTTCAATCTCTAAGCAAATCAATATATTCATCTTTCAAGTTACTGTAAAATTTGTAACCAAACCGGATGCATTGTGCTACTAAGGAGAATGCACTGTATTTTTTTCATGGAGAGTAAGGAATCAACAAAACATGCCTGAGTCTGAAAATTCTACCTAATTCTAGAATATTTTATTGCCTCTGAAACATGCATTTGGTGACAGAGAATATTTTAAAATATGAAAAATTTGAGGGCAAACACGTCAACAAGTTTGTGCAAGCTATAATGTAGGAATGTTGTGATTATTTTTGAAAAGAAGCATTGTAAGTCAGGGAAATAAATTGGCAAGACCTCTCTTAAAAGGAATTCAAATTCTTCAGGTAATTAAGGTCACGGTTAGCATACTCAACTAAGTCAAACTGTAATCTGTTAAAATTTCTTGTACATAAACCTCCAGATCTCCATTCTTGTACATTTAGAGTTCCATAGGATGAATAGTCATTTGCTGGTCACCTTCCACAGTAAGAGACGTTTAGGAATAGCTTAAACAATGGAGTCCACTGCCCCAACATAAGCATTGAATGCAGGGTCAGAGGATTGATTAGAGTGATTGAAACAATGGAAAGCAGGAGAAAGCAGGAAGGGAGCAAACCCAAAAATTATGATACAAGAAGTGAAGTGAATACACAATGGTCTTGAGAGAAAGCCAAGGAAAGAAGTCTTTTGAGCAGAGCACTGACGGCAAGCAGATCTGGGATCATGAGCAAAGCAACACATTCTTGTTCAATCTTATTGTTATTTCAAGAAGTGGGACTTTTTTTGTAGTAAAACAAGATTACTTCAAAGAAATACCTAGCTCTTGTAACCAATTTCTCATTCTAATGGAAACAGCCTGCGATATTGTGCATACAGGCTAACTGCTCAGGCCATGGTGGAGTTAGACACTAAAACCAGAGAGGGCAAGCAATGAAGAAAAACAGGGAAAGAGACAAACATTTTAGAAAAAAGACATGGCAAAGTGGGTGAAAATGAAAACTTGGAGGAAATTAACCTAAGGCACAGAGATATAAAAGAATATAGTCAAGATGTAATCTTCAGCGTGATAGTCAGTGAACCGAGAGATGCTAATGTCTGGGGGAAAGAGTAAAGGAAAGAGTAAACCCTGAAGTGTACCCATGTTCAAATTTCTGATAAAAAAGAGCCTTTCCCTCCCACCCCTTTGCCATTTCAGAAAAGCAACCCTCTCTGACAGGCAGCCAGGCATCATGATGGAGGGCTAAAACACATGAAGCTGTTGCCCATTTGGAACACACTCTGTCTCCCTTCACATCTGCAGAGCATTTAGCTGCTTGCATCTGGTTGTGTTTGCGCAAATATAATTCCATATTCACTAATAATTCCCGAGGCTAAAGGCCCCTCTCCTGTAACCTTGTTAATATTCTCACAAGGCCTGGTGTGAACGCCTCACAGCATTTGGATTAGAATTCAGTCTGGTGGGTTTTTCATCCCCCCCCCGTCTCTTACTCTTTCTCTCGCTCGTACTTCTCTGGCCTCCAGTTTCCTGGCCACCCACATGACGAGACACTCTCCCTCCCGCTCTCTCCCCATTCTCAGTTTCAAGGAATTTCCTTTTGTCAAAGGCGAAGTGTGATTGACATATTTTCCCCCTCTTAAGTGCAGTCTTCTTAATACTTGATTTAACTATGTCCTTATGGGGCTCGTATAATCATTACCTAGGTGAGAAAGAGACCCCCTGCTCCCTCACTAGCATCCAATCTTGGCCTTCAAGCTCCAGACAACTGGCTACTTAGCACTTTTTACATGGTTCTTATTCACTTTTTAAAGACATTTTTATTAATTCGGTGGTGATGAGGTGTTTCAGATTGACAGCATTGGAAACTGAAGTAATTTGTTTGTCCACACAACAGCTACACTGAAGCAGCAGAACTGCTGGCTCCCCTTCTAGTGTTCATGGGGATCCCCTTTCAGAGCACCTCACCAAAGCCAGAAGGATTGCCTTCTCCTCTGGCCTTTATGGAGAGAAGGCAATTCAATTTTCTAATCAGTACTCAACCCTGACACTAAGACTGATTAAAAACTGAGCTGGAGCTCACCCTGACCACAGTGTCACAGGAATGAGGGACATGAGCATTTTGCTGGTCCGCTTCTAGTTTCTGTGCTCTTTAGCACAAGAAATGGTTTCTCGTTGTTCTCTAGACTATTTTCCATGTGACCTGCATAGCACAGGCTGTGAACAAATGCGTACAAATATCCAAGGAGAGACCAAGGTGTGTTAGGGTGGGGACAAAGGGTTGAAGGAGAATGACGGTGGGATTTAGGAACGTAGATAGGCTCCTGGCAGAAAAAGAGGAATGTGAGTCCCCAGGCTGGTAATCTAGAGTCTTTAATGATTCCTTGGTTAATCCGTGTTGGGCACCCTGTTGCAATGCTCTCTTTTCATCCACGTCTTGTGTACAGGAAAGTAAAACTCTGCATTATGATGTCTGTGGGTTGGCTGTGGGAATGGAGTTGAAGAGGTTGCTCAGACTGAACCAAAATTATTCAGTGCAACACAGGAAGGGTTACTAATGAGTTTTTGAATTAAGATTTGCAAGATCTTAGCACACCTTTTAATCCATATGAGAGCCAATCAGAGTTTTGTGTTGAATTTAACAGTAGTAGTTCTGAAAACTGATTGTTATAACCAACTTATAATGAAATGTTTATAATATTGTATGTTGAAAATTTATGCCACATCATTGTAACACCTTGTTTTCAGTTTTGTATGGACTTTGCTACATTTGAAATAACTATGGTGAAATTTCCCATATTAGGAATTAATCTCTGTATCTTGCATCCTTCTTTTCCCTCTTCTGTGAAAAATGGAGGAAAAATAAATAACTGAGTTTTCAGAAAATGTTTTGGGAGACTCTTCTTACGTACACTAAAAAAAGCTGAAAGGGGTGCCAGTAACAATTAATAATCCTTACCTAATTTGGATGAAAGTGTTGTCTTTTGATTAGCAGATGGTGTGGAAGGTCCCTTTGATGTCAGGAATGTATTCTTGCCCTTTTCCCACATTTAGTCAAGTTGTGAGCCTCAGGAAGTCCCACTTCACACAAAGACATTAGAAATGCATGTTCTGTGAAGGATTTCTGCCCATTATCACCCCAGAGGTGGATGGCAATCTTCTCCCCCAGTGGAGCAGTGGGGTACATGTTGTACCCATGCTGTCTCAAGGCAGGGGAGATGAACAGAGCTGCTCCCTCCACTGTGGTTTCAATGTTTATCTGGCAGACCATGGGAGAGGAGAAGGAACCTTTCTGACGAGACTGCAAAAGGTAGGGACCTGGGACTGAAGAACTGTGAATGAAGACATTGGGACAAAAAGATGCTGAGCTCAGTATCTTGATGTTCTGAGAAAAGGGTGGGGCCTTACAGGCAGGACTGCAAGCATGATGAGGGAGAGGCATGGGCCTCAGATACTTGTCTCCAGAAACAGAACAGGAATTTTCACACATTGGAATTTAATTAATTAAATATAAGAGGGAAAAGCCACCCAAAACTAGAACTAGAAAAGTAAAGATTCAGGCTTCAGAACAGTTTTTGGATGAGATGCAGTCCAAGACATGAGGCACCTATTGAACAATGAGTATAAAAGAAGACCTTGATTACACAGAATCTTCAACAGAGATCCAAAGGAAAATTGTAGTTGTGGTTATGTAATCGAACATGGTAAGGAAGTTCACAGATAGAGCTGAAATAAGGTCAGGCTGATGACCCTTGACATCTGAGTGTATGACTTTGCAACACAAATAGTTTTTCAGCCTATTATTATTCATACAGTACATTGACCTGGTATAGCCTTTAGGCCAGGAACTCACTGCTGCAAAGTGAGTTAGGTTCTTTATCTCATTAACGGCTTAAATTAAATTAATTAGCAACCATTTACCTTAGCTCTGGCTTTAAGCCATAAGGATTCAAAAGAAACACGTCCTTTGCAAAGCCAGATTCTGGGTATTCTGCAATGGGATGGGACCAAATGGTAATGATATAAAAAAAATCCTTTCATTCTTGTCTTCCTTTCTTCACACAAACATGTGCAGCTGTGGCCCATATCTGCTGAAAATAGTCATCACCACAATATGGCAATGAATATTTTCAACCATTCTTTTAAGAAAGCTTTTATCTTTTCTTGGCCTCACAATGGCTCCAGGCAATCTATCTCTGTTGTCAGGGCCTTGTTTTGTGAAGTATTGTTTCCAAGAAGCACAGCCCAGGACTTTTTTTTCTGGTGTGTGCCTGGGAAGGAGTTAATTTGTAGATGGCTCAGGCATTGTATCAGATCACAGTCCTCAGCCTTGCTGCTGCCATGTGCCAGCTGCTTTTCTTGCCACAGATCCCTGTGACCTGTTTTGCCCTGGCTTTGCATGCATTTGGTTTGCAAACTGGCCAGAAACTCACATTGGGTACCTGATTACAGATATTGGTAAAATACTGTGTTTATGAGTTAGGGGAATGTGCCAGATTCCATTGCTGTGGAATAAATGTGTCAATGCTTCCAGAAGGTGATGTGAGAACTGCTGTTTCCAGCTCTGGAAAGGCAGCTCTGGATTGCTGCAATGGTTTGCCCCTGGTTCAGGTTCTCACAGTTATTTACATAACTGCGATAGTCAGAAGTGTTTTTAAAATCAAAGCTACAATTTCTAGAGCGTGGTTTACAGTAAGTGAGATGTCCATGAGCTGCAGAGCTTGGGAAGCAGTCTCTGAGTGTGCAGCAGAGCAGGCTGTGCCCCCAGACCAGCTCACAACACACAGGATTGCTGTTCTACTTTTTCTTCTGAGGTGTTTCTGTTGAACACCATATGCCACACATTGTTGTGCAGGCCACCTGTGAGAGGAATTCTCCACCCTTGTGTCCTGTTGGGCCACTCTGTTGTCTAACATTAGGGGAAGCATGGCTCACCTTCCTACCCACTCAGCCTCAAGGCTGTGCTGTGGTGTTTGGAGGGGTTCTCAGGCTTGCAGGATTGCGTTGTTAACAGTGCTCTAGGTGAAAAACCAGAAAATAACTTCTGCAAAATGTCGACCAGCTTTGGCTTTCAGAATGACCCAATAACTCAGGAGAAAAGTGACCTGAAACCTGCTCCAATATTTACATATTCTGGTTTTGCTGAAGAATATCCCCTCTGTTCTCTGTTGTCAAAAATTGACAATAATAACATCTCTTCTTTTTAATTCTAAGTAACAAATAATCCTGCATCTTCCTTGTGAGATTAAAATATCTTTAAATCTTTTTCTTTTCTGACTGTTCGAATTGTCAATGGAGTGTCTTGGTGTGTCAGGTGTTTTCCAGGTATACGTGCAATAGAATATGTTACAGCTATATGTAAAATAGTGCTCTTACAGTGTCAAAGAAAGGGTAGAGGAATTCTGGAACTGGAAATTGGGAATGGGATGAGGCTAGTAGCATCATGGTCTTGGAGGATAGGCCTGGAGGGACCTATCAACACCAGGGTTCAGTTTGGAATATGGGGGACATAATGCAGAAAGCATTTGAATCACTGCATTGTCATCAGGTAACTGTGAATTCCACAGGTGGAGTACACTGACTTCCTTTAATGGCCAGGCCAGATGTGAAATGGCAGGCTGCTGCTTCTGCTTTGCAAATTGAGAAACAAAGACATTTCTGTCCCATCATTCCTCCTCAAAGAAAAAACATGAGGGATTCTGGGCCTTCTGTTTTTGAATCAGTAGTTTGACAGCTACACTGTGAACACTCACTAATAGCAAGGACAATTAAGATGTGGAATAAGAGAGCAGGAGAATCCCAAAGTCAGGATATCCCCCAGCAAGAGGGAAAACTGGGATATGACAACTGTGTTTCTGTTGAGACATGAGTGATCAGGAGCTCCCTTCTGCATCTGATTTTGAGCTGCCTGCAGACATGTGAGGTGCTGCTGTGGGCTGAGGTGTGAGAAAGGGTGCCTCGTTCAGGCTTTCCAGAGGCAGCCCCTGTTCCCGTGGATGTTTTGGACAGTCAGTGGCATTGTTCTGGGGGGCTGCAGCTTGCATCGAGAGGATTTACACAACATGTCAAATCCCTCCCGTCTTGACCCCTCCTGACTCCTGGACATCTGCAAGGGAACACCCCTGAGAGGGTATCTGTAAAGAACTGTTTATTTTGCAGTGAAGGGTAATCTCATAATAACCAGGGAGTTCCTCAAGGTTCCTGGGAGTACGAAGTGAACCATGCCCAGTGCTGGTGGCTGAAATGCTGCAAACACACGTACAATGGAGGCTCTGAAGAAAACAGAGGAGCTCAGCACCCAGAGCCCATGTTTATTTTCTCCAGAGATGAAGGGAGGACTGCAGGTCAGCCAGCCTTGTGCATTTTGACTGGTATTTATTGACTCAGAGGTCCTTGCTGACAGACAGACAGACAGACAGTCAGGCAGGGAAGGGTTCCATTACAGTGACGTCGTTTCTTTCCCTCTTCTCCCCCGAGGCTCTCCCTGCTGGCACTCTTTACACATTGCTGTGGCTTCTCCAGCTGGTGCTGGGACGAATGGCAGCTGCCTTTCACCTCGCTGCTGCTGCTGGAAGCCTGGCTGCCCGCAGGGAACACGACTGCCGGGCTCTCGGTGACACCGGCAGCACGTCTATCGGAGATGTGGCCACAGCACAGATTGGTGTTCAGCCGTCCCTCTGAGACCTGAGTGAAGGCTGCAGCTCTGCCTCAGATGCTGAAGGTGATCCCTGGGTGGCTAAAGGGCATCAGTGTACAGGGTCTGTGTGAAAGATAAATATATCCCTGAGCAGTGTTCAGCCCTATTGCCATCTTCCATTCCCTGGTGCTGTCACTGTTAATCAGGTCTCTGATTGCCCATCTCAAATACTCAAACGTGCTTTAGGAGAGATTTGAGTCCTTTCTGTAGGTGACAGTAAGGCAGATCTACTGACAGCTGTATGCAGGGATGCTATGACACTGAGCAGCCTCTGTTCATGCCAAGGGTCATGGCTTTAATACTTCTGATTCCTGGTGTGGATCCTCTAGCGTGTCCCTTTGGATTTAAGACGATGCTGGAGACTCCTATCTGTTGCAAGCAGTACAGTTATGCTTTTAGCCATCAAGAGCAACTTTTTTTGATGAGTGTTCACTAGAAGAGTAAAGTACTTTATTTTTCATCCTTTGTCAGAATTGAGAGGCAAAATGTGCATGTTTAAATAGCATTAATGGTTTCTCTTGTCCCCACACACTCCACAAGGTTTTTTTTTAAGATGAGTTATCTCATTTTGAGTTCATTAAACCAAAGGGTCCAGCAGGCTGAGACAGGAATGGTTTGGGTTGGAAGGGCAAGATCGTGTAATTTCAAACCCCCTGCCATGGGCAGGGACACTTCCCACTAGACCAGGTTGCCCAGAACCTCACCCAGCCTTGGACACTTCCAGGGATGGGATACCCACAGCTTCTCTGGGCAACCTGTTCCAGCATTTCCTCAGTACAGAATTTTTTTGCAGTGTCTGATCTAAACCAGCTCTCTTGCAGTCTGAAGGTGTCTCTCCTTGTCCTGTCACTCCATGCCTTTCCAAAAAGTCCTTCATCAGTTCTCTCGTAGCCCCTTCAAGTACTGGAAGTTGCTATAAGATCTCCCTGGAGCCTTCTCTTCTCCAGGCTGAGCAACACCAACTCCATCAGGAGTGTTTGCAGCAAAGCAGTGCCAGATAGATCTGGTCAGAAGTTTTTTATTTGCTTCTCAAACATCGTATCAGCAGCATGGACAAATGAATCACACTGCTCCCTTGGACAGTGAAACTTACATTAGGGGTGCCACAAAGTGACAGTGAGGGTGGGTGCCCTTTCAGATTCCATCTCTATGAATATGCTGTGCCTGCAAATACAGATGCATATTAATGAGAACCCGAGCATCAGATAATTCAGTCCACTTTTGATTGCCAATGCAAAATTATGTGCAACAGCACAAGTTTTGTTTTAACAGTTTTTAATGATGAGGTATCTTCCGTGTTTGGATTCTGGCTGTTTTTCCTGTAATTTGATTCATACAGTGAGGCATGGTTGCAACACTTTCTGTTCTGTGACAGACTGCTTCTTACATCACCTAACATATATGGAATTCTTTTCAGGCTCTGCCTCATTAAAACCCGATGCTTAGATCTCCCGCCTCTCTAATGTACAGGGGCAGATCTAGGCATATTTTCACTTTGAAAAGATTTCCTCTCCTTTTCATTGGTGACAGCTGCACAGCTGTCTAAAGACTGTGGAGATTTCCCTCTGCACTGCTGTGTTTACTGTCTTTGTAATCTCTTTTGGAGAGCCACATGCTTTTGTTCCCTCAGTAAAGCTCCTTTAAGTAGAACATGTTTTCCCTAATGTGGCCCTCCCAGTAAACAGGAATAAAGAGGGTGAGGAGTTCAATACGTGTGTGGTGGATGCCACTGATGCCATCAATGATGGGATGGTACTGCGAGGAAAAAGCTTTCCTGGCTGTGTCTTAGCTGCTGAGGGTGTGTCATGTCAAGGGGCTGAAAAAGTGCATCTCACTGTGAGGGTGCATATGGAGCACCTTCAGGGTGCTTATAGGTGCACACCAACCTACGGGGCTGAGTATAGGAAGACCAAACCAGCCCCCAAGCATTTTATCATCTACTCTTGCTGAGGTTTATGTTTAGCAGAGCAAAATATATTACAAGTACTTGACAGGGTTGTCAGCACTCTAATGGCCTTCCGTGCCTGAAGGGGGAGTCGCTTGACCATAGAGTTTCACCTGTGGGCTGACTTACACAGCTGGCATGTCCCAAGCTAATTCCTGTTTGAATAAGAGCACATACATAGAAACAAAACTTGATTTTAAAGCAAACTAGATGATTACCAGTCTATTACAGGACTATCGCACCGCAACTTTTTTATTTTCTCTGTCTTTATTCCACTGCTTTTCTCAACTTTCCCCTTGAGGTCGTTAGGACAGTGGCTTTCAATTTGTGACCACAGAATTCTGGAAGTCGGGGGACTGCTTCTAAAGGGTGTGAGAAATAAAAGCAGTGTACATGTGCTATGCTGTAATTTATGTATGTGAAATATCTAGAATAGATGTCTCTGCACTCTTTGAGATGGTCAGGAAAGTAAGATGGAAGGTTTTTATCATGGGAAGAAGCAGGGTGTTTGAATCCCAAGTTTATGGCAGTTTTGTTATCTTTAGATTCCTTTAGTTCTTTGTTTCAAGAGAGGCATGGTACTTTGCACTTTGTACTTGGTACTTTGCTGGTACTTTGTAGATTGATGGCAGCTCCCAGGAGTTCCTGCAGAAAGAAAGGATCCACAGTGCTGGGGGTGTTCACATGTGATTGGAATAGCTTCCATGCTACAGAAGTATACTCTATCTGGCTCAAAATTCTGTGTGAGGAAATCTTGGACATAACATCAATGCACAGGGAAGATGCTGACATCAAAGAGTGAAGGTAATCTCTTTAATAAATGCAGGCACAAATGCAAACATGTCCTGGACTTGGAGGTGAAAATTTTTTGATCCTGTGCAAATGACTATAAGTCAGTTATGTTTGATCTCTAATTCAGATCCTATTTAGTCCCTTTCAAGGACACTCCCTTGTGTTCTACTCCATTTCTTCTAGCCTTGCTCAAAGTACTACCTTGGCCCATTTGGCCCCCATGTTAATTTTGATCCTGGTTTTGCTCAGCACCTCGGAGCCCCTTTTCTTCAGAGCCTGTGGTTGCACCTCCTTGTGTCAGCTGTATTCAAAGAATAGATTTTTTTTTTTTTTTGCTGTTTATGTTTTCCTCTAAAGCAAGTGACAGTCAGGGATGATGGATGCAGCACAAGCTTGCATCCATCATTACTTTTAGTTAGCCCTTAGCTTTTCCTTGCAAACCTCAGTCAACACCACTGAGCTTAGTTGTCTTTGTCACTGCAGAAGAGGAAACAGACTTTGCTCTTTTGCCTTCTACCAGTGAACCTTCAGCAAAGAATGGTACTTACAATATAGAAAATCTACCCACATAGTGCCAATGTGCAGTCTTACTCTCATTGATCCGTGGCTTAGGCATAGGAAAAAATAATTTTGGCAGTCTGGCTAGAGGCAGATTAAAGCATTATTTTAAAATAGCAGAACTCTGAGTTCTCTGATAGATGTCCTTTTGGTTTTGTTTCTTTCCCAAGACATCTTGTATTTTCCTGCAGATAAACAGAATGATATGAGGTATTGTGTATACCTAATTTATACATAACTTCTACACAATGCAATGCACATAACTGATTCTCCACAGAAATATATACTTACAACTCTGGAGGTTTATAAGTTTAGATACCTTATCCTTAGATGCTGGATGTCCACAGGTGCTGGATGTTGTGTATGCCCCAAATAAAACTAAAGTTTCATTAGCTGGAAGATAATGAATTTTTGTTGAACATTAGGACATTTTGACATATATAAGGATAGAGGAAAAATGCTAAATTAAGTATTATATTGTCTAAAATAAGCAAGGGTGCACTTACCTAATCCTGGGTAGAAATGAAATTTTCATCACTGGCTCTTAGACATACATATTTAAATTGGAAGGCCTTAGCCTTCTGTTTTTGTAGCATGGATCAGTTGTATTATGTATGAAATACGATGTGGGAAATGGTGCTTTCCTTGAAAGGCTTGACTGCTTCTACTTCTGTCAAGTTTTTGTTCTATGTTTATCCTATGTCCCTCTATTTTATTTCCATGTCTCTCAACTGCACCTGGGATGCCTGTTACTAACATGTACTGTTAATACTGCAAACTTAATTTTCAGAAACGCAGTTGAAACCAAAAGCTGTTGCCTTTGGCCCCAGCTGGAATCCAGCACCTCTGAAAATCAGACACTCCTGTTTTTCAATTGGAAGAACTGATTCTCATCTCTAAAATGCTTTGAATTTACAATTTAAAGAACTTCCACTCTGTGTAGGTTTTAAAACACTGTGTACGTGCTATGTTTGTACAGGAATCTGGCAGCCATTTCTAGGGAGCATTAAGCGACAAGATCTTGTAGTGAACAGCAGAAATATTTTTTATTTAGAGATTACATAACTCTGACAAAATGGAAACCAGCCCCCGTGCTTCACTGTAGACCAGAACTTTCTCTTCCCAGATGGAGGGTGACCTTTAATTGTGTCAGTTCCACCCCACATCCTCAGAAAACAAGGACAGCTGCTTCACACATGAAGGGAAGCAGAGACTGAAGCAACCATGTTGATCAAGGATAGATCAAGACTGAGGTAACCTTACAATAGCTACACAAATCCGACTCCATCCATCAGTCAGGTCTCCAAGAGCATCCAGGTAAAAAATAATTGGTCTTAAATGTCTCAAAATGAGTTGGCCCCCACCTACCTGTGTCCCTTTAGCAGCCAGTGCTCTGGCAGTGCTGATGCAGCCAGCAAAGCTGCCTGTCACCACTAATCCATGTGGGATGGATCAAGCAGTGTTTGATGCTGGCGGTACAAAGAGTGACACTGGGCTGGAGTGGGAGGACTGGGCAGTCTGATGGTGAGCTGATGGTGCCCTCGGGCTCAGTCTGCTGGAGGAGGAGTTCCCATGTGGCCTTCATGTAACTGGGACTCATAGCAAAGAGAAAGAAACTAGAAACACACGAAGTGTTCTGTCCTGAGTTGATCAATCAGTACTCTTATACCCCTTATAAATAATTGTCCTAAACAATCCACCACCAGTCATGCTGGTCTATCTCTCACTCCTTTTGTTCTAGACACCTTCCTAAACATTCAGGATTTTGATTCTCTTCCCCTTTCCTCTAATGTCTTCATGGTGTGGAGGGGGTGGGTAGGCAGGAGGTGCTGGGACCCCTTCTGTGGAGCAGCTGTGATTGCTTCCCGAGGATGTGTGAGAGTTGGGAAAGATTGTGAGGTATGAGTTTTTACTGTATGCTGAAAGGCTTTCTCCATCACCCTGAAGAAGGACCTGAGGAGTGGTGAAAAGGTATAGAGTTGTCAACCCTGAAACAAAAGCATTTGCTCAGTTGGGAGGTAACTGGACAGTGTCTGTGTCCTCTGATGAGCTGAGACAATTCCATTACCCACAACTTGCCATAAATCAGTGAGCTCTCCTCTCTGAAATAGGTATTCAGTGTGTGCTCTGCTATTCCTTAAAATTCTGAGCTCTCGGTCAGAGAAATGACCAGCACTGTGGTGGCATGGAGTCACAGCAGTAAAGACTTTATCACTTCTTTTGACAAAGTTGCCACTGAAGGCAGCTGCTTGCTAAGAGACAGTTTTAAAATAGGAATTCACTCTGACTCTGTTTGTGTTAACTTTCTGTGAACAGTCAAGCGATTTACTTTTATTGACAAGAAAATCTGTAAAAAGTCAATGTCAAAGATACATATGTGTGCATTTAAGTAAACTAGTTTAAAGTTCTCATGCATAAGCATTCAGTTTTGAAGTGCTTACACATTCCCTGAGCCAAAGGAATGGAAACAATACGATGTGATTTATCTGACCAATCAAACCCAACGCAGACAGCTGCAGCACAGGCTCTCCTGCTGGCTGCTGTTTTCATGCCGGCAGAAGAAGAGGGTAGATGCCTCACATGATTGTGTTTTTGTTGTGATCTTGGCACTCTGCTCTCCTTGCTGATGAGTCAGAAGCTAGAAAAAGGACAACCTGCCTCAAAGGGTCAAATGGGAAAAGCCCAGGAAACCTGGTGCTCACCAAGCATGCCTACGCATGGTCTTCACTACATTTGACTTTTCATTTCTGCATTTGAATATGGATATGTTGATAGGAAGCAGTTTTCAAGCCGTGCTGGATATGAAATCTAACCCCCCATAACTGATCCAAAATCATTAAAGGAGCTGTGGACAAATTCTATGCACCACATAGCATATTTGGACAAAATACACTGACATTTTGTGTCACAGTCTTGTTCTCGTGTAACACGGGGGATGCATGAGATCATCACTAAAGTAACAACTTCAAGCTGTACCTTGTATCACTCCTGTGTGTATCCCTGTGAACAACTCAGAAATAAAATACAAAGGCCTCGTTAAAAAGAAAGAAAAACCCACTAGGACCAAGAATCAACATCTAGATTGCTCAGGGACATGCCAAAACACCAGCAAAGCTGCTGCCAAACCTGAAGATGTCTAAATTCCTTGCAAGGCTATTACACTGCCAGCAGAACTCCTTGTGATCTTGAAAGCACTGCTGTGCAGTTAAATCTTGACTGCATTTGGCAGCAGAGCATGTAACCTGCGAGATCTCGAGAAGAAAACCAGAGAGATGTGAGCAGGAATGCCCTGCACACCCCTCAGGTCTCTGTGACACCACAGAAATCTGTGCCTGGGATTCAGGCAGGTTGTGTGCATGCTTCTGATGTGCTGGTGATCCCACCCAACAGCATCGATTAGTTTGTAGCTCCCTGTCCATGCCAGTTCTTGGCATCTCTCTTACTTGCCTTTCCTCCATCTTATTGCATTACAGGGAGTCTTTGCAAAGAACTTGGGAGAAAAGGTAATGTGAGGACAGGTCTGTATTTTCAAGGGGCACATTTTGGCTGGGGTGTGCGCCTGGAACAAAATGACTCTCAGAACGCAGTGCTCTTCAAATCAAATACCTAATTAGCTGTAGTAGCATGACCTGCTTGCTGTCTAAAGTCAATTGTCACACAGGAATCTCCTTATAAAAACATTATTTTGAAATAAAAAAAAAATGAGTGTTTTTCCCTTTTCAAACCAGCAGTCAAAGACAGAAGGATATATAATGTGTGAGTGCTACCATTTTTGGTTTGTTGCTGATCCCTCTCATGCTTTCAGGTGAAACCCCTGTGGCTTCCACGGTGTCTATGGCTGTGAAAGGAGCATTTCCCGAGGTGTGGGGAGGCTCCCAATGGGAGCTTTTGGTGGCCTCCACAAAGGCAGGAACAGCAGACATCTGCTGCACACGTTTTACGTAGCTCTCATTTGCAGTGCCCGTGCAGGCGGCGTGGTGCATCTCACACGTTTTCTCAATCTGTATCCCAACCAGGTAGGATTGACGGCTGGAGAAAAGCATATATTCTGGGTGCTAAATAGGTTATCCACCATCCATAAGAAAGAAAAGCAGTGAGCTCTGCAGCCGTGCCTGCCAGCCCTGCCCTTGGTTGTGACTTTGCCACTGGCAAGGCTGAGTGCCTGACCCCTGCTAACATGCGGTGCCTTTAATAAGGAGAAGGAGGGAAGTAATTTTATACTCAGCATGCGAGTGATTCATGTTCTCAAAGGGGATAAAAATGTTATTAGAAAACTCTCCTGCCAAATGTGTGGCAAATGAAACCGATTTATTAATGCTGTGAAGCCAAGGTGTGAAATTGGGATAAAAGGTGAGGTGCGGTCTCACCCCTGCGCTTACTGTGGCAGAGCGTGTGCGAGACAAAGGGCTCTTGTCCTCGGAAAGGGGATGCTGCTGTTGCGACCACACGGACTAGCAGCAAACAAACACAGCAAGTCTTCTTCAGCACGGATGCACTTCAAAGTGTTGGGGTGAGAGATGCCAAGATGTAAAGAGCAGACCTTGATCATGGGTGATCAAGCTGCTGCTTGAAACCTGTAAAAGATTGTCAGGACACCTTTGAAAACGCTTTTATTCATTTCGTAGTTCAGGGCTTCCCATTCATCTAGGGTTATTATTTATTTTATTATGTGTTAAGCAGTCTCAGTGTTCTCTGTGTCTCCAAAGGCACAAAACAAGATGAGTCCCAGGCCCCAGAATACTCCTGACCTGAAATGAAGTCCACACAAGCAAGGCATGGGTTTGGATCCAAGAGGCCCCAGACACAGCCCATGCCTTCGTAGTAATGTACTTTACATGGAATGATGATGAAGGTGACCATATGTTCATGAAGGACCTATAAAGCAGGTGCTGTACTATGGGCAAAAGTAAGGTGAAAGAGGTTTATAAAGTGACTCTTAAGAGGTCAAGAGTCCTCTGCCTCGATGCCCTTAAGATGAAAAGCTCTGTGACTCTTCCTGCATCCCCATAGTTTTTGCTCTCTCTCTGCCAACACCGTGCTTGATGTGACTGAACAAGACTGAAACAGTAGGGCTGGAGCTAGAAGCAGGATAAGCAAGTCTTAGCTCCACTTCTTTTTACCTCATATAAAAATAGCATCCTTTGCCTGTTTTCAGTGCCTGGAAAACATCAGCATCTGGACAAAGAACCGTCAGACAAAGCCTGTCAGGACAAAGGAAATCTGTGGAGGAGTTTCTGCCTTGGAAAGCTTATCTTCTCCAGAACAATATCTGACTTCAAATTATCATGTAAGTAGTCATACACGGTTCTTCTGGATTCCTTTCTCTTCCTGACCAGTCTCCAAAGCATAGATTCTAGTAACTCCATTTTTTCAGCTGCAGGCATCTGAAAATCTGGACCTTGTTTAATCAAAATCTGATTTCACTGGAGCAATCATAATCTCCAGGGTGGTTTGTTGCATGATTTCATAGTCAGGAACAAGGCTGAGGATTGTTCTGATCAATTTCTAGAGAGCTTTAACCCAGGTATCAGCTCACTTAGCCCATGCAAGACCAACCTTTCTGCTCATATTTCATTCAAGAAAGCACTTGCCATATTATCCCCACACTCTGGCAATGGGGCAGAAGGGTCAAGCTTTGAACAAAGAAGTGAAGTGGATTCTGAATTTTCCTGGACAAGAAATGCGAAATCTTCTTGTTGTTCTTTTATGCTTAAGAGGAACACTTAAGAATTTGCTGTAAGACTATAAGGCATAAAATTTAGCTGCTCTCATCTAGCACATGTTGAGTATGAGTGGCTGCTTATATTTTTGTCATTTCCTTTATGGATTTGACCTAGAAATAAAGTTGTGCAGATTTAACTATTCTCAAAACAATAAGGTTTGTTTTATTTCTCCCCTCTCCCCCACCAATCTAGCTTCTATTAATGAATCTTGTACTGGTAAATTTATTCAGATATGAGATTTCTTAAAGCTTCTCTCAGCTTCCATTGTATACTTTTCTGCCTGCCAGCAACCTCATTCCACAAGACCTTAATATTATTTCTATTTTGTCTAAAGAAGGGATAAATCAATTAGTTTCTGGCATAATATTAACATTTTATTAGCATAAGTCACAAAGCCAAATGATCCAGAATCCAAATTAATTGTTGGGATTAGTATAAAGTACCCACAGTCATCTGTCAGGTAAGTGTCTCCATCTGTCTGCGTTTATGGCTGGATATTAAAGGTGAAGTTTGCAGACTCAGTAGCTCAGTCCCTCATCTTCATATCATCAGCTAACAGCACCCAGCTTTCTTGCCACTAGACAAGAGTCCTTCCAAGAGTGAGGTAACCACAGCTGATGCTCACGACACAGTATTCTCAAGCAGAATCCAAGGTCTCTAAGACATAAAAAGCCATAAATAAATAAAACCTACCACTGATTGGCAGAAAAAAAATTCAAGCTCCATATATGCTTCAGAATTTCCAGATTTGTGAGAGAGTCCAGTATCCCACTTCTAATCCAAGCCCCACAGTGTTTTCACCTTCACAGGCTGCATCTTGTTGCGAGTTCCTAGGTCCTGTGTCTCTTTGTGAGTGAGCTTCTACATACTCCACGTTTTCAGAACATCTTTGAGACTGGAAGCTTAACTCCAGCATTTGTCCACTCTCTTTATGGAAGTGACCTCAGAAATACCTGGCTGTGGACTCGCTCAGTTGTTAAAGCCAAAGAAAATCTTACACCTTTATTGCACTTTGAAATAAGTTCAAGTATGCACTTGCCCGGAGTATGGATGTACTTAGTATGTTCTGTCTGATGAGCTGATTCCAGGTGTTCTTTGGGCTCTTCAACAACATTGAAAACCCAGTACATTCAGCTCAGGAGCCTTCCTAGAAGAACCTCCAGGGCAGGTAGAACCTGTAGACCATTTAGGCAATGGATACCAGTGCCTAGATTAAGGCAAGAGGAACATCTGAAGCTGCATCTCAGAAGGTGAAGCCTGAGATGAATAGGCTGTTCAGACCACTCTCCAAAAATCTGCTAATCATATTCCCACTTTTTTCTTTCCCTTCTCTCTCATTAACATGAAAATATTACTACAATCCCCTCAACTATCAATAAAGCCAGGAAATTGTCACTCCCTGAAGAAGGCTTCTCTATGGGATCCCTGGACACCAGTGTGCTGCACTTCAGGAGATCTGAGAGTTTACAGTCTGGTGCTCATTCTGGAAATGCATTCCCTACATAAAGACTACCATTTGTGCAGTTCTAGTCTGCAGACCTGTTATCTGAATTGGCTAATCCCTTGCTAAAATCTCTAATGGGTCAGTGATTACAGAAGAATATAGTCTGACTATCACTAAGCAAAACAGAAGACAAATAACTCCATTAATTATGAAACTAAGGGAACATGGATGGCAACTTGTGGTATTCATGTGGCATCCACCAAAATTTTGATGCCTAATAATGACATCAAAGAACTGAACTCTTTCTCTAATTGCCTTCAAGAGCAGCTTCCTGAGTGGATTCTCTGGCATCAGTGAAGAGCTAATCTTGCCTTGCCATCTCCCCATCAGCAGGGAAGCACTTGCAAGGGCTTTCCTCTCCAGGTAGTGACTGTCATGTTGACTATCTGGAGCCAATATCTGTGAAATATTGTCACTTGTGTCAGATACAATTGAAATTGGCTAACCTGCTCAAGCAACATTATGAGAAGAGAGAGAATAGAAAGGCAATTCTAAGCAAATGAACATCCCAGTCTTCCATTTTCCCCTTTGACAGTCTTTATAAGCCTTGCTTCCTCAGGAAGCATTTTAATTTACTCTCTGAACAGCAAAAGCACCCAACAGACTTTTCTGCCAAAGTTTAATAATTTTGTGTCCTGAACAGAGACTTAACAGTCAAAATGATGGAAAGGGCAATTAACCAGTTTCTGACATCTGGACTGGTGTGTCCATCCTGTGGAGCTCTGTTGAAGTCACTGGGATTACTCTGTATTTCCACTGATGTGAGCAGACTAAAGTGTAGCCTAATTTGTGCTGTAACTAACCTTTTTAGAGAAGCATAGGGTTTTCCATTCTGTGTTACAATACTTAATTGGGAGTTGTTTGTTATTGTAACATTATTGTCATGTGGCCTAAGTGTTAGTGGGCAGAGTAATTTGTCAATGTAATTTTGTGTGTCTCCTGAAATCCCAGATCTTTGGATGTCTCAGACACAGTGCTCCAGCCAGTAGCAACAGAGATGTGACTGAGCTGTAAGAAGCTCTTGGTATTGCCTTGCCCCATAAACTGTGATTTATGGCTATGTATCTCATCGTTTGTATTTATTGTTGTTTGCAGCTATATGGCAGCAGTGCTCTTCACAGTGTGCCAGAACTGTATGTGCTCTTGGATGCCAACATTTCCACAGCAGGACTGTGTGATTTTGGCTGGGCCTAGCTAGTATTCATGTGTATATGGATATATTCACATACATACCCTCTCGTGCCTGCTCCACTGTTCTGTGAATGTTTGATGCTGATCTTAGAATCATAGGATATTTTGTGTTGGAAGGGACCTCTAAAGGTCATCCAGTTCCAACATCCCTGCAAAGAGCAGGGACACCTCCCACTAGATCAAGTTCCTCAGAGTCCTGTCTGGCTTGATCTTGAATGTTTCCAGGGACAGGGGACCCACCACCACTCTGGGCAACCATTTCCAGTGTTTCACCACCTTCATTCTAAATATTTTCTTTATTATAGCTCGTCTAAACTGAATCTCAGCTTAAAACCATTAGCCCTTGTCCTAATCCACAGACCCTACTAAAAAATTCAGCCCCATCTTTCTTAAAAACTCTCTTTAGGTTCTGGAAGGCGCTATAAGGTCAAACCCAGCCTTCTCTTCTTGAGACTGAACAACCCCAACTCTCTCAGCCTTACTCCATAGCAGAGGTGTTCCAACTTTTTGGCTATGTTTGTGGCCCTCTTTTGGACCTGCTACAAGGTCCAAGGTTTGTAATATTTAAACGTTACAGTGTTTATCATCACAAAGAAAGAATGTCCTGACGAAGAGCTACACTGGCATTTCGCATTGCTTAGACTGCAAGACCTTGACTGAGAGATGAAGGATGAAATGTAGTAAATGCATGCTTTTACAATGAAGGGTCTTTCAACAGTCTGTGTAGTCACAGTTGGATTAATTTACCTAAAAATTGGAAAACTCATTCTTGAAGTGTTCGCTTCTTAGTAGCTGAGTGTTGTCAGGGGACAGTGAGGGCATGCTGGTTTTGGCTGGGGTAGAGTTAATTTCCTTCACAGTGATTGGTGTGGGGCTGTGTTTTGGTTTTGTGCTGAACAAAGCGTTGATAATACAGAAATATTTTTGTTATTGCTGAGCAGGGCTTGCACAGTGCCAAGGCCCCTTCTGCTTTCCACACTGCCATGCTGGCAAGGAAGCTTGGGGTGAATGGCAAATTGTGAGGAAACACAGCCAGGACAGGTGACCCAAACTGACCAAAGGGATATTCCAGACCATATGACATCATGCTCAGGATGTAAAGTAGGGGGAGGAAGGAAAAAGGGGGGATGTTTGGAGTGACGACATTTGTCTTCCCAAGTCACCATTACGTGTGATGGGCCCTGCTCTCCTAGAGATGGCTGAACACCTTCCTGCCCATGGGGAACAGTGAATCAATTCCCTGGTTTGGTCTGTTTGTGTGTGCAGCTTCTGCTTTCCCTGTTTAACTGTGTTTATCTCACTCCATGGGTTTTCCCACTTCTACCCTTCCGATTCCCTCCCCAGTCCTGCTGGTGAGCAAGTGGCCATGTGAGGCTTGGCTCCTGGTTGGAGTTAAACCATCACAGAGGGCCAGCTGCTCCCTAAGGGCTGGGAACCTGGAAGACAACAACAGTGACATGCCTGGCAGGGCAGCAGGTTTACCAGGCTGGGTTTACTTCCACCATGCCTAAATGATGTAAGCTGAGTAGGGTCAGCTGCACCAAGAGTCCAGATCATCACGCAATCTTGTGATGATGGAGGCAAGTGCAAGGTCAAGACAGGAGGTCAATCCATGGGGCAGAGTCCAGTGATTGTGGGGAAGGTCTGTAGTGACAGGACAGGTCCATGAACAACACCCAAAACACGGGGTTCACGATCAGGCACAGGCAAGGCTGTGGCTTCTCTGGAAACCAGTAGCCCTACAACAAAGGTCAAGCAAGAGCAGCATTTAGCTCAGGGCTGAACTCATAGGAACCTCCTGGGCCCATGGTCAGGGTGTGTGGAGAGCTCCAGATGTAAGGCAGGTCAGAGAAACTAAAGCTAGTTAGTGCAGTCAGGGCACTGACAGCTTTAAAGTGAAAATACTGTAGAAATAGTATTTTCCTTAGAAATATGGCCCATTATTTGGATGAAATTTCCCTCAGTAAAAAACGCTCTGTAAGTATCCTTTCCATGTGCCTGAATTCTGCTTGAACTATCCCATATGAAAAAACATTTTCTATCTAAATTGATTATGGTCTAGAGCTAATGTGAGCTCTAGAGCTTGCAGGAGCTCACAGAGGAGCTTTAACTGCAAGATTCAATGCATTTCCAGGAAACATGGATAGTGTGTGTTCATCGAGTTTTTTCTTAGTCTATTAGCCTCATTTTGTCTGAAAGGGAGTCAAGGGCATGATCTCTTAATGGAAAACAGATGCTGTGCTTTCAGTTTGGGGCAGTTTTATATTGTATTAACAAAAATACTCAGCTGAGAACTGGTCTCCAAAGGGGGCTTGTTCTGCTAAGGAGAGAATTGTATCTTCAACTTCTCCAAAAGACCTGTATGCCAAGTGATTTAGCTCCATTGTGGGAAATTGCCTAAAGTCCCCACAGTACCCACCCCACACTAGCAGTCCTTCTCTCATGTATTCCTAGTAAGAACTTAATCCAAAGATCTGTTGAGTCTTTTCTGGAAATCCAGCAGTTCCTGTGGCAAATGCCACTCTTATGATTATTAATTGGATCAGGGACTTAAGTCTTGTTTTCACCTGTACTGGATGAGTGCCATATCTACTCCATGCGCAGAACCAGTCACTTATAGTCAGTAGGAATAATGTTGACTTGCATTTTGGCCCACCAAATGTCTGATTGTTTATCTGAAGTGGAATCCTCTCAATAGAAGAAATCAAAATGAAGAAAGCTCATCTCGAGTGATTGGTCATTACATAGGTAAAACTGAAGCCCACAGTTCTGGTCAGGAAAATGTGCTTTCAGCAAAGAGTCCTACTATAAAATCGATATAATTGCAACTCCTGGTGATTGCCATCTTTCCTAGCACCAGACTACGTGGTGTTGGAATCAATACTCCACAGCTGAGTGCAAGGAAAGAATGCAAGATAATAAGAATAACATGTTTCTGTCTTGATAGGATGCTGAGCACTGTAAATCAGTGTGGACTTCAGCCAGAAGGAGTCTTCAGCTCCTGCTGAGGGTGTCAGCAGCAGAGAGTTCCCCAAGTTTATATCCCTTTGCACAAAATTTGTGCAAATTTGAGCTCCTCCTCTCTGGTCTAATAAATTCTGACATAGATCTTCATGCTGCATTCCTGGAACTTGTGATTTCAGTCTCCAGGGATTTGGCTTTTCTGTGTATTTTCCCCTTAAAATATCTCTGGTTGAACAAAATAAAGTTGTTTTTTCTACAGTGTATTGGCAGAAGTAATAGAACATCAGTCATAGAATTCCAATATATTTTCAGCCAGTGGCTGAAGGCCTGTTCAGATATGCTGAGAATGAACAGTCAAACCCAATGCTGGCCTTAACCAGCTTAATTAGCTAGTAGCTCATTGTGTTCAGATGAATTGCATCACCTTACCCTAAGGTTAAATAGGGTATTTAGAGGGCAGTCTCTTTATGCTTCTGCTCTTGTTTTGACAGAGCGTGTCCTTTGTGGTGAGCCCTTTGAGTGAAATTCCACAGTCCCCAGCTGGAATGTAAATACAAGTGGAAATCCTTAGGTGGTGAAAAGTGTTGTATCTCTAGTTGGCCACAAGTCAGGTGAATAAATACAATTTCCATGGCAAACAGAGCCTGTAGTAAATGAGCAGCATGACCAAGTGGTATGGGGTCATTCATTTTTCTCTGCATATAGCTGAGCTCTCAAGTGGGATTCTGTATCTAGAAATAACTCACAGTTTTAGGATCCCTCTTAAACTCCTCATAGTTAGGTTTCTTCCTTTTAGTTTCACGTCCTATTTCCCTCCCTCTCAGGATGTAAATGGTGCATCCTGAAGAATTATTGTCGAGCTGTCACACAAAGGATATTCCTTAGATAGCAGGAAATGCAACCCAGATACATGGTTTGAAAAGGAGCTGGTTGCTTCTGTTACATCCCACAGTTAGTGCTGTGCTGCAGGGGTGAGTTGTCTCCGTGTGAAATTCTGTGTGAGGCTGACACAGAGTGCCCCACCCTGCTGGAAGAAAGTAAATTTTTTTCCTGCCTTTTTGAAGTGAATGGAATGCTACAGTCTAGCAGGAAAAAGGAATTAGGTCTTGCTGCTGCTGGAGCCCATCAGCTGGGAGGCAGTAACTCTGAAAGTCCAGCTTGTGGCAAATGACTGGATGTGACCTTTTGGTGCAGGGCTATGGCTGAGTGAGCCCAGTGAGTGATGGCTGGGTAATCACTGAGTATATAAACAGAAAACACTGAAAAAAGGGATCAGATGTCCTCTGCAAACAGCACTGGTCATGTGTATCTGGCACAAGATCTGTGCCTGGTTCTGCTGTCCACACTTCAAAAAGGTGATGAAAAAATAATGAGAGTTTAGAAACTACTGCAGATACGACCTGCAAAGGGAGTCTTAGCAATGAGACAGCACCTCAATGATGGCCTGAAGGTAGCTACAGAAGATTTTGATTGAACAGCTCGGGCGAGGGCAGAAATCACCAGGAGTCTGCAAGTTTACACATGGTGAGATAGACAAAATCAAACAGAAAATCAAGTTTGGACACATGGTGAGGCCAAAGAGTGGCTGGGAAAAAACCATCAGCAAATGCAGTGTATTCCTCTTTCACTGAAGTGACTAAGTAAATTTACATTATGGCTGGCAGTTTGCCTGTGAGATGTCCTCCAGCTCAGAGAAATTTTATATAGGATTTCTGTGCCTTGTATTTCACTGGAAGTGAAAATAACTTCCTATTTTTCTCCGTTAGCTGTAAAATCTATGTCTATCTTGTCACCTGCTTCTTTGACCTGTGGGATTGCTTATTCTCCTTTGTGGTGGGCTTTGAGCAGAATTCTGAAAGCTGAGATGGTTTATATTCCTAATCCACAGGAAGGGTGGATTAAATTCACTGGGATCATTTTTCAAATTCTCATCATAAACAAAGAAGCTTGCCTATGCTTATTTCTGTTGTGTTATTGTACGAAAATGTCACGTTTAGCAAATAATTGGGTTCTTGCTGCTGCTGCTTCTCGTGTCTTCACCTCACTCCTCAGCTTCTTTGGGCCAACTGCAGCTGTTGTGTTGGTGCTGAGTGGCTTGGAAAATAATGATCTGGAACTCAGCAGCTTATTGTGTGCAAGGAATGAATTTATTGCCAAGAAAGAGTATGTATAAAATAAATTACTGCCACAATCCTTTCAGAAATCCTCACTTTCCTTAGCTCTATGGCATCTCCTTGGACAGTGCTGCTGTGCTGGAGCTCTGGCAGGGACTGTGTGTACCTGGGCAGGAGGTTGTAATCTGGCACGTGACAGTGGGAGGCTGGGAGAGGGAATCAGAAGGAGCTGGTGGAAAAGCTGAGGCTAAGTTTTCCTCCTTTCTGCTGTGGGACCGAGGTAATTTTTCTGAGACAGGCAGCTGGATGAGGAGAGCAGGATCAAGGTGGGAAAGAAGCAGGACAGAGACACATTGTAGGATTGGTTAAAAAGACCACATTGGGAGGAAAAAGAAAGGCCATCGTTCCTTTCCAGGCTCTGGATGGAAAACTGAGTATCATTAATTTTATTTTTTTTAAATTCACTTACCTATGAACAATACCGTGAGGAGGCTTAATCTTTATAGGTAGGATTAAAGAGGTTGACAATCAAATATTTCTCTCTGTTTGTTAAAACAACATAGGTCTGTGTTATTGGAGAAAATTCTGTGTCCTGTTTTCTGCCATTCATTGCCACTAGTGTGCCACATTTTTGTGTTTCTGATTTTTTCAGGAAGCCTTTAAAGAAAATGTGTCATATTGTTGTGTACTTAAGGATTAAATCGTAGTGTGAATCCACAGGAGAGCCTCATTAATGTAGGCAGCATAAAACCCAAGCATGTTAGATTATTTCTGATTTGCAATTTTCTGTCTTTGCAATGGCTAGCAGTGTTTTCATAATTTTGTTTTCTGTTTGTTAAATCTTATGGTTCAACGCAGTAGGGAACAGCCTAATCTAGTGGGCACTGACTGCTTTTTGCAAGACTCATGCTTGTGCACAATGGTGTTACAGCCCAGCCTGTGCTGAAATCCCTGGTCTGCCTTCATTTTCTCATACTCTTATCATTCCATTTCTATGGCTTCTCTGAGTCCCAGCTGTCCAAACCAGCACAACCCAAATTCTGCTGCCCATCTGTTCGTCTACACAGAGAAGCATGACCACATCCCCACAGCCTCAACCAATTTTATTCACTTCCTGCTGTCTTTAGATTCCAGATAAAGCTTTTCTTTTTTAAAGAAACCTTCTCCCAATCTGTCCACTGACTGATGTTAGTGTGCATGCTTCCATTTAGAAGGAGGCTTTATTATAATGGTTGTATTGCTTTCCTAACAATGCCTGCCTAAGCAGGTTTGTGAGTTGAGACCATGGGAAGAGCAGGCATTTCTTGGGTTTTGTTCCCATTAGGCATTCAGTGCTGGGTGGCTCCACATTTCCATGAACACCTGGCTTCCGTAGGAAGTTCTTGTGTCAAAAGTTTGCATTTATCCATTGCTGTGTAAAAGCCCCAGCCACTAGCGTGGCCCTGCCATGTTTGGTGTTATATGAACACATGAAAATACAGCCTCTTCCCCTAGCTGTTTACAAGGTGCTGGCACCATGCAACGCATACCCCTGCAGCAAGCACTTCTCATGTTATTCCCTGGTATAGTTGCCTGCAAAATGAACATCATCTGGAAGCCATGGATCATTTTACCTAGGCCACCAAACATGTGTTTGTTGCTAATAACTTTGGTTCACTATTCAGGCATGTCCAAGCAAAATGAATGGCCTGGATTCAGAAGCCTTTGTATCCCACCTCCACTTTTCCCCACCCATTATTCTGTAAATCCCTGATCTATGGACGTTTGTTTTATAGCCCTGTGTAAAGTACCATGTGTTTTACAGAACACAACAATAGTGACAGCCACATTTTCAGTCAACGTGGTTCTGGAAATAATACAGTGACCCAAAGAGAGAGTGCTCCGGGTCACTGTATTGTTTTCAGAACTGGCATATCTCAACCATCAGCAAGTTATATATGACTGGGCTCTGCTTTACCTGGGGCCTTCTTGAGTCCTGTGCCGGGAGTTTGTCCCAAATTTCAACGTGCAGTTTCTAGAAAAGATAATCCCAGCAAAGTGGTAATATTCAGCTTCGTTTTTGCAGCCATGACATCCAAGCAATGAGTAAGCCCACCAGAATACCTGTCTGGCAGTGCACACGCCTGTTGTGCCGATCTGTAAGCCGAAGTATTTCAAGTGATGACCAGTGAAAGCAGGACACCATTGCCTGGGAAACTAAACAAATAGAAGCACATAGCCATCCATCACTGCCATCTGGAAAAGATTGGGCTGAACGTCTTCCTGTCAGGATCCGCTACAGTATTTATTTGTGTAGCTGAGCTTTGACTTTGGGGATTTCAGCAAAATATTCCTTTCAGCAACAACTCGAAGAGAAGATTTGGGTCCGATTGTCAGCCTAGTGCTAATTCCTCTGTTCAGTTTTGCAAAATTACAACTGTAACTAATAGTTGTGTTTCTTTTTCTTTTTTCCCACAGGTAGGGACTTCACATGTATGGAAACAACATGTAAGAGATGCTCTCAATTTGATATTGTGTACGTGTGTTACCAAAGCAGCATGAATGACCATGAGCTGGTGACAAGTACAGGTGTAAATGATTCATGATGGATGAGTTTGCTCCTCTGGTGCCTGATAGAAGAGCAAGGTTTTGCTTAACACAAATAATCTGGTGGGTTCTCCTAACACAGCCGTAAGATGGAGTTATTTTAAACACTAAGAATAGAAACATATGAATTTACCTAGTGTACAAGGAGCCTGTGGGTCAGGTAAGTTGTTCAGAGGATAAGGCTGTACTAAGGAATGTATGTTGCAATGCAGTAAAACAAACCTTGAAATGTACTAAAGGCGTACTTTATACTGGAAGGACAGCACGAGTGTACAAGCTATACAGGACAGAAGAGGGTAAGGAGGAAGTTGTATGATTCATTTCTCTAAGTGAGGACACAAGAAAAGGGAATAAACAAATTTAAATGGGGATTTTTTCTTCTAACCACAAGCCAGAAGGAAAATATGAACAAAATCTTCTCAAACCAGAATATCATAGAGTCACAAAGTCATAAAACCTTTAAGGTCAGAAAAGACCTCCAAGATCACTGAGTCCAATTACCAACTGGTCAGTTACTTTGACCAATTACCACTTTGTGAACTAAATCATAGCACTGAGTGCTATGCCCAGTCTTTTCTGGAATACTTCCAGGGATGGTGCAGGGTACAAGAGGACAGTCACTGCCCTGATCCTGCTGGCCACACCATTGCTGATCCAGGCCA
>VZSR01001342.1:5876083-5947085 GCA_013398615.1 Brachypodius melanocephalos
GAAGGAAGGAAGGAAGGAAGGAAGGAAGGAAGGAAGGCAAAATTGCCTGCTCAAACAGAGGCTAGATTTTGCTTTGAGGAAGCCGCAAAGAATGCGAGCACATATGAAGAACATCTTATGAAAGTTTTTAGAACCCAAATAAGACATACTTCACTTCTCAAAGCATTGCCACGGAGCAATCCCTCGTGTCCCATTTAATGCATCAGCCACAGTACATCAAGAACCTTCAATTTATCTCTCTGGCATGTCTCAGGTACCTTCTCTTCAATCCTCTCCTTCAGCCTGGGCAGTTGTCTTTATTCTAATACATCTTTAAATGCAGGAAGACTAGGAAGGCAGAAGGAAGATGAAAACCACTGCAGCTTATATCATGCTACTGACAATTATTTTGAAGTGACAGAAAATGAAGGATGAAGCAGGAGACTGAGTGAAAGCAAATGTAGAGCCCGTCATCAAAAAAAGGAGCAAGATTGATGCTAGTGAACGCTGTGGCTGTCTCAGATGGCATGCAGGCTACCAGCTGGATTGTTAGCTGTGATATAAATACTTTGTTGAGGTTTTTTTTAAAATATTCATGGTAACTTTTTGAAAACATTTTTCTCATTTCTGGAGTCACACTCTATGAACTGTAAAGTCACAGTAATGTGCTCGTAGGCCAGGAATTGTTTAGAGTCAAGAGTAGAGCTGGTAGATATTCTTCACTTGAAAACAATTTTTTTGATGAAAAATGGCCTCTTTTGTGAAACCTTCTGTATTTAATGAAAAACAGAAAGCAAATATGTTCTTTGACTCTAAGTTAAGAGTAAATATCATCCCAAGGCAGTGTGAGCGCCACATGAAGGGGGAAATCAAAGAGTGGGAAAGTGCACACACTCCCTAGAGCTTCTTTCACTCAGAACCTGTCATTTCCTCCATAGGGGTGCTTAATTGAAACTGGTGCAGGATACGAATGTTGAATACAGAGGAAAAAAGCAGTTGCAGGAGGAGGACTGCAGCTCTATGCCTTAGCAGAGAATATCAGCTAAGGGCTGATGTTGTTGTCCTCAGATTCAGAGCCCATGGTCTACCTGTTCAAAAGATTTGCTCATGCAACGATATTTTCTGGCCGCTTTTCATCTTGGTGTTGTTCACAGTCTTCCAGTGATTCTGGGATATTTATGGTCTTATGTGGGTTCACAGAGTGAGCCATGGCTGAGGCAATTTTCACTCTAAACGTAATTACCTTCAAGTTGTCATAATTTCCTAATGTACTTAGTGTCTGTTCAGAGCTAGTAATAAGCTGGATTTGTCTCCATCATTTAAGTATTTAAGTAGCAAACAGTTTCAGAGTCATATGTCATTGGACATCTCTGTACTTAAATATATGTGAACTGTCAAGGACTAAATTTAATCCCTGGGCTCTTGCTTAGCAGGGAGTGTCAGCCTTGTGTGGTACAAGGGAGCTCATTTATTGGTTTACTTGGTGCTTCATTCCTTGAGCACATGGCAAAGACAGACTGATGCTGTGATTAGTTGCATTTCAGTGGTGTACTTCTATAAGCTGATGTCTTAATTACATTTCTTATCAAGGTGAAGGGTTACAGACAGTCCTCAGAGGCAGATATTTTGATCAGGATCTCTGTGACTTGGACATTTCTTGTGGGAAGCTTATCCCAGGTAAAGGTCCCTCTTTGGAGGAGGAATAAACAGAGGCCATGGATCACCTAGGAATTCAGCTGGCAGCTCTGACAGCTGTGAAATTGTCCTATCAGCAGTGTCATTGAAGGGAGTGCCACACACATCTTGAAACAGAGTTGAATGACGAGGGAATCACCTGGTAATTTCTCATGGTGCTTCACATTGGCATATACTTTACACTTTTCCCTTAAATCCGGTCTGGTCAGAGGGCACTGAGAACCCTCTGTGTGAAGAAGTGAATGTAGGGAGGGTGTGGTCCCTTAGGGGCCATCCTGTGCCCACTGTAGAAGGTCCTCACTGCTCTGCAGGACTGTGTTCCACTGGAAAGCAAGGAACCAGACACCGTGTCTGGGTGTCTGGGAAGGGAAGTGTTCCTTGGTAAGCAGTATTCACAGCTTGTGAGCAAGCCAAAATCTTGGAAAAGAGGTAGCTACCTGCCATTGTCTTGATTTTTTTTCTTGATTCCTAATTTAGTAGCACTTTTGATGTCCCAGGTTGTTTCTTCTGCACCAAGGTGAGTGTTAGATAGCCAGGGGAGGCATAGGGCCTTATAACAGATGTGCTATTGCACATCTGTGCTCGTGCTCCATGATGCTATTCGTTCAGCTTGGCTTGAGGGTCATGTTATTTATTTTTTAATTCCTCTTATTTATGCTGGAGAAAGAGAGAAAGAGAGAAAGAAAGAGAGAAAGAGAGAGAGAGAAAGAGAGAAAGAGACAAAGAGAGAGAGAAAGAGAGAGAGAAAGAGACAGAAAGAAAGAAAGAAAGAAAGAAAGAAAGAAAGAAAGAAAGAAAGAAAGAAAGAAAGAAAGAAAGAAAAAGAAAGAAAGAAAGAAAGGCATACTGTTTATTTTGAAAGAAGGAACAGTTGCAAATAAGTGACAAAGCTTATCAATTGAGTGGGAATGATTGCTGAAGCTGAACACGCAGAATTTTTTTTAGTTCAAAGGCTCTCTTTAATTTGTTCATGACCATCTGTAATTTTCACCTATGAGACTCACATTTTCAAGTCTGACCACTGGTCACATTTTTTTTAAAGCATGAGAAAAAGTGATTTAGTCATGCCTAAGTATAAGGAAGGAAGGCAAAGTGCAAACCCCATGCTTTCTGATGGGATTCCATTCTAAGGGATGGAAATGTTCTTACGATAATACAGCTGCAAACAAAACCTTCAAAATAGCCCAATAAAAAGTGTCTTCACTGAAGACAGAAGCTTGTGGATGTCCTGGTGACAACAGATTTGCTTTTGCCTGAGTAACAACCGCTCAGGGATCACACTCAGCCTAGGCTCAGTTTGTTTTAAAGTGTTCTTGTGATACTCTTAACAAGAAATGCCCACCGGAGCCTTTACTGTGTCCATTGTGTTTCCTGTATATAAATTATTTTTGTGAACTGTTTGTCTGGCACACGCAGTAGTGCAGGGCACTGTGCACGTGTATTTGAAGTGGAGAAAACAGTATGGCAGAAGTAGGCAGATTTCATTGGTACTGTAGAATTATGATCACTGCTTTAATAATTGCCTTGGTATTCTGAAGGATCAAAACGCTACAGAAGTACAAGTTATAATGTAGTTATATAAAATTAGAGCGACAGTAAAAATGAGAGTGGGTTCCAGCCAGGAGAGGATACATGAGAAAACAGTTCCTGAAGTGAAACATGAATTCAAGGTTCATTTAAACAGGTTGCTGTGTAGCTCTGGACTGACCACAAGCATGTTAAGGCAGCATTCAGCTCCCCTGTAAAACATTTGCTGGTCCACAGGAAGAGTTTGTTGCATTAAGTAATTTATGGGGTGCTAAGAAGTTCCTTAAGCTATTATTAAAAACATACAAAATCTTCCCTGGTTAGGACTCTAGTAACTCAAACTTCTAACTAAGCAGAACTGATAGGGCAGGCCTTTTGATGTTTAATGAGTTCTGAAGCAGATGTGAGATGTGATAGACAGGGGAGCCGGGATGATTTAGTGCTCATGGAACACAATGATGAGATCCCCTCCTGAAAAAGAAAATGTAGCTGAAAAGAACAGGTTTTCTGGTTTTTCTATTTTTTTCTTTTTTTTTTTTTTTTTCTTCTTCCCCCCTTCTTCCTTCTTGGTGCATGTGGTTTTGATTTCCTCACCCCGTGCCTCTCAGTGCTGGCTTGTTTCCATTCAAGCACACACAGAACACTGAAAACTAATTAGCCCTGGATGCAGCCACAGGAAGTTAGCCTGCCAAGTCCCCTTTCCCCCACAATTCCTCAACTTTCTCAGCTTGCCTCAGGCCAAGGGCCTTGCACTGGGCCTCTCTGTGTAGGTTGCCAGGTCTAATTTTACAATTTCCCTTCACCTTATCAAGTGTGCCCCAGGCCCAACAAGGGGGAAAGGATCAGAGCCAATGTTGTGTTGTGGGCCTTTCTCCCCACACCCAGTCCCCACCCACCTCTTTTCTTTTCTGCGTCAGTTTTGGGAGTCTTGGTCATATCCAGTTTCGGTGTTGACTTGTTAATCTGACCTTTGCTAATGCTTTTTAAAGGAACTAAAGAGAACTTCACCATCTTGTAAAACTTGAAAGTCCCTCCTCTCCAAGAACTTTTCTTGGAGGTTAACAAATTTTCCCGAGAGCCAGAGGAGTACAGGTGTCAACCATTTTCAGGCATCTCATTTCAAAGCAGAGCCCACCACAATCCCAATGCGAGAAGCCAGAGTCTGATTAGAGGAACACAGCGGGCTGGATGCCAGCCTACGGTGGGCAGAGTCACGACATCTGCAACCCAACCAGAAATCACCAGCGTGGCTGCAAAATTGTCACGGGCTGGAAGCGTATTGGGATTCTCTTCTTGATCCTTACGCTTGGTTGCTGTGGGACATTTAGCAAAAGTCACTTCAGCAATTTTGACATCCCTTTCTAAGCTGGTTATACCAGGATGTAACCCCTACGGAGAGTACTTTGAGCTTTGTGGATGCAGGACACTGAAATACGACACCCATTATCAAACAGCAGTGGAAAGAGTTGGGGAAGGACAGACGTCGGGCAACTGAAGCCCCACTTCCTTCTTCTGTGATATAGAGGAGTGGAAAGTCCTGGCCCTGCTGGACTGTTGCCCATCCAGTCCAGTGTCCAGAACCCAAAAGTCCTCAGAGGAAGGTTTGAGGATCCTGTGGTACAGCAGCTGAAGAAAGAGAAGAGGATAGTTTGACTTTGTGTCCCAGTGCCATTCAGATCTCCAGGAGTTAGGAAGTGGCAGAAGCTCTCAAGTACACAATGTTTGCTGTTGCTGCCTGTGACAGCTGTGGATGTTTTGGTCCTTTTTAATTGTTGTTAGGTTTTGAGATGTGCCTGTTTCCTGAAGCATTGGGTTCCACAGTGTAATTGTGTGCTGTGTTAACATCTTCTTTCCATTGATGGTCTCTGTGAATATATGGAGAAACTCGTGCAGCATCTGCTGGTGCTGCACCTGCTCTGTAGACAGAGAACTCCAGCAAGCATGGCTGAGAGAGAGGGGTCATCTGGGAACCAGCTCTAAATCAACTCAGAGTTTAAGGATAACCTGAAGAAAAATATTAAGTACAGTGCTAGGAACAGCTGCTGTAGAAAAGGAAGAATATCCTATTCTCATTTCATTCTTCCCTAATGCAAGTCTTGAGAAGAGTTTTGTAGTTAAGTTACATTTTAAACACATTTACCATTTTGCCTTTGATTTCCACGATTGTTCTTCCTGTAGAGCAGGTGGTGGCATCTGACATGGAATAATGCATGGGGAAACGTGCCTTCTGCCAGCCTCTTTTCACAGCCTGCAAAATGCCTGTTATGCTGTTTTATTTAACATTTCATACATTTTGTACATGTTAGAGACAGCCCCATTACAGAGAAGTGGCTTCACTGCATGGGGACACTGTTCTGGAGCGGAGAGCAGGCAGGAGCACAAAAATATGATGTCCTAGAGTCCAGCTTGGAGCATTCTTAAATGTGTGTTGTGTAACATGTGAGTAGTCCTTTAAAATGAAAGGGACTATTCTGCTGACTGCTGTAATGCTAAGTTCAAATAGCTTACTGATATTACTCTAGCAACCTAGATAATTTTGGGGAAAAAACCAACTGTATTCTTTGGGTACAGGCAATCCTGCTCATCTGATGTCAGACACAGCAGGGTAGCACAAGTTCTGTTGGGCAGTCTTTTTTATCCTCTGCATCTGGACCTGGCACAAGTGACTCCCAGTGTGTTTGGCTTGTCCCTGTAAGAACACTGACAAATGTAAATTTGGCAGGGTAGTAGAACTAGCAGCTCACTGGCTGACCTATATGCTCTCCCTCTGGCTCCAAGTTTTAACACTTCTTGCAAGAAAACAGCCTCTTAGTTTTTTGATCTCTGCCTGAGTGTCAGGACTCTTGGCCAAGATTATCACATCACTATTGGTTGCTCTGAAGGAATCTCTAAACCCCAGTGAGAACAAAGCAGCAGGACCACGTGTGTCTTAAAAGAACGAAACAAAGACCAAAGCAGTTTTTATGCAAACATCCGTATTTCTTCTAGCAGGAGCAGAGCAGTGCAGGAACGGAGCACTTGATAAAGATTATTTCTGATTCTTGCTTTGAAGTTTTCTGAGAGGTATTGCTAGTTATAATGACCTACAATCCTGGAACCACAGCACACCTGTGTTGTGTCTATTTTCTGAGACTGGATGCCTCTAGTTCATCTCCTTTTTCAGAATTCTTCACTTTTCTGGAAGAGCAAAAGGAGGAAAACAGAAGTCCAATGTGAGAAGTTTTTCTTCCTTTCATATCTGTGACTTCAAAGAAGGGCTTATATTTTACTAGAGTCCTAGCAAAATGAGTCAATGTGGCTGGTCCTAGAGCTATGACATTTACCTGATTGCAAGTAAAGCAAGCTAAAATATTTCCATCCAAACCTGATTTTGTATAACTATTAAAGAGTTTTCTATTGAAAATGGAAGATTACTCAAAATAATCCTTATTTCTTTAAGTTGTTCACTTATTCTTCCTAAAACCTAAACAAAAAAAAATTCAGAGGACCATTTCTGACTTCTTTGTGTCTAGGATTTCTAGAGCCTATGTTTATATAGACTTTTGCCAGTGGTTAAAAAATGTGTGCATTGCCTTGCCTTGTCTCTCTAGTTTGTCTTTTTTCTCAGGGATAGACTTTTTAAAAGTAAATGTTTAACATTCTCCTGTCAAGATTCTCCTTCAGAAATCTTCATGTTTCTAAAGGTATTATTGCAAAAGTTGCAGTCTGTCCACTTGTGATAATTCTGTGAAGGAGAAATGCAGGTGTGGCCATTGGTGATGCCTGAGCATGGTGAAGAGTTTCAACTGAGTGCACATGGTTGGGTTTGAGGAGGTGAAATTGCCATATTTGGATGCCTTAACATAAGAATCAAAATTTAAAACGTGTGAGAAGCTGATCTCCCACCTCTGAATTTGTGATCAACAATAGTCTCTCTCCAGTTAAATAGGCCTTAATATACAAGATCTTAATTATCATTCTGTGTGGTCTTGCAAATTAGTCCAGGTTCCTTCAAGATTCTTGACTAATACAGAAGATGGTGATCCCTGAAGCCCTTTCTCTGGAAAATGTGTTTGTTAATGTGTTTACAGAGACTCACCAGGATGAAATTTCTACTACATTTTGCCATTAAATTCGGTGTGTGGGAATGGTCTAGATCAGGACTCCAAGCCTGATGAACACCCTCACCTGCTGCTACTATGTCTTGGAAGAGAAAAGGAATGGGAAGAAAGACAGACAAGTTTGCTATCCTCCATGCTCTCCCCATCACCTTTGCTGATGTCTCCAGGCTGGGATGTTCAGAGTTTTGTTTCTGGGTGTTGTTTGGGCATTCAAAACTAGCAGTCTTCACAATTTCTCTACTTTCTTTATCCTGTTCCTTTCCTCCACTCCATTTCTGTGCCATTTTTCCTTCATGTGTCCTCAGGCTTTGGTGCCCATGCCCTTTTTACACCCTGCTGTTTAACACAGAGAACGGCAAAATTCATATTCCCCAAATTTATCAAGTCCCTCCCCCCAAAATCAAGAAAATTAGATATTAGTGAGCATAAACCACTTTCAAATTGCTATACTTGGACGTAATTTCTTTTTTCTTGCTCTCTCATTTTGGTTGTGTACTAGAGCTGGTTGAGCGCTGAATTTTATTTGAATTGGGCACTTACCCAAGGAACTTGGATTCTTTCAGCAAAAAACCAACATGTGCACAGAAAATAAGACTTGCAATGCAAAAGTACTGGTTTACACAGTTTGCTTGATGCCTGTCTTCTCCCTAATTTTCAGATTTTTGTTTCTTACAGCATCTGTCTCCCCACCATCCCTTTCCTTGGGGCATGATTGTGCCAGAGCTTTAAGAAGCTGTCTAGGACTCCACACTAGAGAGGCACAGGGGCCTGAGCAACCCAGCACAGGTGAAAGCTAATATTGCCCAATAGAACTGTCATTAATGATGATTCTGCTGTCTAATATCCCATGGGTATTTTACACAGATGAACACATTATATTTCTGGTACTTAATCAGTCACAAAAGAACAATTGCATAGTGTACAATGTGACAGATAGGAACTAGCAAGAGAAAAATATTTAAGCTGGTACATGAAAAGCAAATAAATAAAAACAATATCTCTCAAGAAAGTGAAATAATTACTGCTACTCTCTCAGTGCAAAACAAAGAGGCCTCTCTAGTGCAGCTGACATCCTTAGAAAGTCTTTGATGTCACTGTCATCTTGGGTTCCCATTTCTGAGAAGCTATCTGTCTCACTCTCAAATATATCCATGCATATAAACATGGCTTTTTGTTTTTGAATCACATGAAATAATTTAGCATAAACTAGAAGATAACTTCCAAATGCCTTTTTTTGCCTGCACTCTTCTGAGGACACATGGGGAAGATAGTACATACTTTTCTCACAAAGAAAATGAAAATGTCATTGTTTTCCCCAAATGAATTTGAAAAATTGATTTTGAAAAAATGCATCTTTGAGATCAACCCTTCCCATATCAATACATCAGAGGAGTAACCAGTCACCTCTGCAGAAACATTTATTAGTTTCCATCATGTTGCATTGTTTAAAGATGAGACAGCACACTCTGCAGAGGGCAGAACTTCCTCTCCTCTCCACTTTAATTGCATTTCTGTTCTCAGTATTACATAACTTTAAAGGCATGTTATAAATATTGCTCTGCATCATAGATCATGTCTATAATTTATACAGCAGGTTCACATAGACATAGTCTCCTGAAGAACAAGTTAAACATGGGAAATTAAAATAAAAGAGGCCAGTGTGCCCGTTTGAAAGACATTTGCTGCTTCTTTTCCCCCAGAAGCTAATTTGAGGTATTTTGCATTGCATGGTAATTGTCCAAAGTCAGATTAGAAATAATAATAAGTCAGAATAATTTTGTAGTGGAATTTTCCCCCACCATGTCCATAATTTCATGTAATGATTTTTGTTGTGTTATTTTAAATTCAAGATGAAATCATGTCTGATTCCCACCACAGTGAGGTAACCAGATTAATGATAGTGGGGAACACCACATTAGAAACAAGGCAGATGTGTGAGAACAACCAAATTAATTCCTCCAGTTTTACATAGTAGAGCAAGAAAGAGGGATGCTACAGGTACAGACGTTTGCTCTTTTCATAATTTGCTCCAGCAAAATAAAAGTTAAACTCCTATAGCAGAGAATAGGGTCATAATCCAAAGACATCTTACTCCTTATTACAAATTCTGCTCATTGGCAACCTTGCAATGCAGCCTACATGTTCTCATTTGTTTATGAAATTATAGCTATGCAAACTGTCACTTTTATCATTCAGTGTATGAATACATTACCATTTGTCTTCCAGTTGAATCTTTTAAAGTCTCTTGTGGATGATTCACTGTAATTTTAAACTTTAGTAAAGAATGGAAATATATATTTAAGTAGCATATTTTTTTTCTAAAAATAGCCTTGCCATTAGCATATCAAATGCTCAGATCATCCAATTTCCTGCAGAGTGGAAGTCCTGAGAAGCTTTATCCAGGAGGATAATTTTTTTTACATCTTCATTTCTATAACACATTGCAATATCCCTGGATTATGTTTTCTTTGGTTTTTTGTTTTTGTTTTAGTTTTTGTTTGGTTTTGGTTTGTTTTTGTTTTTGGTTTGTTTTTTAAACCATATTTCATTAATAAAATAAGTTTGTGTACTGCATTACAAGCATTGTAGTTCAAGTTCCTGTTGTCTCTTAGAGGCTGAGTTCCCTGGCTGGACAACATCTTTCCATGATGTGCTCAAAATCTAGTGATTCCCAGGACAAACTTCCTCAGGAAAGGAGGGGAATGGGAGGTGCATATGGAGATGGGATGGATTTTATCTAATGGGTTTCAGTAATGTACAAAGCATAAGAAAGCAATGATGGCTTTGTTGATGGCACAGGCCTGGGGACACCATGAGCACAAAAAGGGTCTTGTTTTACACAGGAAAAAGCAAAAGGCTGTAAATATTGGTGCATGGAAAGGGGAGGGCAAGCTTGTTTCAGAGCAGGATAAAAACTGAGGGTTTACTGGATTGCAGGTTGGCTGTGAGTTGCCGGTGGGATATGAATGTGGAGGAAACATGTGTCATCCTACAGTGTACTGGAGCATTTCTACCAGATGTTGACTTTTAATGTTATGGTACAAGAGTTCAGTGAGAACACAGTTTATGCCTGGCAAAGCCTAAACTGGAAGGAAAATTGCAGAAGATGCCTTGCTGGCATGGCTGTGAGTGGAAAGCCTGTCTTATGTGTGGACACCAAGATAATTTGTCTTTTTAAACTGAGTTTCCAGAAGACCTGGAAGAAAATAGTAATATTCTCAGTGCTTAATCCAGGGCTGAGCAGCCAGAGTACAGAAGAGCCATGTAAGCAGAGCGACCATCCTGGCACAAGAACAAATGGCTCTGAGCAAGCATGTGCTGTGAACTGGAAGAGTGAGGAAAAGCATCGGTAGGAATAATGGAAACTGGAAGCTTAACAAACCCTAAGAGGGAGCTGGTAGATGTTTTAAAAGGATTACATGATGTGATTGCCTGCTTTGGTGACAGGGGAGGTTTATTATGGTTCTGCTTTCTGCTTCCTTTCAGCCAGTGTAGCCCTTTCCTGGACACCAGCCCTTGGAAACAAAGGCTGAGAGAGGGTTCATGGGATGATGTCTCCCCACACATCCATCTCATGGGCTGTGCCAGAGGTGCCTTTGCACGTCTGAAAGGAGGGAGACCATCCCGTTGTGTCTCAGTGGACGGCTTCAGGCAGTCAGGCAGCATCCCCCACAGGTTTGCCAGGAGCTGGGTAGAAAACTTCCATTTCATGCTCTCCATATGGCTGCTGTCTAGCAGATGACATCACCCACATGCCCATAGCCCTGGCTCTCCCCTCGAAAGGCAGAGTGATGAGGGAAAAAATAAACCAAACCGCCTCACTAATCCCTCTCATCCCTAAAAAAAGTGCAAAAGTCAAAAGTTTTAATGCATTTTGTCGACTGAGGAGCAGCAACCCATCCTCAGGCCTGGTAATTTGTTACGGATACTTAATTGCAGGGCTGGTTCTCTGTGTTTTTGTTTGGGTGGGAAGCCTGCAATTCCTCTAAAGGCTCTGTAACATTCCTTGTGACATGTGGTAACGCTGGGGAGAATAAAGACCAGGAAACATATGTGGCTAGACAGGCAGGGCCAGTCATCCTCCTGCTGCCAAAGTAGGCTGCCTTCATGTGTGTTTCTGGCAGGGAGCTGCGTGACACCTCTGGTTCCCTCCCATGTCCTTCCAAGAGTAACAGAGATTTTCTTCTTTGCAAAGGAAAAATGAAATCATGACAAAAAGTAATAAAAGCCATCGTCCCAAGGCACCCAATGGAGTTTAAGACAAGTTGGTGG
Organism: Brachypodius melanocephalos; assembly: GCA_013398615.1. Classification (NCBI taxonomy): domain Eukaryota; kingdom Metazoa; phylum Chordata; class Aves; order Passeriformes; family Pycnonotidae; genus Brachypodius; species Brachypodius melanocephalos. The sequence goes on from VZSR01001342.1 coordinate 5,887,657, forward strand.
GTTTCTAGCACAGAATTATTTCTTTGCGGATTATTACTGGTTGCTGCATTTTATCATTTTGTATTTTATTTTGAAGTGTTTCATTTCTTTAAGGTGGTGACCTTCAGCATGCTGAAAGCATGAGTGGGTGATCTTACCCTGTTTTGTACGGTCCAGTCATCCTTATGCGTGTTTCAAACACTATAAGCTGCTCCTAAGGTATTTTGGGACCATCTTTTACTAATTAAATTTTTGACTAATTAAATGTTGACTTCTCCCTTTAGCACTGCTTGCCTGGGGGCACTCAGAGGAGCAATGGTCGTTTCCCTGCAGTGCAGAAGGAGCTGGCAGCAAGGTGGGTGGTGGGGTACCGGAGTACAAATCCTGGGAAGATGGGTGTCCCAAGCCCTCAAAAGCGATTATCCCCATTCACAATTAAATATTTATGGATGTATGATTCTTGCAAAGGCATAAACTGTCTTTCCCCTCACTCCATTTTGTGATGTCTCTAGTCATTAAATCCTCTCTGAGAAAATTACTTTTTGTCTTTCTGTCTCCTCAGGAGGGTCTTCACCTCCCCAGCCTCTCAGCATCTCTTTGTTCTTTCTCTTCTGACCTTCACAGTCCCCACGGTCCTTAAAATCCTACTTCACCACAGTGTCCCCTGAGATCCCTGTCAGCCCTTCCCTGCACACAGCAGGCACACAAGTTTTTGTAACTACTTCCTCTTTATTCTCTGCGGTCTCCCCACACATCCCTATTTTCCTTATGTCTCATCCTCCTCCTACATGTTTTATGATCTCCTTGCCAGTGCAAAGCAGTCCCCAGTAACATATTTACTACTCTTTTAATAATTTCTAATTATTAAAGTGTCATGAGAGGTAGGACTTGCCTAAATAAGTGATAACTCAAAGATGAGACCTTAATTCTCTCTTTAAAAGTACAATCCAATTTGTCTTCCTCCCCACCTTTGCCAAAACTACAAACCAGTCTGTCTTACATTTCATATATATGATCTCATGTCAGAGCAGAAGTTTTCTGGAAAATTTGAGACAAATTGGATGAGGCATTTTTGGACTTGTACAGAAACTGAAGCATTCTTTCAATCGGATTTTTTTTTTTTTTTTTACACCATTTTTTTGGCATGACATGACTCAAAAGCACATGTGCTGGAAAATTCCAGATCTGCCAAAATCATGGGTTTTCTCCCCACAGTCTAGGTTTTCAGGTTCTTCTTGGAGCCCAGGGAGGAAAATCCGTCAAAGGGACAGCCCTTTTTGGTTGGTTGTGTTTCTCCCTTCCCTGACTGAGCTGTGGTGTGTACCAAAGGACAGCTTTCCATGTAATTACCCATCAGCTCTCAATTCCAGAAACCAATGGTTGGGGAAAGACCTGGGCCAAACTGAGCCAAGCCCATGGGTGCTCAATGTCAGCCTTTTAATGGTTATTGAATGCTGCTTTTTGAATGGTTCATCAATAGATGGGTTTTCAGCTTGAATTCTGAGTCAATACCACTGAATTTTTTTTTTTTACTGATACAAATTTATTTTTTTCTCCCAGCAAAATAAAACTTTTTTTTTTCAAGATGCCTTCTTTTTTTTCTTCAATACTAAAAGCAGAGATTTCACTTAAATTTTGTGAGTCATTTTTCAGGTCTTAAGAATATTACCTGTCGGCAAATTTCGAAACAAAAATATTTTGTGGAAAAAAATCAAAATGTTTATCAAGAAAATGTCAAAATTATTATTTTCCTGTCCCCTCCCCACTGCAAAATTTCTGTAGACTTGCTAAATCCAGCGTGGATTTATGAATAGTTTTGATTAACCCCAAATTATATTTTTCTAGGCAAATATGTTAATTATTTGCACCAATGTATTTTGTAGCTCCATTTTACAAGCTTTTCCTCTGATGATCTCATCACTGACTGTTCCCTATGACTGGGTTGGTTAAAGTTTGAAGTTGAAATAAACCCATGGATGCCTTTAGTAGCTTTGCTTGCTGATTTTTATGAGCCTGAAGAAGCCCATCCCAGCCAGCTATGACATATTTAAATTTTTTTTGTAGCTTCCCTTTTTGGATACAGCATAGGTTGAATTCTCGGTGGATATGGGGGAACTTACCCTGGTGGTTTTAACCACAGATAAGGTGACTGGGAGCTCTGTATTCCCTCCATGATAGTGCCATCAATCCAGAGATTCAGAGGGCTTTGTCTGCTGTGGTTGAGGATCCCAGGTGCTCTCTCCCTGTCCAAGAAGCCAGCTATTAGTATGGTTTTTATTCTTGCCAAGATCAGTTCCTATCAGAAGAACGGGAAATGTTGCATAGAATGCTAAAAAATAAACCATAAAATGCTATAAAATATGCATTGTTTTGGTTTGGGAGTGAGAACAATGGAGAGGAAACTTTCCATCTTTTCTTTCTCCCTTTTCCCTCCTCCTGTCTCGTACAAACTGTGGGATAACTCATGAGTGGCATGGGTATGATCTGCCATGAGGGCCAGAGCTTTGTGAGGAGTAAAGCTGGAAGCAAGGCTTTCATGAAGATTTTATTACACACAAGTTGACAGTGATGGGCAGTGTGGTGCAGTGCAGAGCCAGGAGAACAGTGTGACTCTCAGGGCAGAACATGATCACAGCTGCCAACACAGATTTCATGTCCTACCCTGTGTATAAATCAGGCCTTGCACTGGCCTTTTGCATAAGATTAATTTTGTTCTAGAAAGGAGTGACATTTCTTCCACAGAAAAACAAGCACTCCAACAGCCTAAATTAAATTAAAATTAAGAAAATACCATTCACGTCTGAAGAATGAAAAATAATGGTGAAAGACTAGAATTTAAAGTGAGCAGGCTTAATGGAAATTCAGTGAGGTAACGTACAAACCTAAAACCTCAGCAAGTTCAAGGTCTCAGCAATCTGTAGCCTGTTTTCCTCTTGTTGCATATCTTCCATTTGCAGTAATGAAAACAACCCACACAGATCTGCACCCCCTGTGTACATTGACAGGATGAGCCATCAATGTGCATTGTGTGTGATTCAAGAACATCTTAATCTCCCACCCAGGACATGTGGACATCTACACAACCAGAAACTCTCTTCCAACTCTCATATCTATGGCAAAACCTTGACCTTTACAGCTCACACAAGGAACAAAGATTCCCAGATTCCCATTGAAATTCCACCTTTCGTGTACTGAAAATATTAAAACAATTTAATCTCCTTGCAATTCCCAGCAGTGCCCTTTAAATCAGCTTTTCGTTGGGAATTGAATACATACTTTCTGTAACATAAACTGAAATCTGGGAATTGTAAGCTGCCAGCAAAATATGAAGGTATGCTACATTTGCTCAGATATATAAGATATGACAATATTTAATATGTATTAAATTTAACAGGTGCTATGATCTCCTGCGTAGATACACAATATTCAAAGGTGTACTCCAGAGAACTCTACATTCCCTGCTGGTTCTGCATTTCTGTCCTTTCCAGCACATTCTTATCTCTAATCTTACCTCCCATTTCTTACAATCCAGATTCATTTTATTTAAGCAACATTATCCATATTTTTATCGGGTTCCTAAATTACAGGCAACATGTGCAACCTCAGCTCTGGCTTCCCAGAGGTGCTGGTTGGGGTAATTGCAGACTGTTTAGCTAAGCTTTGAGAGGAACAGAATGAGACTTGGATGTCACACTGCTCACAGGGTCAGAAAAGCTGCTCCTCTCACATGCTTGCAGTTTGAAACTTATATGGAGAGATTACTAGGGAAAAGGTGGATGGGAAGAAAGGATACTTTTATTTTTGTGAATACTCCCTAGACAGTGAAGAGTCATCTGTTCCCACCTTGATCAGGGATTTAAGGCATGTCAATGTGTCCACATTATAAAATTGACACAACCTAAAAATTACAGGTCTTTCTGGGAAGATCTGCTTCTTGAGTGCCAATTACAGCACCCACACATTGATTTCACTGGTGCTGCAGGCTCTGTGTCCCAAACAGTGACAAACTCTGGTTTGTTTAATGTCTCACCCCCTCAAGCATTAATAGAGACATCATCCCCACCCGCACACACACAAGAATTCTGCATTTTTTGAACATAGGGTGCACACCCTCATTGACTCAGCACTCCCACATCCACCAGTCCTTCTGCAGCTCAAGGAAGTCACAGTGAGCATTCCAGACCAGTTTTCAGTGGGGATCTGCCAGCTGGTGGAAAGCAGGTTCTCTAAAAGTTTGTTTTCTCTTTTCTGTCAAAAGATGATGTTGAAATATCACTTACTGGGAAAGCTATGTGAGAGGAAAATGTCATCATCTCAGTGAGCTAAAAAGAACCATATTTTGCTCTCTGCCTAGTTCAGTATTTTTAAAATGGAGCAAAAATTTCCATTGATGATGCACTGTACACAGAAGGAAGGAGGCTGCTCAACACAGAGAGACACTTTTAGACATAAAGAAGCTGCATGTGGTTAAAAGCTGAAAATCAGCCTATTTAAAAGAGAAGAGGTAAAGTGAAAATTAGATCCCTATAAACAGAGGACACTAATGATATTCCCAGAGATCTTAAAGGCCAGAGTAACTGCTACAATATTGGTAGTGTAGGTTTCTCCATAAGATAGGCCAAGGAATTGCACTTGGTGGTTCCATGAATAGAATGGTATCTTCTGCTTTATCTCTAAATTAGCTGTTAGAAATACATTCTGCTTTTTATTTGAAAGTGTCAGCTGATGAAGTGTTGCTTGAGTAATTTGCTTCAATGGTTATTTTCATGGACAAGGATATAATCTAATTTATACTCTGAGATAATTTTCCTTCAGTTTCCAGTCACTTGATTTCCTTTTGCTTTTATCTGTCTTTCACTGGGTATCTTTTCCCCATCAACATACTTCCAAGAATTGCAGGACACTTAACTTCCACTTGTATAAATTAACCTGGATGATGTGTTCTTGCTTCAGAGAAGACCATGTCACCAAAATTTGTATGAAATATGATGGAAATCATTGAGTTTCCTTTCCAAGCCTAACTTCCTACAATTCTGTGGCGAGCAATACTTCAGCTGCAATCTTTCTATCAAGATGCAGTCTTATTCTAAAACACTGAAGTGTCTTTGTAAGAGGTATCTTGAACTGCAGAGAGAAGCTGTTTTTAAACGTACAAGCAAACAGAAATTAAGCACTTTTGAAATGTGTTAGACCATGCTCCACGATCCAAATGATACCTCAAAAAGAGTTACTCCAAATCCCACATAGTTGTCCAGCCGAGGGCCTGGGTATAGATACCACTTGTTGTCTTGAGAGGAGAAAAATGTTGATCTGAGAATGCACGTTATATGCATAACATATAAACCATATAAACATATGAAAGTGTGGAGGTGTATAAATTCTGTATGTTGGATGCATAAGTTGCATCCATTGTGTGGGAATTTGGTGCTTCTGTGGATGTCACTGGTTTATGGATAATGTGAATTGGTGAGTCCATTTGCTGCTGCAATGGGCTGCTCTCTGGCCTCTGCAATCCTGCTGGGAAAGGTGTCACATATATTAGCTACCAAAATAGAAAAACCAAAAGAAGTTCAAGATTCCTAAATGCTGGATCCAGCCAAGATAATGTCAGATTCAGCAACAATACTGCCAGCCATCTATGGAATACACACACCTCTGACAGCCAGAGGTACACTGGTCCAATCACGTTCCAAACTTATGAAGCTTTCCTCTAGAAGTATGAGTGTTCCATAAAAATTTCTGTCAGCATTTTGTTATAAGGCATCAACCCCCATATATACAGCAGAGGTGCTAAACCTTCCAAGGGATTAGCTAAAGTTGAGCCACAGTAATACCATTTAGATTTTAAAAATCAATAGGACGTGTACTTTAAGGAATGGATGTTGTGTGATAGTTTGCAGCTCTGGAATGAGGGGCCTGGGGTTTGAAAGCCAAATTCGGTCCAGTTGAGATTGGGTATGGAGCACATGCATGGCTGTGGAGTCAGTTAACTACTGAAGTGACTTATTTAGGGACATGGTGGGATTTCCAGTAAGTGGAGAGTTTAAATCAAGCCTTTGAGCACATGGAAAGGTTGAGTATCAGGACTGGTGGAGAGAGAAGTGTTTTAGATTATTTATTTTGTATTTACATTCTGGTAAAACCTACAAGAGAAAAGGATGACAGGAAATCAAGCTAGCCTCATTTGTTGGGAAAACACAGTTCACCCAGAATGAATAAACATCCTGTGGTTATGAAGGGGAAGAAGGAGAGAGAGTGAGGATAATATGTGGAGCAAAGTCTCGCTTTTTCTTTTATTATTTTGGTGGGGTATGCCTGGGCAGCATAGGGTGCCTACTGTATAAAACAAATAAACTGGAAGAAAGCGTGGTATAAACAGCTATGTCCAGTGTGGTGGATATCCCTGCGATGTGGAGAAATGAAATTTATATTCTGTGATATAACTTGCTTCTGTCAGATGGGTGCACTGGTTTTGGAGCTTGAGGAGATGGGTGGACTAAGCACCCACAGCCCTGGTGCCTGACAATTCCCTAAAGATTCTCTCAGACCTCCCACCTATTTTCTGTTGCTTTATTTTGTGGCAGGATTCCCAGCTATTGGAAATACACCTCTGAATTCTGTATTTACACCTCCCAGCCCATCACTCACACACTGCAGATATATGATGGTTCCATCATGGACAACCACAAGACAAAATGGGAACACAGCAAAATGTAATAATCTGTAACACCCTCAATGCTATTTTCTGTTGCAAAACACTGACAATCAAAAGAGCAAAACACAGATAATCCCTGACTAAACCAGAAGGAATATATAGGGTTAACCCTAAAATCTGGTTCTTACTGTTGTAGCATATTCCTGTTGTGATGCTTCCCTGTCAAATATTTTGTCTCTAAATTCTACATGGTTTTTTTTTTGCAAAGTGAATTTTTAGTGCTGCAAATTATGCATCTTTCCATCCCAGAACTTGTTAGTTAATTGAAAAATGATTAGTATACCATGGAGCTACACAGAAAATGGTAGCAAAATTGAGTTAGAAGCTGAGATTACTGGAAAAATGAATATATATGGAAAAAATATATATGGAAAGCCCTCCTGAGACCCAAAGTGAATATATTACTTGTCATCTTGAATGACATTTGGCACTTCAAGACCTACCAGTAATTGCCTGAACAACGAATGGAAATGCTGCATGCAGGGAACTCAAAAACATGCCCAGAGTGCTGAGGGAAAGACAGATATTACGCCAAAGTCAGCACTTCAGGAAAACCTTCATAAAGCAGAAGAAAATGTTGCATGAGAGGCTTCTTAATTAAGTAATTGGACATCTCCAGAACAGGAAATGTAATGGAAATGAGTACAGCACTTTTTAATTAAAAGTAAATAAACAAATACAACTAGAAGAAACTCATGAGGAGAAAGTTTTGTGGTTGGTATTCAGCTGCATCTATCAGGACGCACAGAAGGCATGGATGTAGCAAGCTACAGTGTAAATCTAGAGACAAGTTCCTTGTCTGAGAAGTGGGGGTATCCAATTAAGAAACTTTACTGGCTGTTTTCTGGACTCACTTTCAACAGGGATATGCAGAAGAAATGTTTGTTAGCCAGGATTTTTGGTGTTCCCATTGTCTGCCTGACAACATATGTTAAAGTAGGAGTAAAAATTACAGAATCATCTTTGGTTGATCTTGAATATTACCTAGCACAGAGACAGCCAACAAGCTAAGAGGTTATTGGCAGAGTTACAAAAAACTGTAGGCCTCCACAGGATTTAAGATCAGAGTTGTAAACCTAAAGGGTTTAGAATTTTTTTTTCAGTGACTTTAGTAGCCTGTGGTTGAGTTCTAGCATATCCTTTGCAAATCTTTTCAGTTTTGATGTAAGGCATTTTTGTAATGGAAAATCCCTCGTGTCTCCCAGTAGGTGATTTCATTGTTTAATTAGAAATCCTTTCCAATCCAAATTTGTAACTCTCATAGTCTTTTTTCTTGCTAAACTAAAGAGCTCTTTCTTATCAGATACCTCTTCCCCACATACATATTTGTAGTTATAGTTCAAATCTCATCTCAAAAAATCTGTTGGATTAGGTGGGTTTGCATTTCTTCCTTTCTCACTATACAGCAGATATTCCTGACCTCGTATTAGTCATTAAATTATTTTCTGGAATTTTTTTGAATCCATTCCAATTTTGAGCACTCTGTCATGGGCATGGACACCAGAACTCTAACTTCTGTTCAGAAATTAGAAGGATGAGAGACACACAGTTGTGTAGGCAGCTCCAGGAAGGCACGCAGAAGTGCCTAATCTCCAGTCCTCCAGGGTGCCCCTGGGAAAAGCCATCCTCCTGTCAGAGGTGGTAGAGGGAGCGTGGGGAGACCAGCTTCCCTAAGCTGAGGTTAGCCTTAGTAAAAACCTCGCAGCTAAAAATTGCTTTGCCCATATTGTCACTACATGATTATCTAGCAGTGTGTAGACAGATTTTCTCAGGCAGCTGATTCAGACAGGACCAGATTTACTCTTTGGCCATGAACCAGGTTCCTGGTTCAAGAACTTTCCTGACAGTTTTCCATGTGGGATGTTATTCTGATTCATGTTTGGTCTGCAGCAATAATTCAGTCCCTCCATACAGTAATTTTATGCTTTTCTAGCTTGTTTTCTTGGAAGATCTCAAAAATGCTATAAATATTCTTTGATTTACATTCAGGATGATCCAAGGAAGAAAGTAAATATGACTGCCTTCATAAGATCCTTCTGAGCCTCGTTTTACTGTTACATGTGAGCTCAGTTTCCGAGAGGGAAATAGAGCCAGTTTCTCATGCAAACTACTGAGTCCATCATATCTCTCTATTTGATATTAAAATTATTGTGCTCTGCACTGAAAATTATCTCCTCCTTTGTCTGTGTAAGTAGCCAACCCTATTGCTATGGTACACAAGTACAGTGTATACAAATACTGCGTTTGTACAGTACACAAATATATATGCTTGGCTATATGCTGGAAAGGAACCTCCAAGTATGTGTTGAATGTGGCTCCTTTTTCAAAACAGCAGGATTTTTTTCCAATCAGCATTCAAAAGAAGAAGAAAATGTGGAAATAACTTCCCCAAAAGCCTAATGGAATATTCCTGGTTCATACATATCTCCTTTTGGACCACACCCCCTTGGCTTGCAGAGGAAAAACTTCAAAAGCAGAGGGTAGGGAGTTCTTTTTCAGTATGTTTGTCTAAGCTGTGGTCCTTCGTGCTATGAGAAACCTCTCAAGCAGCTTCAGCAAGAATCTTCTTTCTGCTCCCTTCCACATCCTCCTTTATTCCTACGTCCTCCTCCCCCTCCTCACTTTCTTTCATGTGGATCAAGGCCTGGAAAATGACAAGCCTCTTGATTAATAGATACAGAAAGTCTTCTTATGTAATTTATTTGCTTTCTGCACCTGACTAGAATCACTAGGTTTATCTGGAAAGGAAAATATATCGTCCTTCCTGACTCCGAGTGGCAGCGGGGAGAGCTGAGCATGTGATATCAAGCTGCGCATGGAAAGCAAACAAAACGCCATTTCTGTATTTTGTAAGCATCTCAGGTCATAAAAGTGTCAGCACGCTGTATTTCTTGCTGGGATCTTCTCTGTTTTATTATCTGAGCCCTTTCCATTGTGTTGAATGTGCAAGGAGAGTCTCCAAAGCAGGCAACATCTGTTTCCCTGCCATGTTTTTGATTATCAGCTCCGTATTCCTTGCAAGTCTCTCACTCGCATATTCCAATCAAACTCAATGGGGGCTTCAACAGCGAGGACACTTCCTTATCTCCCTTCCCCCAGACCTCCATCCATCATCCTCACATGCTGGCTCACTAAATGCTGATGCAAGAGGCCTGTTCTTACACTTAGGTAACACACTCGTGACCTCTCCAATTTGTTTTGTTTGCTTAAGTCTAATTGCTGTAAGGATGCCTGCCTCTCGGCCCTTGATGGGGGAGAGGTCAGAGGAAGGAGGCAGGTGGGACATCTGACTGATTTTTTCTTTGGTACCTGTGGAGAACAGTTTTCTAATGCAGTTTTAGATGTGTTTCCCAGTTTTCTTCCCTCAAGAGGAAGTTTCTTCCCCTCTTTCTCAGTTCCCAATTGCTAAATCAATCTGTCTGTCCTTTGCCAAGAGATCTGTTTTACCATTTATGCAGGAATTTCAATCTGCAGATGGGGAGTCTGACAATAAGAATCAATTAAATCAATTGTCCTTTTCCTATGGTATTGCACTTACAGGATATCTGGCACACTGAGATTTGGGAGTGCAGAAATGTAAGTTACGTTGAACTATGAGTTGTTTCTCCAGTGATGTTTTGTATTCATTTTCACAGAACCTGTTTGTGTCCTTGTGCAGAACAGCATTGAACAGTCACAGGGTGATGTGTCACAGTGTTGCAGTTGGGCCACAGAAGTGGCATTCTGTACAAGAGAATTGTATTTATTTATTTAAACTGTAGATTTCTACCACCACAGGTAATCCATCCATCCACCCATCCATCCATCCATCCATCCATCCATCCATCCCTCCATCCATCCATCCATCCCTCCATCCATCCATCCATCCATCCATCCATCCATCCATCCATCCATCCCTCCATCCATCCCAAAGACATGTTGTGAACCCACACGGCAAAACATCCCAGAATATCTCCTAGATCTGGGGGAGACTGGTCTTCATACTTGCCTTGATTCTTGACAGTCCCCCTTGCAGTTTGATTAATAGGTGTGTGAAAGAGATCAAGGGTTCAGCAGGTCAGTAACAGCACCAAACAGACTCCTTGGTGAAAGGCGACAAGGACTGAATAAAGAAGAAAAACAAAAGAAAGTGGCTCCTTGCAGAGTACCTGTCACTAAAGATGACTGCAGGAAACAAAAGATAAGGGTGAGGAGAAGTGGGGAGGAGAGATGGATGGACACAGTTCAGGTAGAAGCCAGGCATGGATGAGCCCAGTCTTTGCTGGTGGCCCCACAGAGCAAACTGTGAGTGCAAAGGCAGACTGCTGTGAGAAATTGCAGTGCTCAGGCAGCTGCAAAACAGGAGTGCCCTAGAAAAGGGAGTAGGAATTCCTGAGGAAATAAAAGGTGGGGGAGAAGAAAGGGAGCTGCAGTGAGGTGGGCTGCTGGGAGAGTCAGAATGTGCAGGATATGAATAGCCTGAATGGGATTCGTGGGCAGGGAGAGAGAAATAAAAACAAGTGATCAGGAAGAGAAGGGGGTGAAAACAGAAAATTGTGGTGGAGGAGATTCACTGTGCTGTGTAGGAAAAAGAGATAGGACAGGTGAGGAAAGAAAAGAGTGTGAATGAACATGAGGGTGCCCATAAAAGACAGAAAGAGGAGGGGGAGCAGAGATCACAAAGAGCAGAAACTTCCTGTCAGGGATCCAGGAACAGAACACACAATACCACAGCTGAGGTTACTCATCCACAGCCTTTGCTTACATTTCATACACCCTTTATTCATTAGACATCTTCTTCTTTTTTATATATATAAATGCTACCTTTCCTACCTTCATATCAGAAATATATTTACATAATATATTATTTCCTGTTTTTCTAAACACTGTACAGAAATTTTTGTTATTTTAGTATTTACTGCATACTTATGTATGATTGGAGCAAGGTAAAATTATTTCCTAGGCTAGCTTCTTAATTCCAATTCACATAAAAGTGTGAATGGCCTCATTAGTTTTATTGGTACAATTTGCCATAATGTTTTTTAGTAAGTTCATTGGGAAATTTCTAGTATTAGACTGTTCTATTTAATACAGTATTTTTAAAAAGGCATAATAATTAGCTTTACCCTTTAATAAAATACACAGCAGCAAGTTTGCATTAATGAAATCAAATATTCCAGCTTGAAAGTTCACCCAGAGAAAACTGCCTAAAGAAAGGATTTCATTTATCCTGAATTAAAATTTGAGAGAGTTGGTGAGGAAGAGGGAATGTCCTGTCCTTCCGTGTTCTTTTAAAACCACAGGATGGGGAAAACAGCATGAAAACCCCCCAGATTGGTGTCTGGGCACCAGAAAGCGTTTGGGAGGACACTGCACTTCTGAAATGGGAGATGGGAAAAAGGCGGCTGCATGCGGCTGTTCAAGATGAACGTTCAACAAGAGGCTCTTGAGCATGAATTAGTTAAATTTGTGAAGGCATTTACTCTCATTGTAGAAGAAACCACATATCTAGACAGTATCAGGAACTGAAGGAGATTATAGGGAAATGTGGATCCTGTTACTGTGAGTTAGTGACTTCAGTTTTCATTTGTGGATATTTCAGATGTGCTCTCCAGGAAACACAATCCAATAAAAGGCAATGTACTGTGCAGTGGTACAAGGAGAGTGGATTGCAAGGCAGATTGACTCAGGGCTTAGCTCTGCAATGGGTGTAGAAACAAGAGCCAAGGAACATTGAAATTCCAAGTGCAGTTTGGTCTCTACTTGTTGTGTGGTCCCTTACACAATATAAATGTGCCACAAGGTTTTGCCCTGTCTTGATCTCGCATGTTTGACCTTCCCAGGTTTCTCCCTCATACTTTGACAAGCCTTCTTTCCTTTCTGCTGCATTTGGGAACCTTTATCTTGCCCCTGCCTTCCACACAGCTCTCTTGCAATGCTCCTCCCCACCCAGGAAGTTTACAACTTTCCTGTACACTTTGCTGTGTCTTCATCTTTTTGTCCTTTATGGGTTTCTACATCAAGTTTGCACCAAGGGCCAGTTGCAGTGCTTTAATTGGGACGTGTCAGATCACCAGTTCTACTGTCTGGGCCTGGCTGTTGATCAATATTTAGGGTAGATTTTTATCTGGATGTTGATTAATATCTAGAGTGATTAATATTTAGGGTACATAGGGCAGGCTATGACCTTTTTTTGCAGGCAAGTTTCCATTCCATTTGAAAATACAGTTTTTATTGAGTATGCATGATTGATAACAGCAGAAACAAATCTGGAAAACCTGAATAAAGCAATCATAATGCTATTAAAAACAAAGAAAGTGTTCTTTGTGTCTAATTTCTATTCAGTTTAAAAATATTTGCTCGTAAGTGCTATGTGCCAGTCATTTGTGGTGCAGCATCACAACATTTGTAATTTTATAGTCCAGCCAAACTAATCCAGACTGGGAGAAATGCTCTGGCCATGTTTTGCAGTTGGGAGTGTGCCACCGTATGACCTGTGCCACTTTATGAAGGGCTCCTGGCAAACTTCCTGTGCTTCTGATCTTGCCTTCTGCTGCAGCTGCTTCCCCACAGCATATACATCATCTGACTGCCTAAATCCAGTGCTGTCTTTGAGCCTTGATGCTGTGCATCTGATCTCACCTGTCAAAGGATAAGTAGCAAGATCTACAGTATGGAAGCATGAAGAGAAAGTAGGCTTTGTCAGACAGAAGCTTTTAAAATAGATTTCGGTAGTATGCGAGATGAATGGGAAGAGGCAGAGCAGTAGGTGGAGCAAACATGACATGAGAACTTTAACACAGAGCCAGCTTCAAATGTGCCTTACATGCCCCTCTGGGTACCCTCTGTTCCTGTCCTGCACTGCAGGAAGCCAGTCACACTGCCCTCTATTTTGTCCCTTCTCCAGGTGACCAGGGCAAGCATGTCACCTTCACATTCCTCCTGTCCTCACCTTGTCTGGCTTCCACCTGCCTGAGGTCAGTGAGACGAATCAGAACAGCCTTCAAGCAGTTTTAGCTTTTAGAGGCACACAGGCAGCCAGACTGGGAAGTGCTAAGAGTGCTTTGCTGCTGAGGTTCCACAGTGCTAAGCTGCTTCGTCCTGTCTCTTTTTTAGGATTGTGTCAATCCTGTTGTAACTCTAGACTCAGGCCTTTGGTTTTGGTAGCACAATTTAAAATGCTTTGTCACTAACAGGCAATCTGAAAACTGCCTGAAAACTGGCTTACAATCTATAGCTCTCCAGAATTTTGCATAACACATTGCACACTGAACAATGATGTTGATATTTTCTAGATATTCGGGCAGGAGGGCGAGGCTCAACTTTCTCATGTCTGCAGCTGTGAGGGTACTGCCCCAGGGAGATGGGAATAGGGAAAAGCCCAAGAATCAGAGAGTAGGGCCCTGGGTGACAAAAAAAAATCCTACTTGGGAAAAGATAAAAACCAATACATATGGGGAAAATTATCTAACACACATTATTCACCAAGGGAGCCATGGAAATACGTAGACTAAAAACAAGACCTACGTTTCAGAGCAGTCTGTAAATTAGGCATGAGTTTCCAATGTGTCAGCAACAGAGTTTGAGATGCATGCACAAAGGCACCACATGAGAGAACATGACAGTGAACCCCCTCTCCACATGCCTGGTGTGCCAACACCTGAAAGTTTCGGAGGCTTTGAAGTCAGTGGAGTTGTGCCAATGAACACCAGCTGAGCATCTGCCTGTTGGGTTTGGTTATAGCAGCAACATTAGAGATCATTATTGACAAATTGGGTGAATCCAGTCAAAAGGAACAAAAGTTAAGACTCAGATGGCAAGGCCCACACCTGTAAATGTATATATATATGATATATATATCATATATAGAGATATGAGATATAGAGATATATATGTGTATAAATGATTAAGTAAACTCTATATGATAAATGTTCAAATGTTAGGGAAGTGTCATTTATTCAAATTCCAAACAGCTGTCTGGTTTGGCTGCAGCTATGATGCACTCTAGGATACATTCCCTAAGGATGTTTGTGGAATGGTTGGTCTTTGCATAGATTTGCATAAGAACAAAGGTCTTTGAACAAGTGTGGGTATGGGAGCAATGCTGGGGCAGTGCCCTTGGCATGCCTTTTGTGGTTGCAGTGTCCTTGGAGCTCTGGGCTTTGTGGTTTTTTCAAGCCTAATCCTAAGCAGAGCAGCAAAAGCAGCCTTTGCTGAGGTGCCCAGCACATGGGTTGTACCAAGAATGAAGGTGTGGAGGGAGTGAGCTTTGGGCAGTGGAGTGCTGTTTTTTGCAGTGAAATGGACCAAACCTTGCCAAAATGATGCTCATCGAAATCCCAAAATCAGGGAATGAAGTGAAACAAAGACACTGGAGAAGAAATTGATGAAATTCTGAAAAGAAGTGATTGTAATCAAATGTGAGGAGATGACATGAAGTGCTCCCGTTTGGATGCCTTCTGTAATTGCAATGTCCATGGAGCTCTAGGTTTTGTGCTTTTCTCAAGCCTAAGCCTGAGAAAAGCCCAATCCTAAGCAGAGCAGTAAAAGCAGCCTTTGGTAAGTGTGGGATCCCAAGCACATGGGTGGTGGTGAATAGACAGGTGTGGAAGGAGCAATGGTAGGGCAGGACCATACTCCCCTTCACATGCTTTTTTTAGTTGCAGTGTCCCTGGAACTGTTGGTATTTTAGTTTTCTGAATCCTAACACTAAGCATTACCCTAACCCTAGGTGAGCAGTGAAACCAGGCTTTTGGTGAGGGTGAGGTGCCAAGCATGTGGGTGGTGCCAAATAGAAAGTTATGGAAGGAGGGAGACAGCTTGGGGCAGTGCTGTGCTCCCCTTGGTATATCTTTTGTAGTTTCAGTGTCCCTGGACCTCTAGGGTTTTTGCATTTCTCAAGCCCAACCCTATAAGCTTGTTTTCTCTCCATATCTATCTTAGTTATACAGATATTTAGCTCAGATGTATACATCTCAGTAGAGGTGTCTAGATTTTTGTTGCTTAGTGTGTGACAGGTGAAGTTGCCGTGAAGTTCCAAACATTTTCCATTTCATTTTTAAAGATACACTGACCTTTACAGCCAGTCAAGGCCATTTAATGCCATGTCTCTTGAAACGAAATCCTGAAGATGAAAATTCCCTGTCATTCTGTATAAGACTATCCAGGACCTGATTCAGAGCTCTGGAATTCAGTGAAAATCTTTCCACTGACTTCAAAGTATTTTCAACCATTCCTAGATAATAGCACAAATGTCACTTCTTTCTTTCTTTCCGACTGGGTTGTCTGAAACTGCACAGTGTATGATTGAATCCCTATGTCCCTTGCATGTCTTGCATGCCAGCTCCCTTTAGCACCTTCTGTGATATTAAATGACACACTCAGTTGCTGTAGGCATCTTCTTTCCAATCTGGACCCCAGCTGCTTGAGGTCTAACAGATTGTTCTCAGAGGACAATGTGAAAGCAACATTTGATGTATCTACTCAGTTCAGCTGAACACCTCTAAGCAGATGAATATCGAAATTGGAGAGTTGATCTAGTTTCAGGCACAGAAGCTTCAGCAGCAGACAAGTGATTACAAACTTACCTATTCATTAAACTTGATAAAGCTGGATATTTTTCTTGTTTCTAGTGATTACAATAGAGAAGAGTCATAATGCTGAAGTGCCTACAGAGAATTTAACCACTTTACTGTCAGAGACCCGGATGACCCAATCACATACACAGATGAATGTGAATACATGGCCAGTTCTGCAGGGAGGCTTTTACTCACAGAAAATGACAAAACTTATGAATTCTGCACTCAAACAATCCATGCTAGAGACAGATAAGCTTCATATGGTGAAAACCCTTTGAATTTCATATATTGTTGCCACCAGATGATGCTAGAGGTCAATATAGGGTTCTTCATCTCTGTATGTAAGATGGGAAATAAAAATCCTGGAGCTACCTCTCTGATGTTCCTGAAGCTGTTCAGTCTCTTCACCACCCGACTGATGCCAACATCCTCCAGATAGTTTTTAGCTACTATTTAGATCCTATTGTTAGCTCTGGAAACACAAAATCTGCTAGTTTCATTAATATTTGGTATCCTTATAACGAAAACTTGAAGGAAGTGGAATTATCTATCACAAATAAATTATGTCAGTGTTTTTTCAGGGGATTCAGTCCCATCCCTGAAGCTGTTCTAGCCTGAGGATAGTTCTCCTAAATTCACAGACACCGTTTCTCTCTAACAGTGTACAATGTACCTGTGCCATCAGTCTCCTTGTTGGACATTTCTATTGCAGGTGACAGTGCAAAAAGACATCACTAACTAATATTGACGTCTAATGAATGCAAAGAGCTGAAGTGGAAAAAGTACATAGAAGAGGAGGAAAGCCTATTTGCCCTTGTCATGCCAGCTGGCTGGGGATTGGCAAAAGAACAAAGTTGAACAAGGCAGATGAGATTTCGGTGTATTCCCCATCACAGGGGCAAAATAGCAGCATGCCTTACTAATAAAACCTGCAAAAAACAAATAAGAAATCCTTCATATGTAGAAACACACTCCAAATACCACAAACACTGATGGAGAGGAAATGAGATGATGGGCAAGTGGAATGGAGGAAAGCACCTCTGGCAAATCAAACAACAGCTCTCTGTATCACCCAGACACAGATTTCAGACTCCAGCCTGCAGTTTGGACACTCTCAGAAGCTTTTCTGACTGTGCCAGACAGGCTTGCTTTTGTGCTCCCATATCAGTCCCAGACACGTGTAGGCAGGTGGAGCATTTACTCTGTCACAGCTTCACACCCTCTTTTTTGAATTAATCCACCTCTCCCGGGGAAGTGCTTGATCCCTGCTGTGCCATAATTTTCACTGTCTTTGTGAAACAGAGTGCCCAGTCTCCCAATGTGAAATCTTCTCTCAAGAGTAATAGAGATTATGAAATAATTATGGACTATGGGCTGTGGTGAGCCAGGAACACCTTCCATGACTGAGGGCTTGGAGGTGGACATCAGGCAAAATCATATCTAATCTTTTGCAGACCAGAGCAGAGGAGAACAGACAGCAGTGGAATGCACTTAAGAGAAATAGATACACACATGAAAGAAAAAGGCCTTGATATTTAAAATATTTATTGTCTTAAAAGGCATGAAAACTGATACTAGCCATTAACTAATAGACGCTCTGCCTTTGTGATACAGCTTACATCCCTAACTAAAACCACATCTCTCTTCTGACTTTGTCTGAAGCCAGGTGCACAGATGATTAAATTTTGGTCCATCTGCAGGGAGAGTGTCTCCATCCTGTCCTCTCCTCTAAGCACACACCATCTGTATGAGGCTTATTCATCTCCTTTTGCTGGGCTGACATACTGAGCCCATATTCTTCCAGCATCAGTTGTCCTTGGACTGCCAAGCTGTGCAAATGGAAGGGATCTAAGCCTAAGGGGGTAACAGGCTCTGGGACTAGGCTTCTGCAGTATTAACTGCTCTGCCTCAACCTTGATGTTGCTCATATGTGTTTTCACAAAAGAGGTTTGGGGCTCTCACTATCCACTGCTGCCAGCATGACTTACACATCTGTATTCACTATATTGAGATGCTGTGTTGCTGTGAATGTCCTCCCTGTGAATCAGGAAAGGGAAGAGGTTGGATTTGTATCTCTGAGCATATGGATTCCTTGTAATGAGCAGAGGGTAGGTTGCTTAAAGCATTTTTGTTTTATTTTCCGAACATAATTTTTTGAGCCCCTGTTCCTGTGTCATAGGCCTGCTTGTAGCAGGAAATGATAAACCCAGACCCTGCCTCTTTGAGGAAAGGATAGGTGGAGAAAAGGACTTCAAATACATGTATGTTTTTCATAAAAAGATAAGACAGCTACTTTAAGTGTGCAGAGAATAGAAACAGACTCCAACTCAATTTTTATATTTTTTTGACTTTTGTTTGGTTCTTCCTCTGGTCTAAGCCATGGAGCCTACCAGATCAAATATATGCAATGTGTTTGACCCACATGCAGATGTTATTCAGACTTGGATCCAATTCTATCACCCAGGTTTTCCACTCCAGCAGATGTCGAGCCACACAAGATGTGTTCAAACTTCCATTTCAAGCAGTTCCTCCAAAGCAGGTCACTACTGACTGACCTTACCCTCTATTCTCTTTTCATTTCCTCTAAAATGCAAAAAGGCATTTTCTTCCTCAATTTTCACAAGGCAATAGGATCTGCTTTCTGTTGAGGACGGTGCCTTCTTGATGTGATTCTGCCCTGTACTTCCCAAGATTATTTCAAGGATGATGGACTTGGGCTGCACAGGGCACAGCCATGAGGACTGAAGCCATGAATCATAAATTTTGAGAAGAGCAAACACCTGATGGATTCCACAGATAAAGAGGCTGATGGTGGAGATTCAACACTGCTTGTTGAATATGTCTTGCCAGGAAACAGCATCATCCTTTACCCCACATCACCCACAACTGGTGTCTCACCAAGGTACCAGAACAATGCTCAAGAATCCAGAAGAACAAGGGTAGATCTGTGCTCTCTCTGCTTTACCAGTAGGTCACCTACCAGAACTGCATCACTTTCCATCTTTCAGTCTGATTAGAATCTAGGGTGTGATAGGCCTAGGCCATGCCAAACAGACATGCCAAAATTTCTAGGGATAAGGAGAAAAAAATTAAAGTGTTGACAAGAAGGCGACTACTTGCCAATTGCATACTGTCAAGTGTCCTACACCATTATTTGCATGCCATAAATAGCATATTCTTCAGCACACTGTCCCTCAATAAAAGTAGAAGCCCCAAGTGAAAGAACCCCAGAGAAGTGAATTCCTAAACGTGAGGTAGAGGAGAGTATAGAAATCATGATCTATGCTTTGCAGCCACTTCCTAGACACAAAGTCCTTGCTTTCCTCAGCCTCCTAAGAAAGCTCATAGGGAAAAACTGTAGTTCAGGTACAACTACAACACATATAAAATATAATAAATAAATATTGATTTATGGACTAGTCCATTTGATTAGTGGGTTAGCAGACAGATACAGGTGTAAAGGAAAAGTAGAACAGCAGGAGAAAGGCTTCTAGAAGCACCAAGTCCCATATCAAGAAAGCTTTTAGTGAACTCTTACAGTAAACAGGGCAAGAAATATTTTGCATAATGAACGATTCACATGTAAATGTAACAAATATATTTAGTCATGGGTTTTTTGGTTTTGTTCAGTAATGGTAAATAAATTGTTAAACTTGGTATAAGCTTGTTAATTGTTCACTCTGTCACATGTAAAATACAGTCCAGACATGGGACATTAAAGGTAGAAATAGATCTTGGTCTCATTTAAAATGTACCTTGGGGTCATTCTTGGAGTCCAGCCTTAATTCTGCTCTGAGAAAGGCTGTATATCTTCTTCTCTCCCACATGGAGCTGGGTGAAAAATGCAAAGCCATTGCAAATTAATTAAGCATAATGAGATATAAAAACTTTATGGTGACATTATTAGTGAGATGATTTACTATACTTGAGATTGTAATGTTTTCATGGGGGAAAGAATTGGCTTTGCTGGAGAAAAAAAGTAAGCAGGAGAGCAATGCAGTAGCCAACAAGTAAGTAACATTTCCCATCAACATCCAAACTAACAGAGCAATGGCCAAACTTCAGGCTGCAAAAACAGCACAGCTGGGAAATCCATTGAGCATCTGTAAAGCCCTTGGGACAAAGGAGGAGAGAGAAGATGAATGTACAGGACTGTCAGTGGGTTCTCTTTGCAAGTAGGTATGTTGTTCTGCTAGCTTAGAACCTGTTTACTCTGTCAGGTTTTTTACTTTCAAGGAATAACCCTTTTCATCATAACAGACACTTCACTGGAGGATAGGACAGCCCTTGGTTCTGGAAGGAGCAGAGCAGGAAGTGCTACAGGGGATCAAGGCACAGCAAAGAAGTTCTGGTGTCCTTCAGGGCAGCCTGAGGAACCCTTTCACAGGCACTGACACCTGCCCCTCACACAAGCCTTGCCAAGGCTCTGGACCTCCATGAAAAGGCATTGAAAGGGGCTGCTTTTAAAGCTTCTGCCATGGACCCTTCTGGCTAATAGGAGTCAGCAGAAATTACATGCATGAAATCTGTGTAAATGGCAAAAGAACGCTACATTTGAAAAACAGTGACTCGACTTTATTGTAAGTATTCCATCTAAAGGAGAAATTTTTTAATAGGCTGAGAAGACTGATAAGAAATTGACTCGTAGAGCAACCACATCTATTATTTTCTGCATATATTTCTCTTTGTTACAGAAATTAAATACCAGAAAAAACAAGCAGAATACAAAACTTATTCCCTCCACTATTCCTCAGTTAATACAGTACTGCATCTTCCCCTGCTGCAGTAAAATACAAGATAAGACCAGCACTAAAGAGCTGGAAAGAGAGCTGGAAATTTAATTCACAGACAAATTAGCTGCATTGCATTTAATATTCCCAGTGAGGAAATGAAGAGAAATTTATTTTGTTCCTGCTCTCCACAAATTCACCAGAGGGAATGATAACCCTTAATTAAAGAAGACTGATTGCTTTTTTTTTCTTCCCCCAAGCCTCCCTTTGCCCTAAAATAAAATGATGAGAAATAAATGGTGCCTATAAGAAATAAAAAACCTCACTGGAGATGCTGCAGTCATTCGAATTTCTCATTGTAGTAGATACTATGTTCTAAAGAACTCTTTAATAATCTAGCAGAAGAGGAGCTCAAACTGGACAAATTCATGCCTGGTTTCAGTGGAGCAAATCCATTCAAGAAAACAAACAAAACCCAAGGAATTCTCTGTGTTCCTTCAGGGTTCATAATTTTGGATAGTTTGAAAGTATACAGCCTTTTTTTTTTCCATAAAGACTATTTAAATATGAAGAAGACAGGAAGATCTGGATGAAGGAGATGGATGGTAAAGTAGAAAGGAGCCTAGGACTAGAACTATGTTGATGACACCTTGGTGTGGTCAGACAAAATTGAATTGGAAATACAGGCTGAACAGCAGAACTGACCCTAATGCAAACTTAACAAAGGGGTGTGGTTGTGCCTCGAGAGCTGCAAACTGTTAAAATATTTGCCAATATTTTAGGAATGAGATATGAACGAAAACCTTTATTTGCACCTCGTGCTTACAAAGAATGTTCATCTTTTCATTTATTTAAGAACTCAAAACAGAGGAGTTGGAAAGTCTAGTTAGAGAGAAGACATCTCAGTACCTTTTACTGCACATTCAGACCAAGAAGGAACTCTGGAGAGTCTGATGGCAAGGGGGCCTTTGATAATGGGTAGGTAAGGTAGAGGATGACTCCTGCATGATGACTTGTTTCTCCTGGCCTGAATGTGGCTATGGTGCTGCCTTAGCCTGGTCACTCAAAGGGCTAACAACACCCTACTGACAGACTTGGAGACATTTCCTACAGTATTCTGCTGCAGGAACTGCTACAGATCTTTTCCAACCCAAACAGTTCTAGGATTCTATGTAAGAAAGAGGTATATGAAAACTGTTCTGCTGTTTTGGTCAAGGATACTTTCAGCTCTGGCACAGATCCTTGGGCAGCTTCTCAGAAGACGTCTGTTCTGAAAAATATTTATCACTACTCTCTGTTTCCTTTATTTCAGTTAATTCTTTTCCATTAACTTCTTTCTTATACATTGGCTATTTAATGTACTTAGCAGGCTTTGCTGAGGGTCTTGTCAAGGCAGATTCTGTCTACAGGGCCATCTTCAACAATCTGCAGCTGATCCCTTCAGAGATATCCAAGGGAAGCTCTCAGAGAAGACTTCACTTTACACAAAGATTTTGACTCACTTGAAATATATTCTATTTCTTCACATATGAAGAATGAATTCTCTACTGAATGCTAGTGATTTGTCAACAGCAGAATTTGCCCTCTGACACAAGTATGCTCTAGTCTTCTGGAGCTGTGCTGTTCATGTTTCTAGGCTTAAAATGTACTATGGAGCACAAGCACCATGTTCCCCTGGATGTCCCCCAGGACCTGTTTTAAATGTTGGCTTCGCAAATGTCACCTTTCAGTCTTCAGGTCCCAAAGAGGTTCCAAATGGAAGGCTGCACTCAGTGAAGAGTAATTAAGAGTTTCCATTCTTGATTTCTGCTAGGTATCATCTGACCCTGACATTAGCAGCTTGCAATATTTCACTTTGTCTATTTGAAACAAAATCTCATCCACAATTACTTTGACTTCAGACCTATCTTCTGCATTTTCCCCCATATGAAAACTTTTTCCTTTTTTTTTTTTCCCAGTGACAAGCACTGAAGAACGGCTTAATTGTCTCTGATTTTTGCCTAATCTCTAGTTGGCCATGCAGAGCTCCTAGCAACATTTTTCTCCAGACATTTTTGGTGAAGTACTAGTTTTGATTTCTTTAGCTAGTTTTCCTCAAACTCATTTAGGATTTTTGCTTTTAATCTGCCTGACAACACTATTCTTTTCATTTTATTGGTTTGGATACAATAGACATCTTTCTGGAAATTGCCTTTTTACTGCTAATAAACTTGCCTACTTGGCTGTCCGTATGTGCTGGCCTCCTTCAATCCATTCTCCGGCCTTTCTCAATAGGTCATGCGCAGCGGTGTTGTGCTTCCAGACTGGTGTTCTTCAGAAGCTTCCATGCTGTTTGCTAGGATTTCTCTTTGCTGACCTTTCTAGACTCTGTTTAACAAGCTCCCTCGTTCATGCACAGCTTTTCTTGGAGCTGAGGACAATGGCCCTGGCGCATTTGGCCTGCAGTGCTCCTCCAGGGCTGGTGA
This sequence comes from Brachypodius melanocephalos, assembly GCA_013398615.1. NCBI lineage: Eukaryota > Metazoa > Chordata > Aves > Passeriformes > Pycnonotidae > Brachypodius > Brachypodius melanocephalos. The sequence continues at coordinate 5,911,103 of VZSR01001342.1, forward strand.
AGCTGAGCCCTCTGTGGTCACTGTCACGGAGTGGAGCTTCCACTGGAAGGGCTGGAGCCACAAAGCTGGGGACTGCCTTTGCTCCTGTGGGCTCGGACCAGATGCTCCATGGAATGATTGCTGACAGAGCCCAAAAATGTCATCCCTCTTTCATCTGCCAGTATGACATTTGTCAGTCTGCAGGAGGGCTGTTGGTGTCTCCCATTGCTACTGGTTTTCCTGCTTCTCTGATTACTTACAGCGTCTCGGATTCAAGGCATTCTGCTATCCTGGGTCAGTAGCATTCTCTATCATAACAATAATCTTCCATTTCAGGCCTGTAATTTCAACCAGTACAGACTTCATGTGACTTGAGATGTGAACTTGTACATTTGTTTTGATAATGAGCCTTCAATAGGTGGAGGAATGCTCTGCCTCCTGCACAGTTTATCTCTGTATTCTATATCTCGTGTTTAGTGTCCCTTTGATAGTCTCTTTTGCTCCAGGTTTCCAATATGTATGGTTGATCAGTGTCTGCATTTTGGATCAAACATTCTGCTTCCCTATTTCCTTTCTGAGATTTCAAATGTTGTGTAGAAGCGAGTGCACCACTGCTTTGGTTCATTTATTGGCACCTTCTATAAAATTTATTATGTTTGTTTTCCTTTGCCTGCTGGATTACTTGCATCTTCTGGATTGTCATTTTCTTGAGGATTCAGAACTTTCCCTTTATTTATTTCATAAGGATACTCATGTTGAGCCTGGCCTTTTCCACACCTATCAGCTTGCCCCACCTACCTGGGTTTTCCAGCCTGTTGGGGAATATTTTAATTTCAAAATTACTGCCTGGGGCCTTCGTTTTGCTAAGAATGTCTGAGAATGTTTTCAATTTGCTGCAAGACCAAGCAATATCATGAAAGAGACTTAGATATGTTGGATGTTTTCAAATCAGCTGGACTTGATGAAATTCCTGCTAGGATACTGGGAAGATTGTCTGAAGGACTGCCAGCACTAATAGCTGCTATCTTTGAGGAACTGTGAGGTACAGAGAGAAATGTGTTGCCTCTTACATTTTTTTTTTTCAATAATGAGGGGGCAGGAGAAGCAATAGTTGAGCCTCCAGAAGTCAACTACGAGGTGAGTGGCAACCAGGGTGGATTTATTAAGAAAAAATCATACCAGACCAATCTCATATGTTCCTGGGATGGGACTTGTGGCTAGGGAAGAACAGCAGAAAGATTATTTTAACTTTAGTGATGCTTGGAATATTGTCTCATATGAGCTTCTAACAAGCAAGCCAAGGAAATGTTGTCTGTGAACAATTTTCAGCGGTTGAGAGCAATACTGACTGAAAAATGTAATTGGAGAGTAGTCCTTGATATTCAGACTTGATAATTGAGATCTCCATTGCTAACTTTTTAATTAATCAAATAACACAGAAAAAAACATAACACAGAATATATTTGAAAAATTTGAAATAGTTTTAAATTATCTTGATGACCTGGAGAAATAACCTGGAAAACCTAGCATGCAGTTTTGTGAGGAAAACAACATCTTCTGCCTTTAGCTTTCCATCTCCAGCTCCAGGTGATTTAAATTCCAGGCCTAAAATGGAAGATTATTGTTATGATAGAGAATGTTACTGACCCAGGATAGCGAAATGCCTTGAATCCAAGACACTGTAAGAAATCAGAGAAGCAGGAAAACCAGTAGCAATGGGAGACATCAACAGCCCTCCTGCAGACTGACAAATGAGCTGGACAGCAGCATTGCAGGGAGGATTCTGGAGGCTGCAGTGTGTCCCAAGCTGAAAGCTTCATGCAAAGCTGCTGCAAAACAGAGAAACCCCTCAGTGGAATGTTGCCACAGATCAGTGTGCAAGCAAGGTCACACTGCCTCAACCCAGCTGCTTCCCCACTCTCAGGGTCGGTGTCAGCGAGAAGATGCCTCTGTAGTGGGCTGGTGGGGACTGGGGCAGCCTCTGAGCCCATATTGTGGCCTCTTGAGAGCAAATTCTCTACTTTCCAGAGAGGCTGGAGCTCTGCTGGGACTCCAGACATTAGCAACCATAGACAAGCTAACTTCCAATACACCAGTGGAGGTTTGCTTTCCTGAAGGCATCAGTTTAACCTCTAATTCAGTCTCAAGGGTAAAAGCGGCCTCTCATTTGTGCTTTTGAGTCTACAGTCTCATTAACACTGAGATTCATGAAAATCTCCTTTATTTTCTGCCCTTCCACCACCACGAAATCTCAAGGCTGAGGTGGATCTTTCAGGATAGGGATTCTTCTTGACACTGTTGCTCAAAGGCCCCCTTTACACCACATCAGTTTTCTCTGTCTGTTTTTCCCTGAGACGAATTCCCAGATGTATTAGGGTGTCTCTGTCGTGTATTTGGGATGGAGTCTTTCTATGTCATCTGCCACCTCTCAACATTTTTAGCAAAAAATGAGAGTTCTTTGCTAAGTGGTTGATCTCTGAGGTTTGAGACTTCTATTACCCTTAGCCTGACTCTTATCTGAGTTGAAGAAGAGATGAGACTACTTCTTTGTTTGGAAGAGATGAACACTAGTGTTTGTCTCCTTTCTTCATCTCAGGGTGGAATGGCACATCTGAAGAAATAAGTAAGGAACATACTGCTGAGTAATGAACACAAAAATGCTGTCCATCATCACAGCTGAATAAACAGCAGTATTGGCAAAATCTGTCTCCTTTGTTCCATAGGAGGGCCAGGAGAGGACTCAGCTGGAAGATCATGCCCAGTTCCTGGTGCTTTAATTAAGGGAGGATGTTGAACAGCTGGAGAGTCAGAGGACAGAACTTGGGATGACCAGAAGTCTAGAAAATATGGCTCGTGGTGAAAAGCCAAAGGAATTTGCACAACTTGGTTTAGAAAAGAGACAATAGAGGGGGTGGCCCATCAATGAACTTTAAATATTTTAAAAATAGACATAAAGAGAAAGGGACTAAACCTTTTTTGTGCCCATTATGGGTGGAAAACAACTAAAATTACAGGAAGGGAGATCCAGATGAAACATCTGTAAATTTTCCTTGTATCTTCAATCGATGAAACTAGTTTTCTTTGGAGGAAGTGGTATCTCCATGGGTGGAGACAGGAATGGGTGCAGCTAATTCTGAATTCAGCAGCAGGAGTGGACTTGATGCCTTCTCCCCCCTAGCCTACTTCTGTATTCTTCTGTGAATGTTATCCAGTGGCTGACAAAGACTCAGTCCTCACTAATTCCCAAATGGTGCTGCTGAGAGCAGGATCACTCCCACTGCAAGTAGAAGCTACCAGGAATTTTTCCAGCTGATAAAATGGAAGGAGGACATCAAGAGCAGAATGCTCTTCAATTCAGATAGGGGAAGGTACCTCTTGATTCTCTTTTTAATGTCCTCTATGGATTTGAATGAGCTACTGTTTTCACTGCCAGCACCATGGTACTTTAAAAACAAGGCAAGGAAGGAAGGTCACAGCCACAGAAGCTGAGCTGGCCCAGCAGGCCAGGTAAGGCTATGGCCAAAATAATCCATAGCTAAACCTGCATAAGGGTATATCATGATTAATGTCATAACCAGCTGCCTCTGGCTCCCTGGCTTCAAGAGGGACAGCTGTCCATGGAAATCAAGGGGAAAACCCCAAGCTGAGTCATGTCTGAGCTCCTCTGCAGCTCCAGCCTGTGTGAGCTCAATGTCTTCGGGGACAGCTTTGGCAGCAGCTGGCGAGAACCAAAGGGTGTTCTGGTAAACAGCTTCTGTAGACCTTCCTCCCCAACTCTGCCCTTGCTCACCTCACACTTTACCCCTATTTTTCATAAATGTACTTATGTGTTTCATAAGTTGTACTCTTTGTGGAGTTCTTTGCCTGACAGTAGTCTTCAATGTCTACCTGAGGGGTGCTGTATGTTTTCATACTGGGAATATACAGTCACTGCCCTCCCTCCTTCAGCATTTCCCAACCATAGTTCAATGACTCTGCCTCTGCCCTCTGAAATTCAGGTTTTTATGTTTTGTTATGGTCTGCTCAGCCTGTGACTGTGCTTTCACACACCTTCCCCACTACCTGCAGGTCATCACTCCTCACATGACCCAGCTGGGTCTCCTACATCAAACACTGATGTGATCTTTCAGCTTATTGGACTTACCCAAGCATTGCTGGTGTTAGAGTTTACAGCTCCAGGTCTTTTATGAAGAGTGGTAGCCAGAGGAAAACACTGCATTATCTCTCTTCAATGCCATAAAGCTCTCCAGACCTTCCTCATCACAGGAAATACAATGGAACAGGCTTCCACAGTAGGACACAGAAGCATGCTCCTGAATTCTTCTGGGTTTTTTGTGGGGGAAGGGAAAGGAGGAATGAAGAGGGAATTTAGAAGGATGAGATGAAAGAAAGGATACCACAAAAAATTCAGATGAATGCTGAGCATAAATCAAGGTCTCTTCTGGTTTTTGGAGGCAGAGGTTTTTGCAGAAAGAACAGCCAAATGCTTGGTAGTCTCCCAGAACCCTAGAAAAGTGTGTCACAGGCTGTCCTCTTCTACCTTTCCCAAATTTATCCCCTTCTCTTGATCCTTCTAGCCCCCTGAAACCCTGCCATCCCAGGATATCCCTGCCTGTTTTGCTCCCACCTGCTCTGTCTCTGACCTTGTTGCCTCTGCATATCTGTCCCTGAGTATCCCTGGATGCTGTCCTGGAGGTCCTTTCTTGAGCCATTATTTTTCTCTTCCTCCTCCCCTTCAGTGCTGTTTAAGGCTGCATCCCACTCTGGGTGGCACAGAGTGAGGGACAGTGGGGCACAGCCAGCTGTGCCCTCTGCTCGTATTTGGGGCTGAGCTCCCATGGCAGAAGAATGCTCTGCACCAGGCAAGCCTTCAGCAAAGACAACATCTGGATTTCAGACAGGCTCTGCAGGCCATGTGCAAGTGGAAAGCAGTGATTTACAGCTGGGTCAGATCTGACAGGATTTTCATATGGCCACCAAGTACAGGCTGGTGTCTCCAGGGATCAGCCCCCGCTAATTTCAAGCCCCTGCATGAAGGACTGAACTGCAGTGCAACCACTGTAAGACGTTTTCAGCATGGGCCAACCATAGTTTTCACTAACCTCATTCTTGGAAGATGCTGACCAGCTTTCATTGAAATGTTCCCAAAATAAAATTCAGCCCAACACAGAGAACAAGGATGGAAAATTTCAGCCTCGAATGACTGAAATATGAAAAAAAAATAAAAGCAACCCAAAACTAGATCTTATAATCAAAACTGTTAGGCAACGTTAAATATAAGATTTGTTGCCCTCTCCACCTGTAACAGAGGGATGGCTATTTAAGTATTCAACTTGGGAAAAGCTTTCTTGCATGACTGACATGCAAGGAGAAAGCATTTTTCTTCTGAACGTGAGGCATATGCCCAAGAAAGATATCTGAGAAGGAAAAACATTGGTGACTGTGTGCAAACTGCTTTGTGATCTGAATTATTTACGTTGCTTGAAGTTCACCAGATTCTTCACCAAAGTATTTTAAAGCCTCAGACTGAACCGAGCACTAATGGATGCATCAGGGAGAGAGATGTCAGCTTGACCCACGGTGATTTGCCATCTGTGAAAAGCAAACAAATACAACCAACTGGAGGAAGGAGCATTGTGACTGTAACAGGAACTGGAGCACAGATTGACAGAGGATCTTTGTGCCTGGACTCACAAGCCTTTGACTATGTTAGCATTGAAAAGTAAGCAGCTGCAAAAGCCCAGCTACACAGACCTGTGCAAAAATCAAGCTTTGGCTGTTGACTGCTTGACATTCTACCTGCAAGGGTGGACCAGATGTGTAATTATTTTCTGTGCTGTTTTCTTTACTTTTTCCAAAGAAGACAGCTAGGTTTCCAGCAAAGTTTTTTGAGTCTTTTCAAGGTATTTACTGTACTCCAACGAAGAGGCTCAGGATTTTAAAACTTGTCCACTTTTTTCAAGTATATACAGGGGTTATAATAAAAGATATTATCACTGTGGCAAATTTTGATTTCCTCAGATTACAGCTTCACAGCTAAATCAGAAGTATTACTGGTATCAGAGAAAATACCACTTTTGGAACAAGAAGTCACTGCTACTTTGAACTGAGTCCATTTCTGAAAGAAGAAAATATATCTAGATGCAAAGTACAGCCTCTTAAAAGCCACAGCATAAACACAGAGATTTTTCCCCTCTCCCGACCCAAAATACAGTAGTCACAGACTACTTTTAATTCATGTAAAATTATGATAATCATGAAAGCATAAACTTTATGGTTTGCTGAATTGGCTGCAATGTGCATCCCTGAAGTAGGGAAGTACTGAGATCAGCATAATGAGAAATATGACAGAGGACCCTGCAGACAGCTTGTAGCCTGAGACAAAGATCAGGCCAGACCAGATGTAGCTACACTTATTGCTGTGCTGTGCACCAGAAAATGTTAAAAATAAGGCACAGGGAGTGAAGATTTCCAAACATATTAGCAGTACTCTGGTGATGTGACCATAGTGGTTTTAAGGCTGCAGTGCCTTGAAGGCCAGCAAGTACTGGGGTCTTTTTATTGCTTTTACCAACATTGATATAAATGACCCAAATCTGACATCTAGTGGAGGAAAAACGAGGGCAGGATTTTCCTTGCCTTGCCAAGGATGCAGTGGGCTGAGAGCACACAGAGAGAGCACTTTGCTCTTCTCTTCAGAGGTAACCTGAAGGCTGTCTGCCCCACGGCTCGTCCTGGGCAGGGAAGCAAACCATGGAGCTTGTGAGCATTCCAGCTAACTGTGCACTCCTTGCCTGGTTCACCACACCTGGATCCACAGCTGTCCATGCCAGAAGCCAGTTCCACAGTGTTGTCAGCAGATAACGAGCTCTGAAGGCTGAATTTAGAGACGTTTCAAAAGACAGTAGTAGAGATGACCATGTCTGCTTGGATTTGGGCAGGGTCTTGTGAGTGCATCAAGCAGAAAGAATAGGGGTTCGCTACAGCTGCACAGATGGTGTCAGTGACCTACAATTTCTGCTGTCACAAATGTCAGGGCTGCACTCCTGGCCAGACCAGCCAGTTCAATGCCAGGTCATGAGGCTGCAGCTCTGTTTAGCTGCCAGGTTTTTCCCAGCACAGTAGTTTGTTCACTGCCCCACCAGGACTGCTTGAGCTGGGAGGCAAACAATATTTTGGGGAAGTTTGAACAAGTTTCTGCCTCATCCTCTGCACCTGCCACAGTAATATCTCATTTCTCACTTAGCAAAAGTCAAAACCTCAGGCTCTTCTACTTGCATGGAAATGTTGAAGGCATGAACCCTAAAGGCTGAAAGAAGCCAAAGGCCAAATAAATCTGTCCAGTGTTTATTTTTCATATCTTGCAAATTTAAATTGATATCATAAATTTGTTGGTACGTCAGTCCTGATGAGAGGACTCACAGGCCATTAAAAATGCAGAAGACAAAGGGTATTTTAACTGTTTATACACTGCAGGAATCAAAAAACATCTCCCACGTGCTAGTAAAGAGTCCAGGCTTTGTAGCTGGGAGTTGCTAACTACCCACACTGTCTGTGAATCATCATTTTGGGAGGATGAAGCAGCAAGTTACCAACAGTTCAGAGGTTCATTAAAACCCCTGAAATACTGTTGCTTGCCTAAGCGAAAGCACAGCCATCAGCCACTGCCAAAGAGCTCAGCTACAGGGCTCTGTCCCAAGCAATCACAACGCTGACGAGGTGATGCATGTTTTAGAAGGAATTTTTAATCTCCTGATAGCAAAACAAAGTTAGTGTTCTACAAACAGTACAAAGTTTACCGCAGGATTGAGCTTTAGTCTCTGGTGGTTGCTCATTGACTGCAGAAGAAGCTACTCAGTGAAAAGATTTCCTCAAAATCCTGTTTGCAGGCAAGCTTGAAGGAGAGGCTCTCACCTTCTGCAGCTTTCCCTGAAATCCCAAAGTAAGTCTGAACTGAGGTATGAATTGGAAGACAGGACTGAGTCTGGGCTGCTTAAAATTCCTATTTATTCTGCCGTAATAGGACATGGTTTGTATTATTGTGCTTGATGATTTTGGCCTTTCTAAAAGTTAGAAAAGCACAAGTTGTGATAGATGGTTGAAAGAATGCCTCAGCGTGTATATGAAGACTTGTGCTATCAGCACAGTCCTTGAAGTCAGAGAAAGCAGACTTAGGATGCTTGCACCCCTTGCTACCTAATGCCTGTCAGAGCAGATACAACAATATTGAATAAATCAGTTGCATTTCTTCTTCCTCTTCCAACGAATTCCTCATCTTGGGCTCCTTACTAGCAAAGAATTATGAGTCCTAATTTCCAAACACAGGTACTTGTGTCAGTGAGAAGCTGGTTGCCTGCACTTTGACAGGTTGTTTCTGTGTACATAACCTGTGTGTTTATCTGTGCCAAAAGTGACCAACATGGGACACATGGGGCTGATTTTGGTGAAGCTTGCAACCCTTGCTAATCTGCGGTGGGAAGTTAATCCTGAAAATTGGGATATTTACTTCTTCCTGTACATTTTTTAGAGAAGTCAGACCGAGCCACAGCTGTTTTAAAATTTCATGTTTCCACATACCTCGATAAATACCTGTTTTAATCAGCACTGCAGAAGTAATTGCAACAAACAATTTAGAAAATTGACTTTGTCTGTGTTCTGTACATGTTTCTGTACGCACAGGCACGGTTTGCCAAAACATTAATTTGCATAGCTTTCAGTTCTTGCTACTTCAAAAGTATGTAAGTGCAGGCATTTTCTGGGCAGCATTTATGTTGGTTTGATTAGACATCTGTGTCACACAACTTCACTTCCATTCCCTGAAAGGCTGAGGTCGGTTCTGAGAAACACGTTTTGTATTGCAGAATTTGTTCTTTGCCATTGTTTTCTCATAGTTTCTCAAATTCTGTATGTTCCTTTTATAGTATATATCAGTGCTCCAACATGTAATGCAAACACCCAGAAGATATTTGTTGCAGAAGAGAAAGGAAGATCTGTAGAAAATGTTTTGTTTTTTCCATAGCACTGGCCTTGACAGTGACTTGCTCTCAGGGTCTGGACATAGTTTCACAGTTTGTTCATGCTGGAGCAGGTTAGATGTAAACTTTATATTTACTTGTTTCCAGATTTCATGATCTCGAATTCCATCACTGTGCTCCATAACTAATTGTTCAGTCATGGAGCCATCCTTAGGGGTAATCTAACAAATGATGTTCTGGGACAGCCTTTGAGCAGAATTAGTGGAACAAATAACGCAGCTTGTTTTAAGATGGAACTTAGGAAAGAATTACACAACTGAAATAGCAGAGGACCTAAAATGTCCTCTTCAGGCTGCTGTTTAAAACAGAATGAAGAGAGGCACAGAGATGCAAGCTTCCTCCTAACTCTTATGGCTGCATCTGCAAGTTCTCCTCGTACTGGGGTAGAGGATTCATAGACCAATGTGCAAGATAGACTGAGACAACTCTCAGCAGCCCTTCTATAAGACAGATGGCTCCAAGTTTTGCATTCAGTGACATTAGAGCCCCTGGAAGAGAGAATGAGAGTTCAGGGATCTAATTTCTGCTCCATGTTATTCTTTCCTTCAAGGTTCCCTGCACCTCTCTCAGCAATGGCTATGGTGTGTCTTTCTGACTTCGAAGCATATGCTAAGAAGTATTTACCCAAGATTGCTTGGGATTATTTTGCAGCTGGAGCAGACGACTGCACCACACGAGATGAAAACATCCTGGCATATAAAAGGTAACATGAAAAGGAAATAAAGAGGCTTGTGCTGGCACCTTTCAAACTCTTTTTATGCAAGTGTTTGGACTTGACAAGCAAAGACACCTAAAACCTTGTCCTTTCCAGGGGATCCCCAAGCTAAATGCAAAACCTGAGTGACAGGCACTGTGTGACACAGGTTGTAGGAGGCTTTAGGGATGCTGAGGGTACAGGCAGGAGCTAGGGTAGGGTAGAGTACAGTGTGCTGTGGTGTGTGTGGCATTACAGGAAAGGGCATGAGTAGTTCTGATAGAATGACATGCAACAGGGGGCACTTGGTGAACAGCAGGAAGCCTATGTGCGAGCAGGGTGGGATTTGGGGAACATGCTGCCAAGCCTGAGGGCAGGCACACTGTACAGCGAGGACAGACACGTGAATGGTGAAGTGGAAGGACCCACTCTGGCTGCAAGTAGGAGGGAGGACTGTGGGAGAACAAGATGTGGTGACCTGAGGTGGGAGATGCAGAAATTATGTATTGTGGCTGGTAGAGCAGGATTAATGAAAAATGGTAGTGACTGAACTGCTGGCTGAATAGACCTCTAAAAGCAAACAGAAAGGATGAAGGACCTTCGTTATATTTTCTTTTATTGCAATTTTATTATTTGCTGTTTTCTTCACTGGCTCAGATTCCTGCTTTGCAATTGGTGCACGAAGACCTGATTTCCATGAACCTTCGGAAAATTCACTGAATGTCTGTATCCTGAAGGGATTTTTTTGCCTTACAGAATTCGTTTCCGGCCACGTATGCTGCGGGATGTATCTGTGATGGACATTAGGACTAAAATCCTGGGTTCTGAAATCAGCTTTCCTGTAGGAATTGCCCCCACAGGCTTCCACCAGCTAGCTTGGCCTGATGGAGAGAAAAGCACAGCCAGAGGTATCCTTTTGTTCTGGTGCCATGTAGCAAAAAGGAGATTGTAGAAAACCTCAAGAAGCTGTTAGGATGACTTGAAGTGTGACTGAGAAAAATTTTTAAGGCTTGAGGGGGCAAACTCCATTCCCATTTCCTGACACCCTGCATAGGAAGCTGTATAGACATTGCTCTTCTTCTCCAGCTACCATCTTACAAAATCAGCCCCATGGAGTCTGCTGCAAACTGAAGACAAGGGCAGTGGACACATTTCTGACTCACACCAAAAACCACATAAGGTTTTCAGTCCTGGGGGCTCTAGATGGGTTGTAAAAGTGGTGGATGGGACCCAGACTGTGAATTCCTTGTTACTGGTTAAGAAATGTCTCCCTTGGAGAAAAAGATATTCCCTTTCCACAAATCCTGTGGTGAATTTGGAGACCTGACCCCTAGAAATGTTTTTTCTTCTGTGTACACTGAGTAGATTTAACAGCAGGAGGACTGAGAGGACTTGATCATAAAGATAAAATTCATGCTTTTTCTAAAAATGTAGATGCAAAATGAAAGCACAGCTTGGTTAATTACCTCTCCCTTTTCTGCTTTCTTAGCTATGGACCAACTATAGTGCATGGTAAAGGCAGTCATTGTTAATCTTGGGGCATAGCTTTTGTAGGATACACACGAAATCAGGAGTTGGGGTGGTCTCTGCCAACAGTGCATGGTTTTGCATCTGATGTCTGGCAAGACCCTTCAAATGCCTTTGTTTCTGGTTCCTTTCGTGCCTCCCAAGCTGCCAGAGCAATGAACACCTGCTACATCGCCAGCACCTACTCCACCTGCACTCTGGAGGAGATCTCGGCGGCCGCGCCCGGCGGGCTGCGCTGGTTCCAGCTCTACATCCACCGCAACAGGGCGGCTTCCCAGCAGCTGGTCCAGCAGGCAGAGGCCCTGGGATTTCGGGCCCTGGTGCTCACTGCTGACCTGCCCTACACGGGCAAGAGACGCGACGACGTCCGCAACGGCTTCCGCCTGCCTCCCCACATGAAACTGAAGAACTTGGAAGGAGCCTTTGAGGTTTGTAAAGCGAGCCCATCCTTCCATTCACTGCGCTGGCGAGCATCACATGAGACAAAACCACCGGGTAACTGCTGCCTTGGCGTTTGCTGTGCCGGGGTGTAGCTTCTCCCCTGCTGGTTCTGCAGCAGCCTGGCTTGACCTCCTGCCAGACTGGGTTCTGTCTTCAGAATCCTCACCCAGCTGCCTTAGAGACACTGATCTCCACTCCCATTGTAATTATTCTCCTCCAGAGACATGTGACTTTTCTGGAGCTGACGAACATGTCCATTGGCAAGTTTGATTAATCTGTTCTAGGGCAAGGAAAGACATCGAGGAACCTGTGCATTGTTGCAGCTTGGATGAGTTTTCCTTTTGCCGTCTCATTTTGGCTGTAGGGAGATGACTGCTCTGAGTATGGGCTGCCACCCAACAGCTTGGATCCTTCGGTCACCTGGAATGACATCTACTGGCTGCGGAGCCTGACACGCCTGCCCATCATCATCAAAGGCATCCTGACAAGAGACGATGCAGAGCTGGCAGTGAGACATGGGGTTCAGGGAATTATTGTGTCCAATCATGGTGGAAGGCAACTGGATGAAGGACCTGCCACTGTAAGTGAGAAAATGGATGTCCCACATTTTTCCTGTTTGGGGTCTGCACGTTTGCATTAACCTGGGTATCTCTATGCCCAGGTTTGTGTGCACACTTCTGGCGGACTTGACTTTGTCCAGTGGCCATGGATGTGTGCAGACACACTTTAGCTTTAAACTGGAGAGATCCATGCCTTGGCATGGGGGCTACCCACTGAAGTATTTCCTCAGCTTCTTGGGAGGGTTCTGTAAGTACCACAAAACCCACAAAAGCGCAGATAATCCACTGACCTAGGCCAGGAAGAGTTCCTGCCTGTGTCTCCATCAGCTGGTGCAGCGCACTCAAATTCCTTGCACTGCAGCAAAAAAACCCCAAAGCTCTGGAACCAAAATTGTACAAATGAGAGCATAATGTATTCTCATTGTTCACATCTGTCAAAACATGCAAGACAATGCAGCTAGATTTAGTGAGAGTCTGCTTGCGTATTTACAGGCTCAAGTCTAAGTGGGAATTTATTGACTTGCGTGAGCCAGAAAAAGGATAACTTATCTGGAGAAAAATCCCCCTGCTTTTTAATTTGTACAGAGAAATCATGCATTGCTTGGACATGTGTGTATTTCACTGGCTTAATTTGGCTTCTGTCAGTTTTTCCAACTGCTCTTATTTTACAGCTCTGCATTGCACAGTGTCTTATGAACTTTCTTTTCTCAGTTTTCTTTTGTTAAATAAAAATAGGTACCAGGGAATTCTCTTCTGTTCTACGTCAAGGCTGACAATATGAATTAAAAAAACCCAAAAAAACCTCAGTGCTAAAGACATAATAACAGAAATGGCATCCACATTAAACTGTTCTTCTACCCAGAAGTTGTTTTACATAGACAAGGCAGTAGATACCTTGTTGGACTCTGCTATTCTTCTGGTGCTCTTGCTGAGCTAGCCCTAGAAAATTTCAGCCTGAAAGTTTTCAGTTTGAAATTTGGGAAAAAATTAAAAGAAGGCAAAAAGGTATAAGACACTGCAGGAAACAGCCTTTTGGTTTTGCTCTCAAGGAGAGTTAATTACGTCCAGTGCAATGTCCTGCCCCTGGTTGTACTGCCTTTGGGGCCAGAGCCAGCATCTCTGTGTGGTGCTGCCCTGCAATGACATCCAAGGCTCTGCTCCATGCTGAATTCTACAGAAAAGACCTTAGGGAATCAGGAGACTTAACCTGCAGGAAATGATTGACTGTACTACACAGCAAATGAAACCCCTCACAGATGCTTTAGAGGGAGGCACTCAACAAGTGGTCACCAGGATTAAGTTGAAATGTAAGGTTAGATAGTTTGAGGAGTAGAAGTTTGACATCAGCCCTTTTTTTGCAAACATCTGTATTATTCATCATTGTCTCAAATGAAAGTAAAATATTGATGACAGTTATTCCCATTGAAATTTATATTTAAAATCTATCCTAAATCTAGTAATAATATTACTTTTTCACTAATCAAAAGTGATAGCAAAGAATATCAAGAATAAACAAAGCACTGGAAAATGGCATTAAGTATCTGGAACCAGAACAGGGAGCTGCACATTATTCTGCAGCTCCTGGTGCTGAGCTATTTGTGATGCACTGTCATGCTTCATTTCGAGAAGGTACCCTACTAAAGCACTGCATGCCTGCCTGTCTCTTTGGAATATATCCTGCTTCTCCTAGAATCAAAAGCTGCTCTCAAGGTGAGACTGGCTCCTTCTTTGCAGATTGATGCTCTGGTTGAGGTTGTGGAGGCAGTACGAGGCCGAGTCGAAGTTTACGTGGATGGTGGGATACGAAAAGGAAGTGACGTGTTAAAAGCACTGGCACTGGGAGCAAAATGCGTCTTTATTGGAAGACCAGCTGTGTGGGGCCTGGCTTACAAGGTGGGTAAGGAGCTCTGGGTTCATCTGCCTGATTCTCACACTCTCCAGCAGTCCTGCAACTGAAGTCACAGAGTTTTCACTGGTGGAGAATATATTTTTAAATTTCATTTTGCTGAATTTGAAGTGGAATCACCCCAAATTGAATGAAACCCTGACATTTCCTCTGATTTAAAAATACCACTGAATTTCACAATTTCCTGGGATTTTGAACAATGGCATTTTGAAGGTGATGACATTATTTTGTGGCACCTGACTTCTTGTTGTTGAAGTTTGGTGCTAAAATACTTTAGGACTCAGGACCATCAGTACTTTTGAAAATTGGAGCTGTGCTTATTTGCCAGAAAGATGAGTCTGAAAATTTTATTTGCTTTCAGCAAATACTTGGGAACAATACATGGTTTTGGTAGAACAATTTCACAGCAGTGCTCTGAATTCTTTGGAAGTACATATAGAATTCCATCCCATGGATGGCTGAATCGTTTTGGACAAGGCTGAGCAAAACAGCATCCTGGAGGTGCCTGGGCTTTTCACTGCTATTTCAGTTCCAGCTTTGCTGCTTCTCAATTCCAGGCATATTTCTATGATCCAGAGTGCCTCTGATGCAGGAAATAAACATTATAATATAACTAAAATTAAAATATTATTATACCAGCTGGAGTTTTTTTTTTTACTAATTTTTTGATTTTTACACTCTGGATGGAATTTTTCAAAACTTTCCTCTAGAAGAAAAGATACTTTTTTAAAAATGGTCTAGACACATTTCCTTTCCTTCCTACTCCAGTAGTAAGGCTTTGAGCAAGAAATCACCTGAATCTCCTGAAAAAAAACCCTGTAAGTGTTGGAAGGACTATTTCTTTTGCCAGTAAACATCATAAAAGGGCCTAAGATGAAAAATGTGTTCCTGTAAGTTGCCTGCATTTTTCCCACAATGGAAACAGAAAGGAAATGGGATTTGGGGTGATTCAGTTGTCCTTTGGTATTATATTCTATAGATTATACCTGAAGATGTATCCCAGTGGCCTTAACAAAGCATACAATAGAGGAAGGGCATAAACAAGTGCTAACATTATCTGCACCCAAAGCATTCATTTTTGCAAGACATAAGGAGAAAATTTAAGAGAAAAAGATTTTTAAATCCTCCAGTATTTTATAGTAAGATCAAAATCTTCTATACATTTTGTTGACTTTTGAGCTTCATGGTGTCACTTACACAGAGAAAAACACATAGTCTATTATTTTAAAAGATTCAGTCCAGTATTTGAGTAAAGTACAGTTTCTGGAGTGGTACCATATATAAAACTCTCATTACTTTGTTAAAACCTGTCAGCATTGTAAGGCTTGACATTTTAAATAGCAAGCCCATTGGTGGGGGAAAACTGAATGCTAAAAAAAAACCGGAACCAGCTACAATATGTCAGAAGTGAAAAACAGCTTTGTTTTCTTTCCCTGTTCAGATGTATCCCAAAAGGAAAAGCATCTAAATTAATCTGTGATGAACTGAGCACATCCATCATATCATTTTAATCATTCATCTGCATGAGAGACTGGAATTGGCAGGGACTTAAGGGACTATCCCAGCTGTCAGGGTGCAGGCATCCTGCAGCACTGCTCTGTGCCAGTGCTCTCCTTGCCCTGACTGCTTTCTCTGTTGCTGCAGGGGGAAGAAGGCCTCCAGAATGTCTTGAGAATTCTGCAGGATGAGTTTCGCTTGTCTATGGCTTTAGCTGGTAAGTATTCTCTTTGTGATGGGTGTTACTGAAGTTTTTGCATGCCAGCCCTCTAAAATCAGGAGTGTGATGGATGGGTCACAAAAAGGGAATCCACAGGAGCTGTGATAGTTCTAGCTGCTGTACTTGAGATTCTCTGCTTCCTGTGGAAACATTTGGCATTCCAGGTGCCACAGCAATGAAGTTTCCATGGGAGGAGTAGGTTAGAGCAGCTCTGTGACCCAAGCAAAGAGATGCAAAAACCAAGCAAAACTTGGAATCTCTTGGGAATGGCAGCATATGTTTGCCAATATTTAATTAGTGTTTATCAAAGTAAAATGTAACTGATTTTTTTTTTCTGCATGAAGAGTTCATTAAAAATGGATGCAGAATTTTTCTCTGTGTGTTAGAGAATACAGTCTGTAGGTGATTACACGTTTTAAAAGCCTTTGTGTCTCCACCCAGCTTTCACTCTCTGTGTTTCTCACTCCTGCTGCCCTGTTTGGCCCCCTCACCAAGCAGCAAATTCGCAGAGCCCAGTGCAAGCTCCAGTTTTACTCTTCAACAAGAGGGTCGTGGGCACTGGAACAGGCTCTCCAGGGCAGTGGTCAGAGCAGCAGGGCTTCCAAGCTTCATCCACAGACCTTTCTCTCTCACCAGTGTTTCATTTATTGCAGGCTGTGCCAGCGTCTCAGAGATCAGCCCACACCTGGTTCAGTTCTCAAAGCTGTGATCAGCCCCCCGCCATGCCCACCAAACAGAGGCAGGGGAAGCTAAGGTCCCAACCAGACCAGAAATGAAAAAGGAGGTGCAATAAGTATCTGATAAGGCCTTCTGGAAACTTCTGAAGAGATTAGGAAAAGCTCTGTGTTAGCAAAGGCTGCGCTTGGCTTTTATTGAGACCGGTGAATTCCTTAACAGTTTGGGTAATTGTTACCTGTTTAAATAAATTTGCTTTAAACATGGCTGTTCCATGGCTTTGCCTATGTTGGGTCTTCCTCCAAAGTTCTGCTACACTGGACAGCCAGACATGGAAAACCCTGTGCCTTGCTTTTTCCACTTGTCCTGCCAAGTCTCACTGCAACCCAATCCACACACCTCTGGGACAGTAAGAGTTGTGGCTGCTGTCTTCCAGAGATTTGGCTTCTCCTGGATGTATTCATAACAGACATAGAAACGAGATGAATCAGCTACCAGACACCCCAGCCACCCTTTGAAGGTGGGGGCAGTTTTTTCCCCACTGTTCCTAAATGCAAAGCAGCGAAGGAGTGGAGCAGAGCTGTGGGGCAGAGAGTGATTGCTCTGAGTGGTGCAATGCCCCAGCCCCACCCTGCTTTGGAGCCAGCAGACACCTTGATCCCCACCTCCCTGGCACGAGCCGTGCTACCCAAAGGTGACCTCTTGCATAAAGCCTACTTTAATCAGCCCAAAGGAGGCAAAAGGAACAAACTAAGCCTGCGAGCTCGCTCTGTTTAGGCTTTAATTTCTCTCAGAGACAGCAGTGTCTGCAGTGATCTTCCAGAGGCCTTCACACAGAGACCTTCCTCTGTGTTCCAGTTCCAATAAACCTTGTCTGTACGCTGACAGCCTGGCAGATAAGACTTGGGAATTACACCACATCACACACATTGATGGATTTCAAGGATGTACAGGAAGAGAATGAGACAGCGGGGAGTGCTCAGTCCCATGAAGGTTAAAGGCAGGGGGAGAGGGGATCACATCACTGCCTCTCACTGCTCGTTTGGAGAAGATCCAGGCCAGCTTCTTGGATGTGTGCAGTAAAAGGGTGAAAGGCAACGGGCACAAGTTGCAATGGGGAAAATTCCGAGTAGAAATCAGTGGGAATAAAAATCACCGCGAGGGGAGTCAGACACCACAACACAGGGTTTGTGAAACCTCCGTTGTTAGGGATAGTCAGAGCCTGCCCGGGCAAGGTCCAGGGCAACCTGACACTGCTGTGAGAAGAGGCTGGCACAGAGAGCTCCAGAGGCTGCCTTTAATCTGAACTGTAGGAGGATATCACAGAATTACAAAACAAGAGCTGCACATGAGGTCTGTACCCTGCCGTACCACCGTGCTGCCATGGCCAGCTCCATGGGGCTGCAGAGGCAGCACGTGTATCTCTGTGAAAGGCTGCGAGAAAGCATTTTCTGAGTCAAAAACAACGCTATTTGGTGAGTGAACTGAAAGTTAAAGGTCACGGGGGTCAATCAGGATGAGAGTCTATTTAACAAGCCCAGTTTTTCCAAGATATTGAAAGTTTTCTATGATGTGGATTAGGCCTGAGCCAATGCACACCGAAGTTTCATGCCCCGTTGTCTGCACCCAGTTCTGCTTTATGTACTTGTTGGTTGTATCTCTGATACACATTCAAGCAAGGTTAAATCTTACAAAAAACCCATCCTTGAAGATTGTAAACATGGAGGTTAAGGATTAATCAAACCCTGCTGCTTCCCAGCATCCCCGGAGAATGGGACAGAGAATGAGTCTACGTACAAGGGTAGTTTATCTACAAAATGGATCCAAACATAAGCATTTTTCTTTGGCATATGATGCAAATTCTCCAGCCTATAAATACATGAGTCACTCATCAATTTCAGCTGAGGAAATAGAGTTCTTCCTAAAACTAAAAACAAAAGGAGACGAAATGTTATTTTCTAGTTAATTGCCGAAATCATGTGCTGTCTAATATGGCAATGACTACTACAGGGAGGCCTTTTTGATCTTGGAGAAAATGTCAGAAATGTTTACATTTACAATTCTACTGGAAGAATTTTGCTATTACTAAAATAGGAGATATTTTCTTTGTCAGGTTTGAAGGCTCAGAAACACGGAGGCCTCCTGAGGTGGTTTTCTCCATACCTTGATTGAAGTGATGGAAGTGTTTACAACTCTTCTCCACTATGAGAAGTTGTATTTATTCAGAGTCTGGTACAGGACAGTTGTCCAGAAGTTAATTATTTAAATATTTTCCCCTCTTGTTAATGTATAACTAGAAGAGAGGGAAATGTTTCCAGGAGGGAACAGTGCCTCCCACCCTGATAGGCAGAAGATTTCCTTGAATAAATCTACATCTCAAAGTCCAGCCTCTTTCCCAGAGCTGCCAGCATGTAGGCATTTTGAGCTTACAGGCATACAATGGTAAGAAACATATTCATTTTCCACATGAGAAGAAACATGGAATTTTTTTTTTGTGTGTGTGCGTGTGTGTGTCTTTTTGGTCACGATTACTCTATATTTAGAAATCAAAAGGTCCAGCTAAATAATGAGTACTCTTTTGCTTTTCCCTGCTTCAGTTTTCATAGGTCTGGGCAACAGGCCAGGATTCAGAAACTCCTTTCCTGAATTAAAATTCTTTCTGGACAAATAGATCTGTTCTCCTTTTCTTAATTCTGGATACCCTGGTTGATATCAAAATCAGTTTGCCTGGTTATGATTCCATAATCAAACAGCATTGCCCTGTTTGTACATTTTATCCTATAAAACTTCTATGCTCTACAATGTTATTGCATATCATCATTCCAGTACCATGATACAGTTTCTTCCTAATGCTGTTGGGAATTTACCCTTCACTATTTCTTTTTCTGTCTTCTCATCTCTACTACATTCCCTCCTAATCCATTTATCCCCTTGTGACAAGGCTAAGGAAATACATTCTCTAGCACCTGCAGTCATTGCCCCAAGGTATCTGTCACAGTTAACACCAGTAAAATCAGAGGAGCAACTGTTCCTGGGCCAGCAAATCAGGGACATGGCTGGAATGGGACATGGTGCATTGCACATGTACTAAGATATCCACTTAGTCCATGTATAGCATTCTCCAACACTCATCAAAATGTACGAGCTCTGGTTTTCTGAAATTATGCTCTCGGCCGTGCAGTCCATTCTGCAGCGAAATATCAGATTATGGTGGCTTCATTTTACAATGAAGTCGAAGAGAAGGAAGACATCAACATAGTTAAAAAATGTCTATGCCTTGACGCAGGATGCACAGTTGGTAAACTTTTCAAATGCTGCTCAGTTATGTTTTAGTCTGCACGTCCCCTGCCTGTGCAATAACTCTGAATTTCATCAGGTTGGTCCTGGTGGTCGGGGTCTGGTGGTCTCTGGCCTTGCTGCTCATTGGCACCATTCTGGGGTGTGCAGCCCATCCCAGAATCTGCCCCCGTGTCCTTTGGGGAACACCAGAGCTGGAGGAGCTGGCAGGCCACTCAGCAACCCCAGCAGCAATGTCAATGGGAAACAGGAGGTGAGAATGTTGTATCCAGGTGAGACTGCAGGAAGCACCTGCAGGTCTGAGCTGGAGCTGAGCAAATTGCTGCTGTCTGACCACTGGCATTCACACACAGCAGTTCAGATGAAGGCTGCTGTGCAGTGATGTATAAAATTCCCTCAAACTAAGCCAAGCATTTGTCCAAGTAGTACCTAAGAGGACAAAGCACAGCAGCAGTAAATCTCCCTGCAGTCCCCTATGAAGCACTCATATTCTCATTTCAGCACTACCCCTGCTAAGCTTGGTCCTTCTGATAGGCAAGCTTGGTGTACAGGAGTGCTTTCTATCCTAAGAGGCTGTGTGGTACTGTCTGATTTTATGATGTCTCTTTAAAGCATTTTATTTCCTTTTTGAAAGCAAAAAGGAAGGCCTGTTCCAGAGAATGCCAGAGCAGCAGCATTCAGCCAGTTATTTTTCCTTGCAAAGTGAGCAAAATTAATTTGCAGCAGCTTCTGATAAGAATATACAATGTCAAGGTCCTGACTGTGAAAAGCCAAGGAAAGAAGGACTGATAACAATTTTTAAGGCTTTGTTGGGGTAAGGAATGGATTTTCAAGGACGCTGGGATTGAAACAGTTGCCAAAACTTGGTCATCTGTGTCAGCTAGAAACCTTTCTCCTCCAACAGGAGTGGGTTTGCTTTCCTCCTGTCACTTGCAAGTCCAGTTTTGCTCTAAAAAACTAACAGTGTGGGGATGCTTCTTCTACAGCTTTTCTCCAGGGCTCTCTTTAATGAGTGAACAAACCCCATGATAGAATAAAAAAAAGAGCCACAGTTAGTGGCATGAATGGAAACAAAGCATTTTTAGAGATCCATTCCGGCTATACTCCAAATCAGGGATCCCTTTTCCAGTGATTTCTGTCTAATTAATTGTGTTGCTGGACTTCTTTGTGACTTCCTTCTTCCCAAGGCAGCTCCCTATTTATCATCCTGCTTCAGCAGGGATGTCAGCCTATCCCTGTGGGAGAGAGACAGAAAATACAGCTGCAGCCAGCGTGTCCTGACAGAGCCAGGAGGGCAGTGCTGGCATCAGGAGGTTCTGGATAATGCCCTGCCCTGGTCTCACAGCACAAAACAGTTTTGCTAGAACTGGAGAGAAGCCCCAGGGAGAAACACCTGGGCATTTTCCCTGTGTGTTGGAGATGTAAAGCAGTAAGGACACAGATCACTGCAGAGGCACAAACAGCCTTACTTTAAACAGGAACTCTTGCACAAGACATTTCCAGAGGTGAATCTCTCCCTCCTGCAACTTGAATTTAACTTTGACGGTACATTAAACAATTGCATCACTTCAAATGCCTGGAATATTCTGAACAAATACAAATCCCTGGGGTTAGTTTCTGATCTTGCACAGAGGGAGCGAGAAACCAATCTTATAATGGGGGAGCCCAGAATCCAGAAAATATACAGCAGTAGAGTCCACTCCTCAAACCACTCTAAATAGCTTGTCCTGCTGTTTACATTTAATTTAAATGCTCCCTCCCTTCAATATTGGCACTGTATTACACAAGCAAGTGCAGCTAGAGAGAATTATGAACATGAGGGCTTATTCTCTGGGGATTTAGGGATGCAGGACCACATCTAGCCTCAGACCTCACTGCATCCAGAGCCTTCCTCTTCGGTGGGAGTGGTGTGGAAGCATCACATTCTTTTGCAGCAAAGGAGGCACTCAAGAGGGAGGGGAGCAAAACGACCGAGGTGGTGCCCTGCAGGGTATAAATACAGGCAAATCTCCCCCACAGTCTTCTGAGTTCCAGAAAGGTGGAACCGAGACTGAAGGCAGAATTTTGTGGGGTTTGTTTGGCATTGAATTTGGTTTTGAGCATTTTCAGGTTTGTTAATTGAATTGGTTTGTAATAATTTGTAAGAACGTTTTCTTTGCATGGAAAAACTAGACTGGCTACCAGAGTAGACTACTTCTGAATAGGAATAGCTGGCAAAAGTAAGACGTGCTTTAAAAATCTGTTCGATGTAGGGATTAAAGCCTGTTTTTCAGTAGTCTCTCCTTCTGGTACCACCCCTTGGTTTGTAAAGTCTCCTGAGGCTCATGCCATGTGTTCATTCTCTCAGGCAGGAGGAGAACCAAGCTGAGGAGACAGCGAGGAGCGACCCAGAGCAATGTCCCTGGCTGGGGTGAGCTGCCTGGTGACGGGAGCAGGGGGATTCCTGGGCCGCAGGATTGTGAGCTTGCTGCTGGAGGAAGAGGAGGCTCTGGCTGAGATCCGGCTGCTGGACAAAGCCTTCAGCGATGAAGCACTCGGGAGAGTTGAAAGTGAGTGACATTGCACGGGGACTGTGTGTTGCACTGAAGGTGTTGCTGTCCCTCATGGGTAGCTTGGAAGCCTTTAGCTCTCATCCCAACAAGCTTTGCAGAGAGAGGTTTTATCCCAAGGAAGCCTTGCTTTATCCCTCCCTCTCCCTCCAGCACAGAAATCAGATGGAAAATGTGAAAACAAGAGGGTTTTTTGTCAGGTTCTGAGGCTTTTATATACATTTCATGCAGTAAACAGGCTGCCTTCAACCTGACTTCTCTTAAAATAAAACACACAGAGCAAAATTAGTGCAAATATCTCACACTTCTTCTTGGGGGAAAGGAAGATTCAAGCATTGCTAAACTGGGTGGGAGGGCAGAGAAATCCAGAGCATGCTGTGCTGGGCTCTGGTGTGCCAAGGCAGTGACAAAGTTGTGGGTGCAAATTCTAATGGTTTTCTTCAACCTGTGATTAATTTGATTTATAGTGATCTTCTGGCTGAGAGTGAAGTAACTTTAAAACTGCTTTTGTTAATAATATATTGCAGTTACCTGTTTAAGCAAATGCTAAACAGAGGAGACAGAACCCATTTATAAAGTGCAAGGCAGAACTCTGGCTTCTTGAATGGATTGGAGACAGCACAAGAGAGTGACATGCCCAGTGTCAGAACCAATCT
Organism: Brachypodius melanocephalos; assembly: GCA_013398615.1. Classification (NCBI taxonomy): domain Eukaryota; kingdom Metazoa; phylum Chordata; class Aves; order Passeriformes; family Pycnonotidae; genus Brachypodius; species Brachypodius melanocephalos. Next base: position 5,934,139 of record VZSR01001342.1, read on the forward strand.
GGGGCAAGGAAAACAGCTCAGGGTGTTTTACTTTAAATGTCCTATTTATTGAGATACTGAGCACATCTATAAAAAGGGCTTAAATTCAGTCAGGTTTGTGAGTCCTTACATTATATTTTCTTAACAATAACTTCCTCCACCACATCTTCATTGCAAGACTCCCCTTCCTCTATGCAGGAAACTATTTGGGAACCCTTGAGGAGTATCTCCATATGATTTGCTGAAGAGTCTCAATCACTCTATAAAGCATTAAAGCATCATCAAGGAATAGCAAAGGTGCACCATAAACCTGGTACAAACTGCACAAGCCTTTATCATGGTTTTACACAACTCAAATGTCTTCTCCATTAAATCTGACCCAGCATTTCACTGAGGGTTTCTAAATGGCCCTGAGCCTTGCAGCAGCCCTTCCTGCTCTGGTGTCCAGAGAGTTTCCACAGAAACAAACCCCAAACTTGCAGCTGGAATAGAGGCTGAAGCAGCAGGAGTGTGTGTGGTTCAGCACTGGTGCAGCAGTGCAGAGGCAGCTACCCTGCTTTGGGCCAGGAGAGCTTTGTGGGGATAATGGAGTATCCTGGGGAGTAAAAACAATTGTTTGTGTGGGCAGAGTCTTGGCTGAGCTGCAGCAAACGTTTGGATGTTTCATTTTCTTGTTGTTAGGCAAGCTCCATGCCCTCTTTCCTTATCCTCCCTTCTTCCTCCGTGGAACACTGCCCACACACCCCCTCTCCTATTCCATTAACCTTCCTTCTGCCTGTCTGAGCAGCACAGGAGGTAGGGAAAAAGCAGTTACCAAAGCCTTTTCCCTCCCCATAAACAGGTAGCAGGGACACAGGCTGACATTCCAGATGTGTTTAAACAGATGTCAATCCCTGCACTTCGACTGGCAGCTCCTCTGTCTGTATCAGCCCTTGTGGCTACATCTCTTCTAGTGTCCTGCCAGTCCCTGTGTTCATGACTACCCAGAATATTTCCCTGCCATTCCCTTTCAAGCCCTTCTCTATCACAATGATTCCTATTCCAAGTGCGGGGCTGCTACAAACCCTGTGGGTGGGGCTGGACTCTTCTGACCTGAATTAGTTTTACTACAGGGACTTCTACTCACTAGCAGATGTCATCTGGATTTCTGGCACAGCCAGGAGCAGAGCTGAGGGTTTTTTTTTCCCTCACTAATCTCTTGAGCAGTATCTTTGCAGAGTCAGGGCTGCGGGCAGTGAGACAGAAAAGTGTGTACAAGGCACAGGACTTTGTGCCAGAAGGCCCTCGGGGCACTCCTCTTTTTGTCCAAACAACTTTCCTGCTGTAGCTTGACCATCACACTCAGTCTGCACAGGACAGTGGCATTTGTGGTCTTCCACAGCCCCAGGGAGTCCAGATGATCCAGTCAGTGTCAAGTGCTGTGAGCTGGAGTCTGCCCAGTTACACTGTGTGCTTGAGAATGGACATCATGTTGAACTTCGGTGCCCTGGGTTTCTTACCTCCCATCTCCATGTCAGATTTATGTTTCTGCCTTTCCTTTGCTTCCACTTACGCAATAATTTTTTGTTGTTGTTCACTATCATATTGGCACTTCTAAAGAAATCAAAACTCCTCTGTTGTTCTCAAGTTTAGGGCAAATGGTCTGACTGTACTGCTGAGTCAAAAACTGCTCACAATGGGACACTGAATTTTATTGAGAAATCACGGCATTTTCAAGCAAAAACTACCCCATAGCAAGCAGGGAGTTTACTGCAGCTCACAGGACACAGAAACCACCGATGAAGAAGATCAAACTTTCCCAGTGAGTAGGTACTTTGTCATAATCACTTTATGCAAAAATGGAGAGCTGACTTAAATTTATTCTGTTCCTGCCCCTCTGACCTACCCACATGTGTTCTTTTGATGCCTGGCCAATGGTTTGTGTAGATGCAAATCAAGTTTCTCTCTGCTGGCCATCTCAGACTGAAACCACTGTCTGTCAGTCATTTCTTTCCTCTCTTTTCTTCCAAAACCTGTAGTTTTCTCTTCACCCAGAGCAAAACAAGATCATGCTGCTGATTCCTGACACGCAGCTGATGCTGATAAAGTGAGCAAGGCCCATATTGTACTTACCATGGAACCTTCTGCTGGCTAAAAAGGAACAGAGGAGCAGATTTCCTGACTCATATCACACACACACAAACTGCCAGCCCAAACAAGGCACAAAGCACCTGGACAGCAAATTTCTTGTCACCAGCTTTAAAAGGGGCAGGCTTCTTCTGTACTTTTCCCTAAAGCTTTGATTTGCAGGTGTAAATCTTCCATTTTCCCAACCCCTTCCTGGGCACGGTGATTATTTTGAAGGAGTCACATGTCAGAATTTTTGTTGCGAAAACTTTTTCTGTCTTTTCTCGGGATTATTACAATCCCACAAAACCCTACTCATGGAGAACATCAACCTAAAGGCAGTACAAAGACTAGTATTTATTAGAGCAAATCTAACTACCAGGTGCTTAACAAAAAGCCCATCCCTGGCCTGACACTTTTGCATCCCTGCAAGTAAAGGTCAGAGTGAAGCTTCTGGAGATGGAGTCCTAGGAAATGAACACAGTCTGTGAAATAAAGGACCAGAAGAGAGCATGTGGCAATGACTGTGCTGGGAGGGCAGCAACTCTAGATTTAGTAACAGTTTTGCAAATGTTTCACAAATCTTAAATCTCAGACCAACAGTCTGTGGTGGGAAAAAAAAAAAGCTGCTTAAGCCTGTTGCATCAGAATAATTGTTAAATTGATACAGGGTTACATACTTAGCATGCTATAGAGAAAATGAGAGGAAACCATTATAAAATGTATTCCCACTCAGTTCCAGATCCAACAGCTGTCTCTCTCAGTGTTTCATATTGAAGACATGGGGTGAAATACTGCCTGCTGTGGAGCTGGTGACAAAGCACTAGGACACACGAGATTTCAGTCACGGCTGAAGCGAAAAGCTGTACAAATTAATCAGGTTCTTCTCTTATCTAAAAGGGACATTTGATTTTGCTGGAAGAAGACGGGGGCTCTGCCCGTGCTGCAGAGCCCCTGCCCAGCAGCTGTGCCTGGGGAGCCACCTAGTGCAGCCACAGCAGAGGCTCCCAGAGCATCTGCTGCCACAGCACCACCTCCCTACAAGTTGTGGGTCGTGCTGAGAGAGTCCCCTCCCCTCCTCTGGCATTGCTGCAGCCAGGCCAGCTGATATCCCTGGAGAGCAGCATTGCCTTGGACTGCACATTTTTCCAAGGGATTGTCTGGTGCTGGCTCATGTTTGTGTAGCTCTGGGCTGCCAAAGAATCCTTCTGCCCAGCACAGCTGAGGAAAGGATGGCTGTGGGACCTAGAGCTCCTCTGCAGTCTGCAGCTGCTGTGGAGTGAGAGGGCTTCGAAAGGAGGATTTAATCAAGAGGGGCTGAGGTAGCTCAGGGGAACAGTCTTGAGAGTTCAGATATGAACCAGAAAGGTGTGCAGGCTAAAAATGACCCCACAGCACAGACACTGAAATGGAGCCAGAGCTGGAGCTGGAAGGGGCACTGTAAATCCTGGTCAAGGTACAAGAAAAAGATGTCAGAATTGTATGTAATTGATTAGAAAAGCTGCAGCACAGGCAAGGTAAAGGGGCAGAAAGTAGGTATGAACACATCCCTGTGCTCTGGGTGGAGAGAGATCATTCATCAGGCTGAAGACAGGAACATGCAGTGCCTGTTCAGTATGTTGGGTTAACACATCTCTGCCCAGCCAGTCACCAGAACATGCACAGCTAAAACCACTCTTCTTTAATACAGTCACAACCCAAGGAATCTTGCTAGCAGTGGAGAAGATTTCTCTTTAAAAAAATAAAATAGAAAGAAACATGTTGAATATTGGCTCCAGATCTATGGCAGGTGACGCAAAATTAACCTCTCTAGCACTGTAGTTAGCATTTGATAGTAGAGTCCTGGGGAAATGCCTTCTGTTTCACAGCCTGAAAATATTCCTGCTGTTCCTGGAAAGTCAGCACCAGCCCTTTACCACTCCTTCCAGTGCTCTTCCCAGGGTGCCTGTAAGGTCTTGTGCTCTGTTTTCTGCTGTCTCTGCAGAGTTCAAGGGTAAGACCGAGGTGAAAATCCTGGAAGGGGACATCCGAGATGTGACATTCCTGCACCGCGCCTGCCAGGGCGTCTCCCTCGTCATCCACACGGCCTCCCTCATTGACACCCTGGGCCTCATCGAGAAGAAGCTGCTCTGGGAGGTCAATGTGACAGGTGAGCAGCTGCAGCGCCTTTCTCAAAGCCACATCTGAGTCCTGATCACTGTCTGCTCAGCCAAGGGAGCACCTGACCCGTGTTTGTTCTGAGCTGGGTTAACTGGGCTGTTCTGCGCCTTGCACTGACACACCTAGGGGTGCAAACCCCGTGTCTGTGCAGCCCCAAGAAGTTTTGGGCCTCTCCACACCCAGTCTTCCACTACAGGGCAGTGCAGGATCATTGATTCTTGTCAACACTCACATATGCTCATGCTGAGATCTGCACGGGCTCTGCCTTCAGTGGTAAGAGTTATAAACTCATGCTCAGTGGAACTTTCCCCTCTGAAATCCCAATGCTCACCTCAGAAATTGGTTCTTATTCTCCCATCCCACATGGCATCCCTGCCTGTGTACATTTTTCAAATTTTACAAGTACTGCAGACTTTGGTTGCAGTTACAGAAATGTTGCATTGATCACATCCCAGAGCCTGTGGCTCTCTCCTTGCTATTCTTTTTATTCTTTTTCTCCTTTTCCTTCCTTTGCCATTAAGTCTGTGTGTGCAAGAAGGCAGCTGAGAGGAACAAGTGCTCTCCCACCTTGAGCTTGTCATTTAAAATTCCTCAACAAATTCAGAGCTATGGGAGGGAGGGGTCTCAGTGACTCAGTGATGGGATTTCCCCTTCCTCTAAGGAACCCCCATTCTTCATGAAAGACCAGATGAAGGAAGAAGTTTTAGACTTAGGAATGGCCCATGTAGCATCACCTACCAGGAAGTTTAAATATATTTTCTAAAAGAACAAGTTCACCCCCTGTCTGTGATGCCAAAACCCTCAGTGCCATTCAGACAACTGGCACTGCCTAACCTGCATGCACACTGGCCTCCCTGGGTGTGTTGCTTCAACAGCTTGGGGGAGATTTGGGGGAGATGTTCTTATTTACATGAGCAGCTTTCCCAGTTCTTTGTTCCTCTCTGCCCCAGACACAGGGCTGCTTCACAGAAAAATAAGGAACATACCTGTACAGGCATCACTTTCCCAAATACTGGCTGCTCACCGGGGTTCAGAGGAAGAGAGAATTCTTGGCAGTCGAGTTGTTTCTCACATGTACCTTAAGAACAGTGGGATTGCATTTTAGCTGTTTTAGTGTGGCTTGCTGCCTGTACCATTAGCTTCCAGACCCTTTCATTTCTGCTCAATCAAAGCCACAAATTGTCAATGATCAAAGCACAGAGCCCAGTGGGCAGCCTCTTAGGCCCCTATCAGGAGGGAAGAGCAGAAAGGCAAGTTCCTGGAAACCTGTGTGTTGGGTAATATGAAAATATACATGGTTGGTAGCTCAGAAAGAGAATTTGTAAAGCTCTGTCTTTATGACTGTACTCACACCACAATCTGGTTCTTCACATTAGAATGTGCTGCTTAAATAAATTTTTAATGGAGAAAAATAAAAAACAACCATTACAAATAAAAATTTTAAAAAAAGAAAACAAGCTACTATTAAAATGTCCCAAACCCATCTCTCACTCCCCAGTATTCACTCCCCTGTCAACAGTGTCTGCCTATGGGTGAAGAAAGCCCACTGGGCCAGTGAGGATTAGCTGTCAACATTTGCTAATCCACAGTCCTGCTCCCACGAGGTCAGCCAGTGAATGCTGCTGCCCCCTCTTCCCTGTTTCCTTCCATTCCCATTCTGATGTTCTTCTGGTTTTCTGACCAGCCAGGACACTGCCATGTACTCCACAGGCTTGCAGGATGAAAGTTTTGTTTCTCCAAGAAAATAGAACTTGTTTAACATAAATGTTTTGAGAATCAGATGTGGATGTTCACGAACCAGGGCAGAAGTGAACAAGTTAAATTTGCCTTGATGCAGGGCTTTCCTCCATCGCCACACAATATCTCAGAGCAAAATTGTCTTTTTGGGAAGGAAGGGAAGCAAATGTTTGAAAGGAAGGGAAGTGAGAAAATAATTAATTATAATCTAAACAAAATACCTTCTGTGAACCAGATCCTCAGCCAGAAGGACAAGAAAACCGTGGGGACCCACTCACTGAATAAAGCATGTAATACAGTAATAATTTACATATTACATGTTATATGAAAGATGTTTAGATTCCTGTTACTGTAGGAATCTTTAAACTTTTACATACAGTTCTGATTTGCTAATAAACCACATTTTATTTGGGTGAAATTCATCTTGAACAGATATCAACTGTCAAGATAATTTTATGTTTGCTTTTTTCTAAAACTTGCTATCTCGTTTGATTTCATCAAGGCCTTCTGCATTTGATTACTTTCCCTCATTTTCTAAACAGTATTGACAGCAGGAATGAAGCTATTATTTTAAAAATAATATAATAAAATATTTTTTTTCCAGATGACCCTGGCTTTATGTCATCTAAACAGGGTGACTTGCATGAACTCATTTTTCACATCAATTTGATGTAACTCTGTCTGTGTAACTCTTTTTCAGTGCACTTCCTTAATTCTTCTGAAAGATTCACCCAGATTTGTTTTCCATTTGTTTCAATTTCTTTCTTTTTCTTGTTCAAGCTTGAAAAGAGGAATTTTGATGCCTTAACAACACTCAGTTCAATAATTCTTCCTATTTTTCACTCATTAACGAGTCCATATTTTTCTGCCAATATTCCTGGCTCTTCTGAACCTCTTTAATTCATTATATTCATTGCAGTCACACTAGTCCGGTCTGCATTGTGCTGCCTTCAGCTGTTGCTGTAACAGGCTGAGCAGGTTTGGAAGATCTTTTATGTGCCTCACTGCTGGTGTTTGATTTTATCCCCTGGATTTTAGGCTACACTCTTCTGATATCCCATCAGTCATTTTAGTTTAATGTTCCTTTGCCAAAGATGTTTCCAAATGTCTTTGAGCTGTGTCTTCTCTTCCAAAGTCACTGGCCTTTTTACACTTAATTTCTGTCATTACACCATGCACAAAAAATGAGGCAATTTCTGCCTCAAATCTGGGTAGAAAAAAAAAAGATTCTAATTGCAACTGTAACAACATAACTTATTGAAGTATTTATTCCCCCCTTCAGTGTGCTTTCCTCATTTAACCTTCTTGGCTATTTAAAAGACTTTGAACAGCTGACCTCTGCTGCCCCCGATGAAAGCGTTAAAGGATTTTAAATGTAAGAACCTCTGTACTATTGCAAGGAAAAGCCAGAATATGCCAGAAAATGAGGCATAGATACACAAGCCTCTCTTTTCTCATTGCACTTTATGATCTTTGACTGCATGTTATGGTGCCTTGCTTCACCATGTTTCTCTTCAAGCCCTTCTCTTCGGTCAGTGGAATACTGGATAGATTTGCACTGGGTGTGAGTGCACTGATTTAGAAGCAAACCTTCAGGTCTCATCCTAATTCTGTCCCTTCTTAGCAAACCACCCAAGAGCATCCTCAAGCCCGAAAGACGTGGGCTTTGCCATAGGGCAGGGAGGATACCCAAGGAGAGGGGCAGCTTCTGAAGGTTCTCTGCCTTAAGCCAACTCCACCCAACCAAGAGGCACAAGTCCCTGAATCTGTGCTCAGTACCCATGCTAAGTTAAGGAAGGGCAAAAATTTGATTCTTGGCATAAACATACCCCCACAACATGCAATCCAATTAGGACCAAATATTCACCCTTGTTTAACTCTGGAAGGTGCACTGACACAACTGAAATACAGATTCAGAGCAGGTTCAGCGTCGTTGAATATACTGCCCTGTTCAGGATAGGATTCTTCCAGCTGCAGGGAGGGAGATCTGGCTGAGCTAAGGCCAGAGATGCTGTTTCTGATCCGAAAGCCCCACTTTTCCCTGGTTAGGGGGCCCTAGACTGCCTTTCATGTTTGTTTTTGAAGGTACTCAGCTGCTGCTGGAAGCGTGTGTCCGCTGCAACGTCCAGCACTTCATATACACCAGCACCATCGAGGTGACAGGCCCAAACTGCAGAGGGGACCCCATTTTCAATGGTGACGAAGACACAGCTTACGAGAGCACATCCAAATTTCCTTATGCCCAGAGCAAGAGACTGGCAGAGGAATCTGTGCTGAAAGCAGACGGCCAGGTGCTGAAGGATGGTGGCACCCTGATGACCTGTGCCCTGAGATCCATGTACATTTTTGGGGAGGGCTGCCCCTTTCTCCAAGGCCATCTGGACAAGTGCCTGCTGAACAAGAACGTGTACCTGCGCTTCTCCAGGAAGGAGGCCCTGGTGAACCCCGTGTACGTGGGGAACATCGCCTGGGCACACCTGCAGGCAGCCAAAGCCCTCCGAGCCCCGCAGAGAGCCAAGCACGTCAGGGGCAAGTTCTACTACATCTCAGATGACACTCCCCACATGAGCTACGCCGATCTCAATTACGAGCTGACCAAGGAGCTGGGCTTTGGAATTGAGCCCCAGCTGCCCATGCCCCTGACTGTGCTCTATTACTTCTCGCTGCTGCTGGAGATCGTGAGCTTCCTGCTGCGGCCCTTTGTCAGGTACATCCCCTCCACCAACAGGCACCTGGTGACCCTGCTGAACACCCCCTTCACCTTCTCTTACAGAAAGGCACAGCAGGATCTGGGCTACGTGCCCCGCTACACGTGGGAGGAGGCCAAGCAGGGCACTGGGGAGTGGATTGCCTCCGTGATCCCCCAGAGAAGGGTGCTCTTGCAAAGCAGCACTGCCTAAGCCTGAGGAGGAGCTGAAAGCAAGGAGGGCCTTGAGCCAGAGGAGAGCTGGGTGAGCAGCAGCAGCAGCAGCAAACTAGAAAGCATTTAAATAAGTACTTTGTGTAAGAGCCCACTGAAACCTTCACCCCAGCTTCAGAATAAATAAAAGTGAAATGTTAATTTGTTTGTTGAGTACAGGCTGATGAAGGGTAACTGTAATGCACAGTCCACATCCACTTCTACATCTCTGCAGCACAAAGACTTATTTCAGTAAAACTCCACACAACCCATGGTGTGAACGCTTCAGCCCTTCTTTCACTCCACGCCACGTTCAAGGCTTTTACAAAACACTTGTCCTAGAAGTGTGATTACACTTCACAAATGTGCACCACTCAGCTACACCCTATCCACTCAATTTGCTAACCTCATCAAACAGGCAGCAGGCAGAAGCCACCTGATGGCAAAAGCTGTGACAGATCTTGTTTACCCTTCCAAGGCTATTGTGCATTTCCTGTTCACCTGACAGTCAAACTTGGAGCCCTGTAAGCATGGTGAGATCAAAAGCACAGTGTAAGTACAACGCAGTTTTAGTTAGCACAGTGTGTGGAGGGAGAGAAGGGACAGATTTGGTCAGGTGGATACTTTTTTATACACCCTCATTTTGCAATAAATCTGGTGGGTGTCCAGAAGAATGGCTTCAAGAAAACGAAATGGAGAAAAATATTGCAGGACAGCCTTGGTCACTGAAGGGTTCCCACTGCAGAGCCAATGCATTGGTGAACATTGAGGAAAAATAAAGAGTGCTGGAAAAAATCCTGCTCTTACCACACTTCAGCTGGGAACAAAGGCTAACTTTAGCTGATAGGTGCTGCCCCTGTGCTTCTCTGATGGCCACACGAGCTCCTGCAGAATGTGTAACTTGACTTGTGGGCAAAAATACAAATCTTGTCTGAACAAACACACGTGATCCAGTGTTTGTTTCTTAAACATACATCTCACTTGCTGAAAACAACTTCAAAAGATGGGGATTTCTCTGCTCTGTTTTGGATGGCGTGAACTGAAACATTTTACCTGACTCAGTACTAATGTAAATAAATCATGTTTTCAGAGATGCTGACAACTTGAAGTCTGTGCTGAGTTTAATTATTCAGTGTCCCAGACACCGGACAGTCCCAGTGCAAACACTACTGTGTGCTTTAGTAACACCTTTGGTTAACTGTGTAAGATCTGAAGTAGCAGAATAGCAGACACCAGAACTGTCAGTCATATTCTGGAGACACAGACCCTCCAAGGGTATGGGCTTTGGTTTCCATTTGTTTGTGAGAAGATTGCTTGACCCCTCCCTCCCTTCAGATGTGTGATGATTCACCTTTTCTGTCATGCTCACATTATCAAACATCCTGAAGGAACACAGGGTGACTCCCAGGAGAGGTTTGGGGAGAGAAGGAAGGGCCACAACCACTCTGGGTGCAGCTGCTTTGAGCCCTGGCAGAGCATCAGCTGGTCCTGTCAGGCCTCTCCTCTCCCTGCAGCTGGGACACTGCACACTGGGACACTCTGTGCTTTCTTCTTCTCCATCCCCTTCCATGGCCACTCTTCCTCTTCCCACCCCTGCATGCACACTCTTGTTTTATTTATTCCGCTCTCTGCACACCCTTAGAAAAGCAAAAATGTTTAACCCAGTAGCACCCATAGTTTTTCTAGGCTAATGATATTTCACCCTAATGCTCAGTGGGTGCCAAGCAATGGGTGGAGCCATGCTCTGTCACTGGAGCAGGAGTAGGAAGGGCAACCCAGGCACAGGGAATTAGAGCAGGAAAGGAAGAGGGAGAACAACAGCAGCAAAACTGCAATTTAACAGGGGGAGACACTTCACACATCAAAGGGCTGGGGTACTAAAACACGTGCCAGAAAACTGGGACATCTTTCCACAGGTTTAACAGAAGTCCTAAAACATCCACAGATGCTGCCAGAGAGAATAGAGGACAATTTTTCTTCCATAGTTCAGTGACTTGTTTCCCAAGTGCAAGCTCCCATTGCCAGAGCTTTCTTTGCCATTTTTACCTTCACAGGAAGACAGGGGAATCCTTTCATCTCTCCAACGGCCTTGGAGATTTCTAAGTCAGATTTCTAAGTGCCAAATTCCCCCTTTGTTGAACTTCCTCTCTGTGTCTTGCTACCACATCTCTTCCTTCAATCCCCATGACAAGCCATTCCTGTTTGCAGGAAGCTTATTCCCCACTTCTGAGCACCCTTGGGTTGGCATCTGTGTTGTCTTTAGCTTCAGGTGGTTGCCCACAATAGTGGAGTGCCTGCAATAAAACATCCTGGAAGCCCAAAGGAGTGGCTATCTATAAAAAAACATTTATCCTGCTGCTCAGAGGCACTGGAGCTGTTGTGGGCTGTTACCCAGTAACAAACAGGAGCCAATAAGGATATTCCAAGGATACCAAGAGGGAGCACAGGCAGACTTACTGCACAGCGTTGATTTTCTGCAAGTTTGCACTCCAGTCTACTTTGCAGCAGCTTGTTTCTGTACCCTTACTCTTGGCAGGTCAGCAAAAATGGCTACAAAATTTACTTGATCAGGATGAGCCTTATTGCTTTTACATCAGCTGACCAGGACCATTCTTCTGATTTAATTAGTTTGTCTGGCAATCAATAAAGCAAACTATTGGTTATCAATGAAGCTCCATTGTCAACAGGATCACAGTCAGTGAGAAGAACTTCACTTCTGTATAAACAATGGAAAAGAAAAAAAACCCCAAAGCGTTAAGGCTGCTTTGCTGGAAAGGTGTTTATTTACCCTTCAGACATGCAGAAAAGGAAGAAATAGCAAATGTGTATCAGAGATACTTGCATGCTACAGGCAAATTAATGAATTCTGGTTCCAGCAGGTACAAAAACCCCACGTTTATAAAGATCACCATTTGCTGTTAAATATTTCGTCACTGGAGAAGAGCAGAGTTTTGCTTGCTAAAAGGGACCAGGAAATATAATAATGCATATTTTGAATAGATTTAGGAATAAGGAAGAAGCTCCAGAGAAACAGAAACAAAAGTGGCAATCATGTCAATACCAGAAATCCATGCCTGGAATTAGTACCATTAATATTGGATACAGTCAATGGAGGACAGTTGGGTAGTTAATACCAATGAGCATGTTTTTGTGAAAAATCCATTTTATCAGACAAGCATGACACTGGTATTCTCAGTGTGTTGCAGACTTGAAATAATGATAATTTTTTTTTTTACATTATGAAGTTAAATGAATTAATACAGACTAAATGATAAAAATCACAAAATTAATGTTAACTTTCTCAATTATCATCTTTAAAATTGCATTTGGTTCAATTCATAGGCTTTGTGCAGAATAACTATGTGAAAAGCTATGTACAGCCCCTGTTATGTAGGAAACCAAAAGTAACAATTGTTTCTTGACCTGAAAAATCTGTCATTCATACATGTGGATATAATAGATTAGAGTGGCTGTAAAGCTAATTTGGGAAGTGGGAGTACAGTCAGGTACATCCCAGAAGAACAATTTCACCACTCCTTCCCGTGACCCCTGTAGTCCCATGTAATAACACTCTTCTCCCTCCTGAAAGCTCTCCACCTGCATCTCCATCTTGGTTCAAAAACCTCTGGATAACTGGAATTCATGTATGGACTCCATGGCTCTGCCATGGATTTCTTACTCAGACCAGTGTTTGCTATTTCTAGACATTCCTCATTCACATAACTAAACTTGTCTCATTTCTTAAATAAGCTGTGTCTCTCCAGTGCTGGCAGCAAGCACTGAATATTAAGTAGTTAAGGACTAATCTGCAAAAGGGAAAAGAACATTAATCAAAAATAAAGATTTATTAAATCTCCAGCTTGATCCTATAACAGGTGCCACTCAAAATGCTTAACATGCATTGTGGAAGACCATCGAGACAAGACTGGGATATTTTTGCTGCCTAAAATGTGGAAAGACAACCTAGAAAGTTGAAGAAAACAAAATACATGTGGGCAAAAATTGCTTTGAAGGTACTTATATACTCAATAATCATCTCATTATTTCTCCTTCTTTTTTTTTTTTT
>VZSR01001342.1:5947185-6114476 GCA_013398615.1 Brachypodius melanocephalos
TTGCTTTCACAATGACCTCGTTTAATTTGAACTCTCTGTTCCTGGCATTGCTATAAATGAGAGGGAAAGGAACCAGGACAACTTCACAGCAGGAGCTGGATCATCTATTGCAACAAGCTCTGTGATTAACAGCGAACTGACCGGGTCCTCCTGCAGGACACAGATCCCAGCTGGAATCTCTGTGCCTCGTCTCGGGCTGTGGGAGCAGCCGGGAGCTCTGGAAGCCGAGCCGGGCATCAGGGAGAGGGCAAAGCTCCCTCACGTACTGGAAAGGAGGGTGGGAAGTGGCCACGGACACATCTGGGAGAGGCCCCATCGCAAGGACCAGATCCGCACTCAGATCTCGCCATCCTTTCACAGGGAAGGGTTTTTTGAGCAAGGGATGTGCTGGAGCGGCCGCTGGGTGGGGTGAGAGCAGTGTGAATCTGGGGCTTTCCCTGTGTGTCCCCTCCCCACAGCTCCTGGGCGAGGACACAGCGGGCAGAGCGCGATCCGAGCCCGGGATCAGGACTTGCTCGCCGGTGCCATCCTTTCCTTGGGAAGGGAGGAGTGTCTGATCAGCTGCTCGGCAGGAGCGATGCTTTGCTTCACACGGTTTAGATCTGCTGTCTCTGTCGGTCTGTGCCTCTCTCTTTCTGCCACAAGATGGTATCTCCAGAGATGGTTTCCCCTCACTTGCTCTGCAAAGCCCAACTTAATATTCCGACTGCGGAGTTTCTGTCCTCACAAAGTCTGCACTTTTATCACAAAAAAACACCGTGCAAGGTTGCCGGTGCGGGCTGCCCGCTGCTGGGTACGGTGGATCCAGACGAACAGAGACAAATGATCAACCCTGATACATCACAAAGCTAAATGTTCATCCCACCTCCTCCCCTGCTAACATTCTTGGGTGCTTTGCAACCCACAAAGTTCAGGAGTTGTCACTCCTCTTACAAATCCAAATTTCACAATGTCGCTTTAAATGGCTTGATACGTGTATTTCAAGGAAAGGTCTCAGGTTCATCCTCTGAACACTGCTCCAGTGGGAGTGATGCCACGCTTGGCTGTGACCACACAAGAACTACAGCACAGCTGAGATAGCGTCTGGAAGAAGCTTCCAAAGCCGGAGTGTCACTGTCTAGATTTTTGTTCCTGTCTGAAAATAAATTGGTTAATACACTGGAAGTCTGCTGGGCCTCTCTGTACAAGCAGATAAGTAGTGCAGGATTCAAAAAATCCCTCGAGTTTCTCCCTTGCTTCCTCCCTCCAGCACTCCTGCAGCAAGGGATGGAAGAACTACAGGTGACAGAGTCAAGGTCAAGGGTATGAATTCCATTTATTATTCATTTTGGTGTGGAAAAGTTATTCTGTCCCTATAAAGATCAGCGCAAGAATCCAAAAGTAATTGTGGGGCTCACATTTATATCACAGGGACATTTTACTTGGATGTCCTGGTTTTGAGTGTTGTGTTTTGTACTCAGTTACTGTCAGCCATCTCACTAAAACCAGGATGTTGCCAACTGTTTGAACCAGAGCAGTCAACAGGATAAATTGCACGGTATGTCTACAGAACGAAGATCCATGTCTGCTTCACATTTAACTGGTAAAAAATTGTGTTTTCTGAAAAGCAAGTTGTCCACAATGCAGCAGTGCCCATTCTTGATCATTTCATGATGCTGGAACTTCTGCCAGATTGGAAGATAAGTCAAGTTTTATATTTCCTTTCTTTTTAAGGGTGGTTCTCACCATTCTGAAAAAAAAAAAAAAAACAAACCCAAAACAACAACAACAACAACAACCAACAACCAAAAAAACCAAAAAACCCCAAACAAACAAAACAAAACAAAAAACAACCAGGGCTTGGAAATATTAAACTATGAGTGGCACAAAAGCTTGAGATTAAAAAAATCCCCACAACTGCAGACATGGAAAAAGATTCTCGAACTCATTATTTAGAAGCAATCTCATAATTCTTGCAGCCTGACTCATCAGTTTTTGAAAAATCAGGCTTGTCAAGCAGCTGAAGTACAGCCTTTTCTCAACAGGAGCCAGTTTAAATCTTGTGGTGCCCACAGGGGTTACAGACCCTCCACATCAGGCAATTTTTCTCCCTCCAGGAAGAAGACTCCTCACAGTCACAGTTCATGTCCCACATCACAAATGCATTTTCATCCTTTGTATTGATTTTCTGATCTGTTCAGGGCAGACTGCTGTGCCCCCTGTGCCTGGCTGGCTCTGCTCAGCCTCGCTGACTCCTCAAACCAGGAACTTTGCACATCCTGGTGGGTTACACACACACAGAGGTGGGCAAAGGTTGTTCAGCATTTGGGAGACACTGTGAGTGTTTGACATTTGAACCTTAATGTCCAAATGTCACCATTCTGGAAGTCACTCTGATACTGTTATGGAAAACAAATAATGACTTCCAGCACCAGAGCACGCCCAGCCACATCCTTGCCCTTTCCCAATGGCTTAAGCTGGCAAGAAATTTCTACTGCAGGGGTAAAAAAAGGGTGTGGGCAGAGCATCTTCCTGATGCAGCTAACCAGCATCTGGCACTGAACATAACCTGTTCATGTCCAGGGCTACACACTGTGTTCTGTGAAGGGCTGGATGTGCTTTACACATAGACTCCTATTAAGAAATAGCATGAGCAGGATCTGGAGGAATTCTGAGGCAGTATATTGAAAGGTTTTCTTAGGGGACACACTTGAAAAAGCAGCATTTGTGTATTATTTAAGCTAATAAAAAATCAATGCAACGGTGTCACCTGGATGTGGCAGTGAATTTTTCACTGTTGTCACTGAACTCATCAAAGCCTGCTTCACAGTGAAGCAATTAATTCCACAAGTTGATGGCTGGTGAGTATTCAAAGATTTGGAGGATTTTTTCCTGTGGAAAATTTCCACTTCAGTTGCAAAATATCTAATGAAAGCCTGAAAACCTAACCTTGCTGTGATACAAGTAGAAGTACAGTGTGGGAGCTTGGCATAAGGTTTAGCACACTGTAGTACTGGTCTGACATAAATGGTTGCTCAGGTTACACTGGTTTTAAGATTTGAGCACACTAACAGCAAGAATCTATGGATTCTTTGAAATATGTTCCTGGCTAAAGTGTACAAAATGTGTACACAAAATGACCACATATCAGTGCAGAGCTAAGAGAACACTTGCAAAAATGCCAGAGAACTGTCAGGGAAGTCCCTTGATGTGAACATTAATTAGTGTAGAAACAGCCCACAGGCATAAAGCACCACAAGTAATAACGGGATGTGTACTCAAACAAAGGACAAGATGAGCCTTCTAGAACTGGGGACAAAAAGAATTTAAATGCATCCAACAGAGAGAATCTTCAGAGATTCTCTCTTGAGGGTACTGATGATCTTCACTTATTTTGTTGTGTAAAAAATCACTGCACAAAGGACTCTACCTGCAGACTGTACCACTCCTTTGTTTAATATAATATTCTTAGTTACTTGGGGTTTGCTCAGTAAAATTCTTTAGATTAAAAGAGATTGGCGTCCCTATGTTGTTAACACTGTGCTGCAACACACTGCAATCTGTTTCTGATTTCTCCACAGCAAATCCAGTGGTGAAAGGTCATTGGATAACCGTGTTAGAAAACTTAATAGGAATTGGTGAATTTCTATTCATCATTACTCAAACAGCATAGCAAATGTGAATGAATAACTCCCATCCATGAATATATGAAAGGCTTTTTTACTTCCTGATTCAATGGCATTTTATACTTGTCCTGCCCTAGAAACAGGTAACAGAGCAAAGGAAAGAGCTTTTGTAAATTCAACCCTAGACTTAGAGATCCCAAAGGAGCTCTGGAATGCAGGACAGGAAAGGACCTCGTACATCCTTGATTCAGGTACATGAAACTGCAGGCAAGCATAAAACATCATCCTTTTATTCAGCAGATAAACATGTTTTCTACTCCTAGGACCTCAATGTCAGAAAGGATTCAGGCATTGCAGGTATCAGTTTGTGTGGGGCTTTTGTGCAAGGTTTGTCCTCCAGGAAAAACAGCTTTTTTCTCTCCCAGGCTGACCAACCACTTGATGATGAGTGGACAGCAGTCATTCCCTCTGTCAGCCTTCCACTTTGCCAGGCGGAACTCCTCTCACCTCTCCTGACACCAGCTCTCCATTCCCCAATAAGCCCCAATACTTCTGTCCCCCCTGAGACAAGCCCCCCTGAACACAGGTGACCAGAGGCACACACCACATCTCAGAGGTGTTCCCCCATCTCTGCACAGCACTGACAGGCTTTTTGTTTCCTCAGGGACACCCTCTCAGTGCACGGCTGCCTTGCCAGCACCATGAGGCTCTCTGGCAGAGCTTGCTCTGCTCCCTGACAGCCGCTATCGATTCAATAAGTGGCTGGACTAATTCCAAAGAACATCCCCCCCTCCATGGATGTCAAGGCCTATTAAATACCAAGATAACCACCTATGGCTCAGGAAGCTGCAGATCACTTCAGGCTACATTTGTGAATTATCAAAATTCACTTTCCTGCTCTTCTGTTGGAATTTCCTCTTGATCAGAGCAGTGTCAAGATAGGAGGTCAGACAGACCTTAGTTTTGACTCAGCACAACCATTTTCATTTTCACTTGCTTTTTTCACCTTGCATTGGTGCTCTGTGTATTATGGCTGAGTGTATGCTCCATTTCTCTGTTTCTGATTTCAGATTGACAATATCCCAGATTATAGTGAAAGGTTTTGCTCCTTGTCCCAGGAGGAACAACTTTGCATTTTGACTTTTAAAATTTCTTTTGTCTTCTGCCGTTCCAGGCCTCAGCATTCTCTATATTGACAATTCTTTCTAGATTTTTCTACAAACAAATTCTTCTTACCATTATATACACTCATCCTACCTGTCACCTGTGACTACTTGTACAATAAAAACCATCTAAGAAAGCAAACAGTGACACTCTTGGTACACATGAACACATGCAGGGTGCTTTTTCCTTCCTCCCCAAATTCTTCCCTGAATTTTTACCTGCAAGTAAGTTTGGCTGTATGAGTGGCTGCTCCTTCTCAAAGTATTTCTCATGGGAGTTGGCTCAGCCTGAAATATTGTCAAAAAGACTCTTGCTCTTCATATGAAAAAAAAAAAAAAAAGCACACCATCACCAGCCTTCACACATCCCACACGTGAAACAGCACAGAGTTATGCTTCCTTTCCAAAGCCCACAGAAAGCCAATGACTTTGCACTGAGAGAAGCCGGCTCCCAGAGCTACAAGACAAAAGCTAAAAATAACCCATTAAAGGATTAATTTCGGGATTTTTAAATACAGCTAATTAATATGCATAGGAAAGGCACATGGTCTCCAGGAAGGAGCACACACAATCAGAGTCTGCAAGGGAAGGGAGGGGAGGTGGGTGACATGCAGGGAGAGTGCCAACGGAGAGATAAAAGAGGATATTCCCTATATATATCCCTTGGGCAGAGAACATGCAAAAGAAAGTGTTTCAGACGAGGTGGAAGCAGAGGGGCGAAGCACTTCACTGTTGAAGAGGCAGAGACAAAGAAGTGCAGCCACAAAGGACAGGACACACCTTGCTATGCCAAATGAATCCCTGAGAGGTGGCTCAGGGGCTGAGGACACCACAGGGAGATCAGTGGATGCAAAAGCTGCTGCTTCAGAAGCGATGCTGCCGTTGGAAGCTGGGGGCAGCATGAATGTGCCTGTGCAAAAATCTACGGAGCAACAGCTGGATGAAAAACTGGATCTCAAGGTGGACAGCATGGCAGTACAGCAGGGGCCATGTGTTGCACTCAATCATGGCACTTTGGAGACAATTTCCTCCTATGATCATTACATCCTGAGGTTGAAGCACCCTGGGATGTCTGGGCATTGGATATAAAGCAGGACACAAGGGCTGGCAGTCACAGCACATCATGAAAAGAAGGAGCAACATGAGTGACGTCAGACAGAAAGGATTATCTACAGTTAATGTGAATCAGAAAGCAAATCTGGTTACTCACAGGCTGTACTGCCAAAAACAGAGCTATAGCAGCAGTTCCAGGGAATTTCAGGGTGCAGGGGAAAAACAAGCTCAGTTGAAGCCATTTCCTGAAACCACTTTCCCTGTGAATAACACTTAAACAATTGGAAGCTTTTTCCATTTCACCAACAGCAGAGGAATGGATGGACAGACTTTACTGCCCAACTCACTGGCTACCTAAGTCTCAAGAAAATCTGGGGGTTTAACCTGGTGGCTTAGTTATTTAGTACCACTGCTTGTCTGCCTGTCCCTTTACACTCATCTAAAAGGATCTTTGAACCTTTTAGCCACTTTCACACAATTGGACAAATGGTGAGAACTCTCAAACTTTCATGAGGTGTCGTGGCTTTCACAATGGCACCCAGGAACAGCCTCCAAGTGTTGTGCAGGAAGCTGCATCTTAAGAGCCATCTGAGCACTACAGGGGTCTGTCAGAAGCAAGGACGGGGTACAGGAGTTTAATTTTGCAACAGGGGGTCCTGATACATGTGTAAGTTGACAAAATCCTTAGTAGAGCTGCAGGGAAAAGAAAAGTTGCAGCACCACCAAGCCTTTGGAATAGGGTCAGCTTCACAGTCCAGTGCTACAGGATGCTGCTTTTGGAGGCAAAGGACAAAACCCACACTCTTTTCACTTAAAGACATTCTTTATTCAATCTTTTTTATATACAATATTATTTTTTAATCTGTAAAAAGTACATATGCAGGATTCCAGGTCAGAGGCAGAAGGTTTCCACATCAGAAGATAGACTTTTGCCCTTTTATTATTTTGGAGGAAAAAATAATCTATCAGTTTTAGACAAAGCAAGAATAAAGGCAGAATGCAAATCCAACTTCCACCAAGCAATTAGGATTAAAGGCAACAATTCACTGTAACAGGTCAGGCTGTCTCCTCCAACTTTGGTGGTTCCCAACTTTCCTGGGCAATTACAGAGCAGTTTGTTAGAAGGCGCTGACAGCTGAAGCAGCTCGTGCTTATCTGCCACAGTTGTACGCACACAACTTGCAACAGAGCCTGGGTTTCCTCTTTGTATGGCAACTCAAACTCGAGTCAGAAAACTGTTTTCTCAAAATTCAAGGAGTGAAAGAGGCATGTCTTACTCAGGGTGAACTGATCTCCCAACTATAGTATGGATCAAGAGCTTGCTTTCATTTTTCTCTGGCATCAAGAAGCCTGTTTCTTATTTGTCCCCTTTATAAACATGGGCTAGGCTTAGTAGTGTAAATACCAACAGGAGGTGCACATCTAACTTTAAAGGATGGCATTACAGGGAGTGTGTAATCATTCTTGCCTTTCAGAATCCAGACAACATTCAAATCTTGTAAAATACTGTGGAGGAATATGTCAGTGTTTGGGAGCTAGAACACGGTGATCCACAAATCTGGGGCAGGGAGCTGAAGGAACAGCAAAGGTGTGACTGGCACATGGAAGTACTTGCTCTTCCTTCTACTCCAGGGCACTTGCTATTTCTATTCTTTCCTTGAACATTCAGTTTGAAGGATTATATTGTGCAGCAAAATAAACACTCAGAATATCATTCAAGGGTTTTGTTTTTATTTAGAGGACAAAACTAAGAAGTTGACTTCTTGACTGCAGTACATGCACAGCTCCAGGGCTGTTAATGGAAGCTGCAGAAATCTGGCCTCTTTGAAAAGTCAAGCTCTAATTGTTTGAAAAAAATAAACTGCTGGCAGATCCTGACCAACAGGCAAGTTTGAGGCTTGGATTAGGAAAAGAACCATACAACCTTGTTTTGACTGCATGCAAACAGGAAATAGACAATTCTGGGATTTCCAGGCTCTTGCCCAAATCCAGTGTGCCAAAAATGCACATGATTTTCTGCTTTTTATTTCGTTCTGTAAGGGGAGAGGGTATTGTAGAAATTGTAAAATGGGACACTACCTAGAGAAAATGAGGATTGTTTTGTTAGAGAGTACAGTGCAAGACTCAGAAACAGCTAGGACTAAAAAGTCATTTTTGTGCTTAAATTTACACTCTTATCTTCAAGAAAGACAACAGCAACAGAATGAAAACGGCAACATTCTACTGTACCTTATGTACCCAGAGGGAAAAGTCTGAACTTTGGGTTGCACATAATGACCTTTTGCAGATCAGAACCTACTTTTCTGTGAAGGACTCAGGATGAGGGCACATCACTTCAGTGAGAAGTTTCAGTATCAGTGGTGTTTGGTAATTAAGCACATACTTCACCCAGAACCCATTACCTCCAAACTCTTCTTGATCTAGGAAATCTCAGGATGAAATTTATGAAAGACACAGCAGTTAGTCCTTAATATGCATTATTTTTGATAGACTTTGCACAGCAGTAGCTTCTGGAGGAAAAGGACAGTTGGTATTTTAAAGAGTGATGGAGTATAAACGGACTGTTGTTGGGGTAACTGGAAAACAAGACACAAATGTCCTTTATTTGGTACCTGCCCCTTATCTATACAAAGAAGAAACAGCAGTACTGTACATCTGCTTTGAGAAGAACACCATCCCATAACATGAAACGGCTTAGGCCTCAATTCAGGCATTCTTGAGGCAGTAAGTTAATCCACTGAGATTCATGGAGAAGTTAAATTTGAAGGGTTCCTCTTTAATTCACTAGAGGGGATGGAGGAGGAGAAGCAAAGAAGTTTGCTGCTTCTAGGATTCCAGAATCCTGTCCTTGACCTTTCTCTGAACAGACTGGCAGCCATTCTACACCTGCATTTATCAGGAGGAGTACAGGCATTGGTCTATGGGACAGAAAGTGCTTTTATTATTTTTCCCCCCCCTTTTTTTTTTTTTTTAACAGAAGGGTCTGCTTTTGCTCTTTCTCCTACATACTCAGGACAACAAGGCAAATGAGTGCAGTTTTAAGCTAATAACAGTTCTCAAAGGATCAGAAAAACAATTTGAAAATACAGCATATCTGAACTTGAAAAAATGAAAAATTACTAGTTCTTCAGTAAGTCACTGATTAATAATTAGAAAAATAAATTAACATGGGGCCAGTAAGAAGAATCCATTTATTAGACTACTAGTTTTAAATAAACAATTACTGAAATCAGTATTATTTACTATATCAATTACTTTATAAGTTCTCAAATTATTTTTAGGATACTGCTGCAAATTACCATAACAAAGTAACTGGTGTTAAGGTACAAACATTGAGACTGAAACTTTTCTCAAGCTCCAAGTTTCCTTCCTCTTAAACTAAAGTAACTGTCTGGAATAAAGCATCTGATAGCATTTTTACTTAGATGACACGATGATTTCTGTATCTAAGTCAGTGACACAGACGAAGAATAATTTTGCGGGGAAACTCTACAGTCAGATGTATTATAATATGATAAGGAGAAAAGGTTTTTTGTATAAAACTTCATATAAAAACATTTTTGAGGATGGAAAATAGCACTCACTCCCTTTAAAGCTGATGCTGTACCGCTGTAGCTCACTGAGGAGTTCTTCCACTTGCTTCAGTACAAAAACATCATCAAGATGTTTTAAAGACTCAACCTGTGCACTACTTAGGAGGGAAACCAGCACCTAAAGGCTGTTTTTCAGCAAAGGGACCAGTCATCATGGCAAAAAGATTTGAGAGCTATACAGGGGAGTAAAAAGAATAATTTGAGCCGTCAGGGTTCTGAACAACAGTAAAAGGAGACTGAGAAAGACAAAACTGAAAAGATGAAAAATCTAGAAAGATGAAATTTTTTTAGCAAATAAGACTGAAAAAGACTCAATTTAAGTGATACTATCCAGCCCAGCCACGAAGTACTTGAAAAAGCCCCATGCAGGTAGCAGCATCACAAATTAATGAATGAAGAGACTCTTCAGTTTCTTTTTCCAGTCACATGTGAGAGAGATGTTAGGCTGTTTCCAAATCATGTTGGATTTGTACTGGAGCATCCAGAAGAAAAGCAAGTTTTGTAAAGTAAATCAAAGGCAGTTTTAGGCTTCTATCAGACACATACATACCTGCAAATAAGGTTCTGTGAACAGAACCCAAATGCAACAGATTGTGTACAAAAAATACGGAGCTGCAAACTCTCACTACTTAGCTCAAGGGGAGCTTCTTTTAGTTCCATATACTGTATCCTCCTATATAAATCACAAAACAGTTATGTTGTCACCTCTGTTTATTTAGCTAAGAGAACCAGGACTAAGAAGAGAATGTTTTTTTCCATGTGACATAATTTGTGAGGAAGGGAAACTTAGGCTCCTTCCTACTCCTGTGATATGCTCCAGACTCTGACTGAGCTTGCCAAAAGAACTAAGCCCACTCTGCTGACAGCAAACAACAAACCAAATGCTTACTATTTTTTTTTCTTTTCTGATATAAGCATTATTTTGAAAAGGGAAAATGAAGAGGCAATACTTTTTGTACTTTAGAGTTTGGCTCTAACAGATTAGAGGCTCTGAGAATGGCTGCCAGTCTGGACAAATAGATGCACCTTAAAAAATTCAGACAGGCACAGAAAGAAATTGAAATCCTGATGCTGCTGGTGCAGTGGTGTTGCTTTTTGTTGTTGCTTTGTTCATGCCATCATAAAATTAAAAAAAAAAAAGAAAGAAAGAAAAAGAAAACCTAGGTATTTGGAACCCACCCAATCTGAAGAGGTGACTGTGTGTTGTTCCTTGCAACAGCAAGTTCCTTTCCCTGGATGGGAAAGCCTCTTCTTCCTCATGCTGCTGCATTAATATTACCTGTAGATTCCATGTCTTGCCAGGGTTCAAAGCGTGTGAAGTCTCCGTCCTGCAAAAATCACACTCGCGTGTTTTGGTCATGTATAAAACAGAACTTTTAACTTATTTATACGTTGAAGAGCTTCGTTTCCCATGCCAATACTTGCTTGACTCGGGGGTCTAGGTTTGCCAAGTGTCTGTCTGTCTCCCCTCCTGCTAAAGTCTCAAGTGGTCCATGTAAACAAAACAGAGCTGAAAACAGTCTCTCTTCCTCTTCATAGAGCTGTTTTTATCGATATGCAGGATTTCCTGACAGTGTGGTGTTGGCTAAATGTAAAACAGGCAGAGGATGAGCTTCTGTGTTAAAAACCCAGTTGTCTAATGGTAGAAGATCATCATTGGAGAAAAGCAGATACAAATACCTGGATGCCAAGACAGAGATGAAAAACATGAGTATTAATGCAGAGCACAGGCAGGGGCATCAGAGCAGCTTCAGCCCCCAGAGTTCAGCAGCTACAGCTATAAACAAATTCCTTGCTTCCAATCTTTGTACAGCACACACTCAACTTTCCCTATTATGATGATCTGAAGTAATTTTTATTATGATCAAGCCCTTCAACGAAAAGTTGTTATAAAGACAGCATTTTAATCTTTACAAGAAACTTTTCTTTAAATCTTTCCAAGAAACTTCTATTTTTCAAGTCTCCCTTCAAAGACTTGCAGTGTAAAACAAACATCAAGACACCAACCACAAGTATTTGGAAGACAGGAGAGCAGAGAAGTTATCAAAAAGCTTTTCTTAATGGAGTAAACCCACTCGGAAATGACTAATCCTCCTTAATCCAAAGATTTCATGGCAGCACAAGAGAAGCTACAAAACCATGGCAAGTATCTGATTTGTCACCACCGTTTTGTAAGCTGGTTCAGCGTCTGGTGAGAGGGACAACAGGTTGTGCAGAGGGTTTTCACAGATGTTGTACATTATAATACAATGCAGAGGACATGAAGCATGTAACAAAATAAGGGTTACTGGACATATGCAGAAAAAAAAGCATTTGTTGTTCCTTTTTTCTTAATCCACACTTTTGAATGTGGCTGTGCTGTAACTCTGTAGGACATACTGGTAGTAGGGGTCTGTCAAAGTTTCCTGACACAACTGCTAAAACTCAAAAGACATTTCCCTTGCTACAGAAAAACTGGTGGTGAGTGCAAGCACAACAGTGTGGGTGCACAGGATCTCTCAGCTCCTTCTTGCTTTCCTGCCATCCAGAAAAAGACAGCTGTTGTTGCACTTGACAAGGAAAGGGTGTCATTCCCATTAGTGGACTCTGTCACATCCAGAATGTGCTCACTTGTTCTGTTGTTCCTTTGTTCTCTCTCCATCAGACACTGGAAGTGTCTGCTGCTTTCAGCCGTGTGTCACTGCCTGATCAATTCTTCTACTGCCTTTATTTGCCAGCTCTGTCCACAATCCAGTCAGTGAAGCCCTACGTTTTCTTTCTTTCTTCATCTATTTACTGTTTATAGATCAAAATTTCTTGCAGAGATGATTCAGTTTTGTCACACATATCTCATCTCCTTCTCCATACTCTTCATTGTCTTTAAAGCATCAGGCCCTTCCTTTCCTCAATACTTCTGCCTCACTCTCTCCTGCTGCAGCTCTCCAAGCTCTTTCTCATCACAGCAGCAATATTTCATCTTACTCAAACTCACCTTCCTCATTTGATTCACACTTTTCCTTTGAATAACTTAAGCAACCTATTTCTCCATCTTGGTCCTTCCCACTCAACAGGTACCTTCATGCCAGGTACTGCTCAAACCTCTCAAATTTGATGTGTATCCCTGAAGTATCCAAGCAGCAACAAAGCATATTTGGGACCGTTACCAAATTTAAATTCAAGAGGAATGAATATGCAGAAGTACTCACCAATACCAGAAAAGATTACAGCAGGTATTCCTTAAGACATATTTTATGCCCCTCCTCTGAAGAACAACTTCATTTTCCTCATGACATCACACCCAACCCTTCTGTCTTTATTTTCATTTGGGCTATCTTGCTTGACCTTATTTGCTTTGTTCTCTGCTTTATCTCCATGTGAAACCAGTTTCTAGTTTGGGCTGTGCCAATTGCATCAATGTCAAAAACATCTAATATCCAGCTCTTCAATAAACCTTCATTTTGTTCACAAGCAGGAAATTCTCCAAACCAAATGTCAGTAAAAATTTCTGAGTTCTTTCATAGAACTGCCATCATCTGCAACACTTGCACTATAGTATATCCAGTTACTGAATGATGCAGCAGTCAATTTTCAGATCTCCTTGTGATTATTTAAGATGCAGACAGGATTCTGGTGATACATCAAAAGTCAGCCTTGCCACCACAGAAGTCCCTTAGGAGCTGATTTCATTCTCTCATTTAGTTTTTGTAGGCAGATCAATCATACACGATCAGCTCCTGCAGAGGTACTGTTTCTCTGACCTGACCCATTTGAAACTGCTGCCTCTCTCTTTGGGACCACTGCTTTTAGTCTCTAGACAATGAACTCGAAGGAGTAAGTGAAATAAAATTAAAGAAGACAACAGAGGAGGTAGCAGTGGCTGACTTTCTTTTTATAATGGTAACACAAGGCAACAAAGTATTTTGATTACATAGAGGAATTTGGTAAGGAGCC
This sequence comes from Brachypodius melanocephalos, assembly GCA_013398615.1. Taxonomy (NCBI): domain Eukaryota; kingdom Metazoa; phylum Chordata; class Aves; order Passeriformes; family Pycnonotidae; genus Brachypodius; species Brachypodius melanocephalos. The sequence goes on from VZSR01001342.1 coordinate 5,960,530, forward strand.
AGCAGGATAGAATAGCCACACTATCCCCTTACACATGATGAACTTGGAACCCCCTTTTCCCAGTGAAACATGCTGTGATGTCTGAATTAGGCACAAGAACTGCTATTTTCAGGACCTGCTTTCAGCCTGTTCCATTTTGTGTTCCTAATACTCAAAATCAGTCTTTGTCTCCATTAGCTACCTGTGGAGCCACTACATTCTTCTAGAATTTAGATGTGAGCTTTTACAGAAAGATGCAGGAGTGAAAAGGACTTACTTCAAAGTTTCAGCAAGGAAAAAGCTCTGCTGCACATCATCATATGTAGGAGATGAGGAATAGACATCCTTGACACCAGAAAAGCCACCGCTAACTCGGCAATACTTGTCAATTGCCTGCAAAAAAAGGAAGAGAAAAGACACAGAGAAGTTAACTGTAGGACAAAATTTGGAAACTTCAAGTATAGAGCTTGATCAAAAAAGAAGGTGGTTCTTTTTGTGCTGCATTTTTCTGCTGTGAATCTCTTTGTTAAAGGATGCTACGGACCTTAAGAGTTTACGCTGAAAAAAAAGAAGAAAAAGAGACTGAACGCATACAGGAGTAACATCCTTCCAGGGTTATTAATGACAGCACATTCGGCAAACTGCTCCATGCTAAGAAAACATTCTGGGGAAGAAGACTTTCTTTCTGGGTATTTACTGTTGGCTGATATTGGTGACATGACAAGGACTCTGTAGACTTTTTCTCTGAGCTCATGCAGTTCTTCATCAGTGACACAGAGTAGAACATCTATCAGTCAAATCAATGCAGTAAGTGCCGTGATGTGCACAGGAAGGTAACAAACATCCCTGGATTTTGGAGCTGGAAGAGTCTGAAGAATTATAGGAATTCTTTGACTGGTAGTTAGTCATGGAGACTTATTGAAAGTAGAAATAAAATACTGTATTTATCTTTATGGACTGTTGATTTCATCCTGTAAACTCTTCTAGTAGCTGCCTTCTCCCCTCATCTCCCTCTCCTACATATGGCTATTCTCTCTTTCCCCTTTGTACAGCTGAAACTCAAGTCAGCTTGTGTACTGGACTGCAGCAGAGCTTTACCTTTAGAGTATGGGGTTTAAATCTGTATACATTCCATGAAGAAAGTGGCCAATGGATTCCCCCTACCCCCAGCTCCAACACAGTACTGTGAAAAGCACAATGGGAGAGGAGGAGACTGGAAAGAAAGCTCAGAGCATCTCTCGCCTACACTTTCATTATTCCACTCGCACGCACGACCTTACAGCACACAAGGATATCAGCCATTAAAACTGGCTCCAAAGAAACGACTCTGAAATGATTCACAGGTTATTTGTGCTCCCCTGCTGCTTTGACTGTGCTTCCTCAGCAGACACCAACTCTTTTAATAGATTCACGCAGGGACAGAAAAGAAGTAGGGATGAAGGAAAATGTTTGTCTCGGGTTTGTCTGTCATTACCAATGACTGAACGCAGCCACCTGTAGCTCAGTAATCTCTGATTCAGCCCGATAGCCTTGTGTGAAGCTCCTCTCCACATGGTGCTTTAGGCCCACATTTTTGTTAATTCTGATTTTTGCTAGTTACGCTCAGCAGAAGCTGACGGGAGTCAAGGCAGGGGAGCAAATAGGTTTTGAATGATACCCTTTTTATGCAGAGAAAACAGATTCAATCAAAACTAACTCTTCAAGGACCTCAGTATTGCCTTTGCATACTAGAAATACTGGGAGACAAAGAGGAATTTTCCACTGGATAAATGCACAAAGAATGTCAGCAGATGCTGTCACTGAAATCAGGAGGAAAAGGGAGAAGTTGAGCAGGATACCCAGGACAGTAAGTCACAGCACAGCAGGTACTACAGCTGACCTTCCTCCTGGAATACACTCTTACCCTGTGGAAATCTGAGACTGTTCATGGGCTAAGGAATAATCCAGACTCCACAAAGTTCTTTCAAATTTCCAAGAAGCAAGATTTTTAGAAAAGCAAGTGGAGAGACTGACAAAAGGATGTTATTGGAATGGTTGTGGCTTTAGAGCCTGAACTTATGCCAAGAAAGGTACAGTCTTTCTTGGCAAAATCTAATGCTTGCTGTAATTCCTTATCTCAGGTGCAGTTCTCTCCAAGTTTGGATGGAAGCGCTCCATTTTTTGTTGTGATTGAGTCTAAAAGGAGAAAGTGTCTGGATGAATTCTTTTCGGATTTGGTTACTGGTGCAGGCTAGGTCTACACTGACACTACTCACATGCTAAGATCTGGGTTGACCAGATTTTCTCTACAGTGAAGAGAAAGATGTATGTGACACATCTAACCCAACAGCACCAAATGCATGACAATCTCTTTGTCTGCATGCTCTTGCACAACAAAAGTGATGCTAGCTACCACATGGCAGCCAAACAACATCAACAAAACAACAACCCTAACACCACTCTCTCTCCACAAAATCAAACCAGACTGATCCATCAACCAACAAAAAGGAAAGAAAAACATGAATTGCTTAGCTTCTGAAGAAATGATGCATATGCTGTTTACAGAACCATTTGCATATCCATCCCCAGAACTCCTACAGCCCCCAGGCAGGTGTTATATGAATAAACAAAAGCCAAAACACTTTTGCTTCATAGGCAGAAAATTAAGTGCCTGCCTTTGCCACTTTCCCCTTTTATAATAATGCAGAACATGACCTTGTGTCTGCTCTGAAGCATGGGAAGATGGAGGAAGAAGCCCCAGTGGTTACAACTCCTGCCAGAATTCCCAGCATACAGTCTGATCAGGACAGAGTTTCTCTGGTTAACCAGTCAGTGACCCTCAAGCTGTGTGCCACAGCTTGTGCAGGAGAACCCTGCTAGGGACCGCGGCAAAATGAAAACAAGGAATACGTGGTACCTCTGTTAGGACACCATCTCCTTCCTCCAGAAGAATTAAATCTCCAAGCCAGTGTAAGAAACAAAACTTCCTTATTTTGGAAATTGTAGCTAATGGATAGCACTGAGATCCTGCTCTGTGCTGTAGAGGTCTCATACTTGAGTAACTAAGTACAACACTGGTGAAGCCAGCAAGCCTGCAAGCCTGGAGAAAGAAAGTGTGTCATCTATAACAACTTTTTTTTTTCCTCCTCACAGTTACCAAGTAACCTTGTATCTTCAGAAGTTTCTCCTCGGGAAGGCAGACTCCTGTTCAGAACAGGAAAAGGACTTACCCTAGCTAATCAAAGTCCTCCATAATACAGGTAGTAATGAATTGTATAGGAAAAAAGCCTCTGAAAGATTGCTTTACAGCTATTCATCCAAATAGAAAATTTTAAAACATGAACAAATAATTCACCCTTGATTCAGAGCTGTACAGAACTTCAGGACACTGACTGAAAAGCTTGGTGCCACAGACAAGCTGCTTAAATGTCACTTGAAATTTTCAGCTTTCTGTCTACACACAGATCTCAGAGTGTAGTGTAGGGGTGTAGTGGCATCTGATTTGCCACCCAGATCCACTTTCACTCCACAGCTGAAGACCAGTCCTCCTGATAAAACAATGCTAAATTTATTGCACCCCAGAATAGAGGGAAGTTCCAAGACTACTGGAAGGGTATTAAGGTAATGTTGCTACCATTATGAGGTAATAGCAGACTGAATAACTTTAGGATGCCATATCTGATGTTAGTTCAAATCAATTACAGAAACACATGAATATATACACATAGAAGAATTAGAAGATAATTGACATCAACCAGTATGGTTTTATAGAAAACTATCTTGGTCACAAGCTTGATTTCATTCTTTGAGAGCTACAAAACTGACAAATAAAGGTAACTGCAGAGCTGTAATAAACTTAAAAGCTTCTAAGGCAATTGACATGGTATTTAAGATGTTATGGGAAGATAAGGCAGCACTATACCATATCAATATAATTCAATTTAAAACTGACAGTGCTCTAAGAAAGAACTGGCAATGCAAAATGATCACAAAATAGAGCTGCTTCTCACAGAGATCCACAAGGAGCAGTCTGAAGTTTTATCAATCACTGCAACACTGCTGCTGGCTAAAATGACACAGGTAAATAACAGCAGACAGCGTAATCTGCTGGTAACTGGGTGCCAAATGAAATGAGTTTCGTAAAACCAGGAACATAATCCTAAATCCAGTCATCAAGACTGCAACTGCAGACCCAGGCTAGCCTGGAAGGCAGAGACAACCTATGGAACGCAGAGACACTTCAAAGACTTCCATGGTCATGTAAGACAATTCAGCCTGAGTTCCTGCTAGGACATTGTGCAGATACACACAGGGACAGTAAAAAGAGAGACAGCAGCAGGGACATAGTTTTATTTTTGTACAGGCTAAATGTTTTTTTTTATGGCTGAAGTCAAAAATGGAGTATGTTATTCCAAAATTCATTTTTACAGAAGGGTGATGAACTTAGGTAGGTACAGGCATTTGGAGAAAACATTTTACAGTGAGAGACAATGCAATTTGTTTAGCATCTTCAGCACCAAACTTATTATAATCTATGAAAATTCTTCAGAAAGAAAACATGGGGGAAAGGACATTTTAAAATGGCATAGGAGGTCATAGGAAAACCCAGTGATTGAGAGCTGAAACTAGGCTAATTCAAATGGGAAATAAAACATGGGGTTTTTTAACAGCAAGATTAAATAAATAATGGAACAAACTACCAGAAGTAGCAGATTTTCTAGTTTCCTTTATTCAAATTCAGAATAGAACAGGAGAATATTCAACAGTATACTCCTGCCAAATACATGCGTCTTGATTCAAAAGTGACACAAAGTGAAATTTCAGTGCCTGCAGCATACAGAGAGGTTAACATGAACCTGAGTTCTTTGGAAATAAAATCTGATGTGCCTCTAGATTGGACCCCAGCTCCTTCAGTTTCTCTGAGGGTGTTTTTTGTGGCATATGTGACTTTTCTTGACTGTGCCAACAACATGCCATAAAAACTGCACCAGTTTCTTCACCAGCTGTCATACTTACAGCTTCTAACCCATGAAACTGTGAAACCATATTTCTTTTACCTCCAACCTATGTCTGGCTCTTTTCTGTCTACTCTTCTTCACTAAGTAGAATCACAGAATGGGTTGGGTTGGAAAGGATCTCAAAGATCATCTAGTTCCAGCCTCACTGCCATGGGTAGGAATGCCACTGAACAGGATGCTCAGGGCTCCATCCAACCTGACCTTGAACACTTACACCCACAGCTTCTCTGGACAACCTGTTCCAGTGCCTCACCACCCTCTCAGTAAAGAATTACTTTCTAACATCTAATATAAATCTCTCCTCTTTCAGTTTAAAACCATTGCCTTTTTTCCTGTCACTATCTGCTCATATAAAAACACAATCTCTCTTCTTTTACCATCTCTCTTCCAGTACCCTCTAGGTACTGGAAGGCTGCAATGAGCCTTCCCTTCCCTAGGCTGAACAACTCCAGCTCTCTCAGCCTGTCTGTGTAGGAGAGGTGCTCCCACCCGTGGCTCATATTTGTGTCCCTTCCTGGAACCTGCTCTAACAGGTCCGTGTTCTTCTCGTGCTGAGGACTCCAGATCTGGGTGCAGCTGAGGTCTCATGAGGGCAGAGAGCTATAGGTCTTTCCACTCTGTCTATCAATCCTCAATTTGCCTGAAGTCAGGCTGATCTTCAGGTCTTTATCTATTTTCACTGTTGGTGGAAGCTCTGACAAACTCAGCAGCCTCTGTGGTGCAATCCTACTTAGTGAGATACACAAGTCCACAACTCTTAATTGAACCCCTCATTCACACAGCTCAGATTAGTAATTGGCTTTACACGCCTATTGTGAAGTGGTGGCTCTTATTGCTTTCAAATAATTAGCCTGAAAAGGATTTTAGTCATTTTCTGTATTTACCCTGAGTATCTTGCATGCATATTTCTGTAATACTTCAGCCAGCCCCCCAGCACAGCATCATCCAATTTGACTGGCCCGATACAATTGAGATGAATGTTGTCTCTAGTGCTAAGTACAGTATTAGGGAGAATTAGCCTCTCTTTCATCAGAAAAGAGATAGAGACCCTGTCATAGGGATTTATGATCACTGAGGGAATGTAAGATTGAACTTCCTGTTTTTTCCCCCATAGACACTGGATTTGGAGAGATGCAACAAAACACATCTAGGCCTTGGACAAAGCATAGGGTTTGCACTGAAGTGCATCAGTTTTGTCAAAAAATATAGATAAGAAATCCAAGTACACTTCAGAGACTGGAAGGCAAAAGGAAGACAAATTCAGACAGTGCTGTACAATAGCAGTAAGCCAACTGCTCTGTGTGCCACACCAGATTCTTCTCTATTTATAAATGATGGAATAAACACAGCCAGAGCTGTGTGTGATAGGGAAGAAGAAAAAGGAGTGAGTAGGTGTGAGAAATAAACACAAGAACTTATTATCTATATGCAATGAACAGAAAATCCTGGGGAACAAAAACCTTCAAGTTTCTGTGTCAGTATGACAATGGGGCAAGAAAATTCTTAATTGTGGGAAGGAGGTGTTTGCAAGACCACTTATGAAGAAGTCAAAAATATTTTATGGCTGTGTTTGATAAAGAAATCTTCTATCAAGGAAACAAGCAGAAGAAGGCAGTCTGTGAGGACAGAGGCAATTAAGCACATGGGCTGCTTGATTTACAACTTCAATGGAGGTTGACAGAAGGATAAAATAAAATCCTACTCCACACACAGAGAAAATTGGAGGCAGGGGAGGAGGAAGGGAGGATTTGTTTTGAAAGCATTAATGGGAGACCAAGATAACAAAAGCAAATGGAGAAAATTGAACAAAATGCAATTGAAAGACATGCTTTGCACTGTGCTTAAGAGACTGATCCTGGCCTGAAAATCTTTACATTTGTGAATTCTTTAACCTATTACAAAGGACCCCTCCTCAGCTTGGATCATCCAGCCATAGCTATTGAAAGAAGCTGGTGTTAGATCAGCAAGAATGTGTAGTATCTACACAGGCAAGGAGTAGGTTCTTAGCCTTGTAACATTAGAAATATGCATAGCTTAGGCAGCAGGGATGATGACACTCAATGTTTGATGTTCCAGAGACAGCAGCAATGCATTCTGAAATACAAGTGCTACAAATGTGGAACCTGTCTCCAGAATAACATAATTCTGGTTGGAACAAAACTGACTAAAAGGCAAAACCACAATAAGACACAACTGTAAAATACCTGGCTTCTTCTAAGTGCATATGTGCTGATGCATGGATGGTAATGAGCTTGGCTAAATATTCTGAATACAGATATTTCAACAGACCTCTTCCCGCCTTTTCTTGATCTCTTGCTTCTGGAGCAAAACTGGGTTTTAGCTACAGAACAAACTCACCCAGTCTCCTGGTTTGTCTCTTCCTTGGCTTTTCCCTCATCTCCTTTGGCTGTAGTCAAAATACTTCATTACTGTCTCGTTATTTTTAATGCTTATTCTCATCTCTGAAACAGGCTTTGAGCTGTTTCCAAAGACTTCTGGAGCAATAGCAGGGAAGTAGAGAAACTCTCAGAGGCTGTGCACTACTGACAACAGTAGGAGTCATGACTAGGGGGTTCTATTTCCACACCTAAGACAAATGAGCTGTATAATGCTGAATGCACCTCTCATCTGAGCATCTGACTCAGAGATGCAAAACAGCAATAACTGTGTGCACCCCCCTGACATGTACCCCAGTTCACAGGAACCTGTGAAAATCAATTACCACTCAGAGTGTTTCAGTACCATGAGACTGGAGTGGCTTCAAAGGGGAAATACACCAAATTAAATTACTGACAGATGATTAATACAGTTACCTGTGTTGCCTCCCAGCCCCACTGCCTGTACTTGGGATCGTGGGTGAATCTCCACATGTACCAATAGGTCTCGATCACCTCTGGCCTTAGGATGTAATACTTCTCATTCTGCCGTACTGCCACCGCCTCCACACCACCATCAAATTTGAATGCTTCTGGGCCCAGCTTTAGAGCTGCAGAGGAAACAAACAACCAAAAAAATAAAATAAGTTAAAGTAAGGAAAAAATTGTTCCATACCAATCTTTGCAGGAAGGATGAGTAGGAGACTGCTATATCCTAAGCTTGTGAAAAAACCCAGAACCTAGCTAGTCTTTAAGCAGTCTCATAAATATTTCCTCCTGTTGAGGCCTATAATTTTTCTTATGAATAATTTATCCAATTCCTGTGAGAAAACTACCTATTTTGACAGGACTACAGTAATCCTCTTGAAAACTAATGAAACACTAAGAATATAAATATGCTAACACATCCAATTATAGGATAAAATTGAAGTGATTGACATCAGTTCTTTCCAAGAAAAAGAAAAAAAGGGTCAACACAGGTTTTGATGTCCTTTGATCCCACTCAGCACAGCAGGAAAAGACCTTGGCACTAAGCCAAGCAGCATCATGCCAAATAATCTGTATCTTTATCCAAACTGTTGGTTTAAGGACATGCTGTCAGGCCACTGTAACTGATGTGCTGTGATCTTCAAGTAAAGGGTTTACAACTGGGCAATGAAGCCTTAAGCACACTTGAAAATAAATCTCTGATCTAAGAGATTCACTATTTAAGCCCTTAAAGGAACCTGCAAAGGCCCTGTGCCAGCACCTGGAAGACTACTCATGTAAGAATAACACACCTGTAGAAAAACTGTCAATAATATGAAGTTGCAATCACACATATTTTGTATTAGACAGCTGCACATTGGTCCTCAAATTTAACATTAATAATGTTACATATTAATTTATCTACAGCTGCACCCCCTCATTTGTTCTGGCAGAGAATTTTTAAGGCGCTGAACTCTGAAGCTGCATTCGAGCTTTAAAAATTATCAAAGCAATTAATCATGTAATTCCTATGGGCTAGAGGTTCAAAATAACAATGGTTTCACAGGTCTGAAAGGGGAACCTTAGAACACCATAATGAAAAATATGAGCAACTCTCAGTGCATGACCCAGCAGAAAACTCCAAAAGAAGTTCCTTAATCTTTTTGTTTCAAGGGACTATGGCTCTGGATACCAAAAGTAAAAGTATCACTCTGCTTCAGCCACATGAATGGCATGGGAAACTTCATCAAGAAATTTTATTGCATTTCTTTCAAATTGGGCCAATTTATCGGTTTCTCGTAAAAATTTAAATCAATCTCACTATAAAACGGAGGAGATACATAGATAGAGAGTTCTACCTCTCCAAAATTCTGAATATAAGAATGGTCATACTGGACCAGATGGAACTGCTTCCTATGTGATTTTGCAGATCTGCTGAATCCTACCTAGAAGGTCTCTTTTCCACACTGAATAATACTATCCAATTCAGTTGTGCCTTGAATGGAAACTGTTCCATGCCTTAGGTTAATCTTCTTGCCCTTCTCTGCAGCTCTTCCAATTCTACTATATCATTTGTAAAATGAGAGAGGACTGGCAAATGCAGCAAAAAAAGTGCAGATGAGATTAATACAGTGACATAATGACATTTTCTATTTTGCTCTTTCTCATTTTGTTTTTCCTGAGTGCTACTGAGTTGACATTTTCATAATCTCAAAAGCAATTTCCTGAATTGCAATGGTCAGTTAACAGTCATCATTTAATATGTGTGGTTAGAAATAATTTTTTCATAGGTGTCTCACTTTACATTTAACTACACTGGATTTAATTTAGCAATTTATTATGCAGTTACTCAACCTCCTAAGGTCCTTGTGTAGTGGTTTTTTTGCTATTATTAGCACACTTATCTTACTGTTCCTGCCCTTTTCTGATCATTTATATATGTGCATACTTTATTTATATATAATACATATTAAAAGATGAAATGTAAATATACTATACACTTATAACGTGTATTAATATATTTTACATTTTACACACCTATACACATTTGTGTAAATATATATCAAATATATCAGAGCACTGTTGGTTAACCAGCCTTTATCCACTGCAATTTATCAACTATTTACCTCTACCCTGTTTTCTATATTATGCCCATTTTCTTCCTCCATGCAGTACTTGCTGCTTAGATTGTAACTGTTTAATGTCCCTAACAGGTCTTAGTAAAACACTTGTTAAAAAGCCTTTTGGAAATCAGGGAAACATGACTGCTTATGTTAGTTTTATCCACCAAAGAATCTGGATTTCAGGCAGTTGTGGTGATCCACCACCTACAGAAACCGTGATGTCTTCTCTTGCTTTGGAGCCTGCTTGTACATTAAATCTTTAATTATTTACTCACACCTACTTCTAATGCTATTGGGCACTACAAGAAATTAAACTACCCAAGGATTGGTGACCCGTGCATATCATGATGATTTCACTGAATTCTTATCTGGAACCAAGGATGTAAAATTAATCACAGCAGTTCTGCTAACAGCTGACTAAAGAAAAAAAGGTATTATGGGCACAGCACCTTTCAGGGGCCATTCTTCTAAGCCAAGGACCTTCTAAGGCCATTTTACAATGCTACAGTGGGCACAGAATAATCCAAATATTTTCATATTAATAGCACTGGTAGACTATAGTCTAGGCAGGGAGAGCAGATGAGAAAAAATTTCATACCAGTGCAAAACTGCAAAGCTGAACAAGCACCATTTTAAAAGATTTTAACTGACATAAAGTTGACTTTCAATGAGAGCTGTATTTAGCACTGCCAAAAAAAGGGCAAATTTTTATACTTTTAGATAAATATATTTCTAATTTGAGGAATACTTTTGAAAATATTGTTGTATGTTTTATATGTTCCTTTAAGACTACAATCAATCTAGCAATAAATTTCCTGAAAATAATAAAGGAATCATAATTATAATAATACTTGCTAGGCTCTAACTCATACAAAATTGGAGGAAGAGAACATCCAAGATACTTCTGTTTGAGCCTTTGAACTATTCCATCAACACACATTGCTATTCTAGACATCTCACAAAAACATGTTATTATTCTCATTTCTTCAGCCTTGCCTGTTTAGCTGCTTACTGAGAGTCTTGGGACAGTGACAGCATCTACTCATCCCCTTGCATATGTCTCAACTGAAATGTTAGTCATCTGGCTTATTCTGCACTAGAATTGTCACACATACAAACCAGCTAAAGCTGTACCACGATTCTGAGGACAGCTCTTGTCAAGAAACTTTAAAGAAGTGCAAGAAATTTCATCCTAAAATAAGCTCTCTGTAGTCAGTCAATACTTTACACACTATCAGCTAATGGCTAGGAAAATTCTTATGCATAAGGGATGGTATAATGTACTAAAAATACTGTGTGCTACAGATCAGCACACAATGCCATATATACAGATAATTTTGCTTATTTATCTAACCTCTAAAATACCTATGAAAGCTAATTATTCAGACTGATTTGTTAGTGATCTATTATTTCAATTTCATTTGACTTCTTTTTTGTTGCCATCTACAGATTTCACATTGCCAATTATGTGCCACGTTTCTCGGTGGTGCACAATAAGCATGAAAAACAAAGAACTAGTCCCCAGAAACTGGAACATCTCAAGATGTGCAGTCTCACATAAGCTTAAATATCAAGAAACCTTGCACCATGAGCACATGAAGCTGTATTTTTGTAGCTTTACTGGCATCCACTGACAGCATTATGATTTCTTGTGCTGGTAAACGGGCATACAGGTCAGAACATGCCTCCTCTGTTTTTTTCAACCTTCTCTCCAAAGTGAGAGCACACGGGAGTACGGAAAAATCCTGAAATCTCTTGTCATAGGATGGGAGATTTAGGACAGCTGCAACATTAATCTATTGGTAGTTTAAGGTACAAAAACCAGCAGAGTAGGTAGAAAGCAGAAGCATGTGTAGATTACACATCAGAAGACTATTCTGGTTACAGTTCAGTTTTCTCATTGACCATCAAGAAGCCTTTTCAAACTCTTGGTGTTTCTAAGAGTGCCACATGCATGCACAATCTCCTGAAGAGGGGAAGAGCCTTGGAGGGGGCTCTCATGCTGCCACATTCAATAGATCCTGGAAACACAAATCCCCTGCTCAGAGGCAGACCAGAACCACAACTACACCCCCTGCCTTCACCTTCCAAAGACCACAGGCTTTCTCCTGCTGCTGAATTAGAAAGGCACCCTTTGAGGAGAGGTGCTACAGACTGATCCTCAGCTCAAGCAGAATCTAACAAGGATTTTCACAGAGCCATGGCAAGGGCCCAAGCTTCTCACAACATACCTAGTCACTTCTCCAGCTCCTGACCCTGGAATCTAAGGTCTTCCCTCAGATATTCTTGGGGAACATTGATAGGTGATTCAGATTATCAGTGAGACTACATCCCTGCATAAACTTCTCTATTACATGGCAGTGATGCCAGTTGCCACTGGGACATAATCCCCATGAACATACATCAGGAATAGTTTCAAGGACTTTGTAGCTTTTCTGTACTAGTCAGCACTGAAATAACCAGCTTTCTGAAGCTTTTTTTTTTTTTAAACAGGCTTACAAACCTGCAATATGTGCAACAGGTTAACGACAGCTGGAAATAAATATAATGCCCTCATTTTCCAGAAATGCTTTTATTCTGTGAAATTCTGTTTCAATTTTGCTGAGACTCAAGCTCAGCCATGGAAATTTAGGTTGCTTCATAAATTAGTATTTTCATATTAAATCACCAAGTACATACTGTAGTTTATTATGAGCAGCCGTGGGATGACACAGGAAAGGGCAGCTCTGCTGGTTTATCTAAAGAAAGAGCTGCCTATCCCCTGCACACAGTCTCTGCATCCTTCTCTCTCCTCTGGGAATGTCAAATGGGGCAAGTTCTCCCAAGTCCACAGGAGAGCGGAATCAGGCAATCCCCTTTGCCTGCTGAAGCATAAACCTGATGGCTGAACCAGGGTGACCGACTGCCCTCTTAAAGATGCTTTTTCTGCCATCAGCCACTTCTGCCATTAAAACATACGATTATGTCTCAAACCCTGCTGTTTAAAACATGATGAAGAAGTTGACATTTTGCACATATAAGTTCTTAATTTTCTTTGAAAAATCAGTCCAGAAAATTAAAATCAAAACATCCAAACACAAACAATCCACGTTCCTGGGACTGCATGACTGAACAAAAGAAAACAAGGGCATTGCAAATTTATAGCTGTCTGTACAGCTTTCAGTCTTTCTTGCTCATGTGTTCTTATACAGTCATTAAATATGTAATCAAAACTTTTATCTCCCCCATCTTTTGACTTATTTAGGATACAGAATAAACATCTGAAGGAATAAAATTAGGTCTGCTCAAACAACTGCAAATTTAACATTGTTTATTTTTAAATGCCAAATTAAACATTTAAATATAATTTTTCAGAATGCAACAATAGCTGCTATGTCCTACCTTTTTTCTTAAGCATGCTCATATTTTTTTCTTTTCCTTTTCTTAAAGCTGTTGCTATCCAAATAAAATTATCCCTTGTGTGACCGAATTATTTTAAAAGACAGGCAACTATGCAAGGATACAATGTAGTCCTGTGAATAAATACATGAATTCTCATCTCAAAACTGCTTAAGTTTTAGTTATCATTATTTCTACTGGGAAGGTATTTCAGAAGCTCACTTCTCTGATAGCTATGCAAAACCATTTCTAATTTCCAACCTACATTTACTCACAGTGAGCTTAAAAATCTTGCTCTTGTTACAACTGTGTTCTTTTATATCTTAAAATAACTATTTCTCTTCAGTGTTTACCCCTTGAGATGGCAATAAATTTGTTCCTTTCTTCAGTATTATTTTTTCTAGCCTGAGCAGGCTAATCTCTCATATTTTCCTCACAGTAGGATAAAAGCTCTGCCCTTCTATTCATTCTCTTGGTCCTTCTCTGCATTTGTTCTGCTTGAAATTCAGATTTATACCGAGTATTCTGGGTGACAAATTACACATGTCTTCTAAGGCAGTCTTAATATTATCTAATCTCTGTTGAAAATTCTTCATCTGATACAGACCAGGACATTTTTCAACTCCCAGTTCAGACAAAGAGCTCCTGACTTTTTCTAGTGAACTTCTTATTTCTGATAGTCCAGTTTTCAAGATCTTTCTGCTTACTATTCTGAGATTCTTCCATTTTAATTATGTCTTACAACTATATGACCACCCTAAGCATAATCTTGGTGCTTGGTACACTTCAAGTACCAAGGTCACTACTAAAGATGTAAAAAAAACCTGCTCCAAAAGACTGACCTTGGGACACTTCCAGCCCAACAATGAAGTCTGATGCTGCCTCCTCACTAGTCAGGCCTTTGGCCTTCTCACAGTCTGCACAGTAGTCTTCATCCTCTCTTGTATAATTGTACTTATTCAGAATGCACTATTACTAAAACCAGTAAAAAATCTATTCACAAATTTTTCCCTCTACTTAGCTGTAAGAACAGTATATACAAAATCAAAAACCTCCCTATATATCTGTGAGGACAAGAGTTCACGCAAATTCCTTCCTCCCCATGCCCATATAATCTATCTTAGCTGACTGATCATAAACTGATGATAAGCATGCATGAAGGAACCATAAAGTCTGGGTTTATATTTAGTCACCACGATGCAAAGTGGAAGCAAATACATGGATGTTGAAAATTCATACTGGTATAAAACCAGTGCATGTTAGACAAGGTCCATAACAAATCCTAAAAATAATTACGACACTTGCTGTATTCCATTTCTTGAAATAATTAGATTAAAAACAGGTCTTACTTGTCCTGTCATACGACTCATGACACGTATGTGCAATTTCAGCTCCAAGCTGCAAATAATGTCCAGCTTTATCATCTCTGGAACCATCTGCACCAAGGGCAAACATTCCACCTGCAAAACAGGTCAAATGGCCCATCTTTCTTTCAAGATGCCCGTTCTTCCACTCTCCAATGAAGGTCAGTCCTCCATTGGACTTTCTGATGAGATGTTTTTCTATGGCCTACAAAGAGATTAAGAGAACTTTCAAATGCTGTTTCACATGCAAGTTTTACTTATTAACATTCCTTTACCAAGCAAAGTCCGGTTTTCAAAACAAAAATAATTTCTTTTTTTCAAATTCACTTCTGAGCACTACAGAAACAGACAGCTATAAAAATATCATTTCAAAGTGCAAAAAAAACCCTAACTGCTAAAAATGCTAATGATATCTTACATAGGAAAATCTCAACATAGACAACACTGCATTTTACTTGAGAATTCAGCACTTATTTTATGGCTCAAACAGTATTTGTCTAACTGTTAACTCTGGGAAGTACCTATTCATTGCTCTGTGCAATCTGTGAGTACTCAGAAAACACATCCATGTTGGAAACTTTGGCCAGCAACATATGCAAACCTGTACCCTCAGTCAGTCTTTAACAGGAAGTGACAGGAATGCTCCAGCCACCTTCTAGCTTCTCCATAGCAGCCTTCTGATTGCACATTCTCAAATGATGGGTGTCAGAGCAGCTGTTCACGAAAAAACCTATTATTTTATACATGAGGTAACTGCTGGTTTCTTTTTGCACGTTTGTACCAGTATATGTCATTGCTTGTGATTTATAAAAGGTGTCCTTCTCTTAGAACAGTTGACCTAACTTCGCAGTTTGCAAACTAGACGGAAGAACATTTGCTTTAACCCTCTTTCAGAGGGGATCACAATTCCCACCAACCTACTGGAGTATTTACTAAGTCTAGCATTAGATAGTGAGAAAGTAACAAAAGAGAAGCGCTGGTTTGCACTCCTGTTGGGCTAATTCCTTCACTAATACCACAGATCTGAGGATTGTGCTGATGGCAGGATCCAGAGAGAAGGCAGCAGAAATAAATGACAGAACGGAAACCAGTAAGTCTGACAGCTGCCAGGGTGGTTGTCTAACCATCATGCAAACTGGCATTGATGATTGCCTTCTGCTGCTAAGGAGCCTATGTGGCTAACAGTACAAGCCTCATTTGGTCTGAAGGTACTGGTACAGGAAATACTGGATCTGCTGAAAACTGCCACTGATATTAAGAATGCCACAGGATATTAAGATCTGGAGCATTAACTCTGTTGATTCCATTATTCTAGACTGTGACAAAACTGATGTTTTTCGACCATATGGTACATAAAATTTGTGTTCCCTTTGAAGGAAAACCACTTTAACTATGAAGACCAGGAAGGCACTAAAGCATATGGATTTTTTATTTCCTAGAGGAAAGCATTTTTTTTCCAAATGTTTAGCGACATTTCCTTTCAAATTGTATCTTCCCATAATTTCATAGCTGTTGAGGAGTAAATGGTTGCAGAAGCATTTCCAGTAGGACAAAATTGCTGTAGTTAGCACCAGGACAGCCAACAAAGGCCAAATTTATATACTTCTCCATGAGCTACTCCTCTACTCCAGATTTGCTTTCATGGTTTGACTGAAGAGCATGTTCTAGGTGCAACATGCTCCTCTTCTAAGCAGAAAACGCATTTTCTGGACTTGAAAGTAACTGCCTGGTAGAAGAGGTAGTTGTTGAAATCTGAAAACCAGGTTCTATAAGCTACTTAATAACCAGGTTAGATCCTGAGAATCACAAAGGAAGCATCTCAAGAACATAAATGCAACTCTCTCAAAATACTTTATCGTTCAACAATCTGCTGCCTGCCAGCTGCAGAAAAATGTCAATTAATATTTATAGTAATTAACAAGGGACAGCTGAGCATTGCTGGGAGTACTGCCTAGTGGATAAGAAAAGTTTGTGCAGGTTGGGATAGATGTGGCATTTGTATCCTGGGCTGTATGGCTGAGGCTACAGAGGAACTGCAAAGCAATGACATCCAGCTGGACACAAACTAGAGTGGACGTGTATACCCCAACTCCCAAAGAGAAGATTTAGTTCACATCAAGTAAGAAATCAACTAATGGAAGGAGCTTCCTTTGTGAAATGCCTCAACAATAGGGGTAGTTGAGGTCACTTGGTTTGTTCAGCCTAGAGAAGAGACAGAGGGGAGTCCTCAACATCCTCATGAGGAGCAGTGCAGGGAACAGCACTGATCTCTTAACTCTCAAGATCAGTGACAGGACCCCTGGGAATGGCCTCAAGCTGTGTCAGGGGAGGTTTAGGTTGGATAGCAGGAAAAGGTTCTTCACCCAGAGGGTGGTTGGGCACTGGCACAGGCTCCCCAGGGAAATGGTCACAGCACCAAGCCTGGCAGAGTTCAAGAAGTGTTTTGACAACACTCTCAGGCACACGGTGTGACTCTTGAGGTGTCCTGTGCAGGGCCAGGAGCTGGACTCAATGATTCCTGAGGGTCCCTTGCTATTCAAGACATTCCGTGATTCTATGCAAAACCTGAATGTTCTCTGAAGTTCATGTGCCTCTTATGAATACAAAAAATAGCATTTTCTGAGCTGTCTTGCAGCAGTAGTTGCTATGTTGTGACAGTCCAGCACACTGCTGAATCCTTCTTTTAGCTCCCTAATACTGTGCAGTAAGAAAGAGTGAGGATCAAATTTGTGAGCCTAACAGATTAGACTACTCAAGGCAGCAGATCAAAAAGAAGCTTACCTATCCTCCAGCTGATGTGAGAAGGAAAGAAAGACACTTGAAACCAGACTAGCTGGAAGGCCCACATGATGATGTTTGAAAGCAAAGTTAAGAGGCCAGTCCTCAATTTTTATCACCATAAAAAATTCCCAACAAGTTTCACAATTCCAGCTTTTATCATAGCTGTGAATTTCCATACTAGGACAGAGCAATGAAGTAAGTGTCCTTTACAGTGGAAGACCGCACCCATGTTATATACAGAGGGGTTATGGATACACAACTTGTTTGTATTCATGTTAGGAATTATGTGGTGACCTGGCTAAGACTTCATATGCCATGGATCGGAAACCATGACATCTGAAGAACAGATGCTGCATTTTTCTTCCCATGATAGCTCAAAGGAATGAGATATCACTGTCTACTGCAAGACTTAAGAGTGAGGTTATGTTGTCCACTTTCCACTCACCCTGCTGTAATAAGATAAGGGAGTGAAGTGTGGCTGGACAGAGACATTCTTTTAGACTGGTGGGTGCTGAGAACATTTCCAACTCTGTGCTGTGAGTGGGAGGAATGCATGCTACATCTTTCCCCCTCTGCTTGTACAAATGATGCAAAAAGCTTCTGCTCCACATTTTGAAAAACAAAGAATAAGAAGTGTTAGCTACAGAGGAAGACCTATATTATTGGCAAGAACAAAAGAATGGTAAGGGAATGGTCTCTTAAAAAATTAAATAAAAATTCAAATTGCAGTCATGCAAAGCAAATCCTATTTCATGACTCTTTGCCTTTGTCTTCCAATGTCAAGTAGGACCTGGGAGAGACACAAACCCTGAAACAGAGTATATTCCACAGCAAATAAATCAGTACATTTCATGCAGACTCAACTGTACAGGGTAGGTTTAGCTGAGAAAAAGCTGAAGGAACCCTCTGATGCTTGGACTGCAGGTCATATCACACATGAAGCAGGAGCAGCTTGGCTTTTCCTCCCTCCTATCCACAGAGTGTTTTCACCTGGTCCCAAATTTGCCTTGCTCTGTCTCCATTCAGAGATGTGCCCATACAAAATGTTTGCAAGATGGTTTACAGTGAAGAGGATGAATAGGTGAGTTTATTTCCTCTAATTTTGGTGAGTTTATTTCCTCTAATTTTGAAGTGTTCACAGTTTAAGAATCAGAGCAAAATATTTCAAGAGTAACCACAATGGAAGCTAGATATCAACTGTTAAACATCTTTAAACCCACAGAACCCCATAAACTGTATTTTAACCTATTAAAAACACACAACTACTGTTTTGAATTAGTAATGTAAAAGTTAACAAACCTTGGAAAGCTAAGGAAATTCAAAGTGACTGGGAAACAGTCAATGCTTTATCAGTAGTTTAAAAAGTTAATAAAACAATAATATAAAATTAATGATGTGGTTTCAAAAATAAATGTTTGACTGCTACATGTATGCTGATACTAGGAGTGTTAGGGATTTTGAGAATTTCTTGTCGTTTTACAAAGTATTAGTCCTAAACAAATTCAAGGCAGTACATATGAAGTGGATTAAAAGTTGGCTTGCTAGAACAGTTCCAAGTGAAAAAAAAATTTTAAAAAAATCAAAAAATCTTTATCCCATGAAAATTCTGGACAGATACTTTATTCAACACTGGGGAGTATTTCTAACAATGATCTCCAAGAAAAATGATAGAAAAAAATTGCAGATGACACAAAAATTGATGGAACTATAGATAATGATAAAGAAAAAGTCAGTTCTGTAAAATCACTAAGAGCAGGTGACAAAATGGGTTTTGCCTGAACAATGTGTTGCAATAGAGATAAGTGTAAGGTCAAACACTGAGGAATCGGGAATGTAAATCACAGTGGTAGGAAAGCAGTAAATCAAAAAGATTACAACCAGCTTCAGAATAAAGCAACTGGAAAGTGGATGATGGTTTGAGGCAAAGGTTAAGAGTGCAAACAGAGCTTCTGGCTGGATGAAGAGGATAAAACCAAGAAGGAATCAGTTAGAAGAAGAATCACATTAGAAGAACCATTACATTGCTGTCTCCATACTGAAGACACTGGAAAATAAATAGAAAAAAGCTTAAGAAATAATTCAAAATATGTTTTATATTGTGAGACCAAAAACAATAATGCATTTTTCCTTCAGGAAAGAATGTCTATTGTACATTTGATAGTAACCAGCTATATGGTGCAGATAACCCTTTAAAACAATGTAGAGGAGGAACAAGTCAAAGCAGCTGGAAGTCAAATGTAATCAAATTCAGGTCAGGAATTAGAGATATTACAGCGTCAAAGCAATATTGTACCAGGACTTTCACTACATATCTTTTAAAATGTGAATTTTGAGAACTCCAAGAACAGGTGTTTTGCTTTAGAAGATCGACCCACTAAAACTAAGCTATAAAAACTTATGTTGAAAGCAACAGGGCATGCACAGAGCCTGGAACACATCAGGCACCAACCACACATCAGCATTGGGACAAGACCACACAGCCCCTGCTGCTGCTGGTACCACAGCTCACGTGACTCACACCAGCTCAGTTATTCTCTGTGTGTCTGAACCATAGCAGAGGAATGGTGGCACAGTGGGCACGAGAGAAGATGGAGAAACTGGGAAAGTAAGAGCTGGGCTGCAAAAAGCTCAGAGCCATCAAAGAAAGGTCCCCACCCTAAATCCCACTGAACCATCCTGTAGTACTGCCCTGCTTGGGCAAGCACTTCTTGGTCTGTGACAACAGCATGAAAGAACCATAGAAACAGGAACAGATATGAACTACACTTTACAACGTAAATATGGAATCTAACATGCCTTAGAAAATAATGCAAAGAACAAAACAATTTGGGACTTCAGGTCCTAAAACGGTGAGACCTCAACACTGGAAAAAAGTGACTTGGTTATTCTGCACACATCTCAAGGTTGCTAGATCTCCTATTAATAAATTAGAGCTTGGGCTTTTATATTGTACCATTTGGGACAATTGTACCATTTTTAGCACAATAATCTGTATCACATGTATTCCACAATAATACTTTTTAAACTATTCAGAGTGAAAGCTAGTATTATTCATCACTTGATTTCTTATAAGTTACATAATCAAAACAAGTCCTGTGGTTGGTGGTCGTTTTTCTGCCTAGGTTTTTTTTGAATTTAATTGAATTTCCTTAAAATCATTAAAGATGGTTCCACTGTGTTGGAAAACTCAATGAATTATAATCACCTCAATTGCATCGTCGTACATTTTCCTTGCCTCCGTGTCCATCTTGTCTGACATAAGCCAGGCTTTCAATAAATATTCATAAAAACTGTCTCCCAGCCCGCCCACGGATGTGTGATCTGTAGAAGGGAAAGAGGGAAGAAAACAAAAAAAAGGTTGAAGTTGTTATGTAATAGCACCTTAAATTTATTCAAAACATAAACTTATGTTTTTAAGGCCTGCTGCTGTAGAATTATAAACATTTCTAGCCTGTTTAGCAGGACAAAGCTGCACTGCACTCTTTCCCCTCCAAACTTACATCTCAGGCATAGAACCTTCTGTATGTGTTCCCTATTTGCCATTCTGGGCAGGCTATGCCTCATAGCAAAAATGTACTTTAACCTCTGTTTTTACTTCATTCCAAAGAACTTAACTGTTTTGCTGCTATGGTTTGGGTGGGGTTAGGTTTCGGTTTTTTAAGGTATATGTGAAAAAAACATGTAGAAAACCTCCTAAGACCTCTGCATCCAGGATGTAACCAGGTCATGTGGCTGGCTTCAAACTGCTATCCATGAACTACAGAGGATCCAATCTTTCCAGTAGATTTTTATTTCTAACAAGGTAGTTACTTGACAGGCTCATGAATTTCTCAAACTAAATGTTGTTATTGAAATTATTTTAGTCAAAAGGGAAGCAAGCTGCCTTTGCAGTGTACAACACAAACCCTGCTCTGTTCCACCGCGCCTGAGCAGCTGTGCAGAGCTGTGCCATGTGCCACAGGGTAAGGCTGCTTCACTATTAGAATCCACCAGCACAGAAACTGAACGTCCTAACACACAGATTTCTTTTTTGTCCCCTTCTTCTTTTTTCCTTTCCCTTGCAGAGGTTGCCTTTGACAAATCGTGTCACTGCTTTTCTGTGCTGACAGACTGCTTCAGAATTATCTGTTTCTCTGTGGCTGAACTATCATACTTGCCCACAAAAAGCCTACTGATGGTCTGGCAGCCTTGGAGCTCCTGTTCCAACCAGGGTAAGTACTCACTCACTACACCCTTCATTCAAAAAGCAGCATTCTGTGAGATTTAATAAGTGACTCCAACCAGAACACACATAACCTTCTCTTTCCTGATGTTACAGCCCTCAAAACAGTGGCACCAGAACAGTCTTAGACTCCTGAAACTAAGTGAGGGAAATGTTTAACACCAACATTGTCACAATGCCAGAAATTCACTGCCCTAGGCATGGCTGGTTGAGTCATGCAAGTACCCTTTCACTGGGTAAAGAAAAGATATGACACTTCATTTTACAAAATACCTCAAAAAAGTGGTATTATTCACACTTTTTCTGGGACAAAGGTGCAAAAGAGAGCTTGAACTCTCCTTCTGTTCTTTATTCCTCCAAGCACCAAGCAAGTCTGCTTGTCTCTGAAGATGTGAGTAGGAGGTTAGAGCTGGTAGATGCTCCTATCCTAACTCTTCTAGCTGCCTCTTGGCTCCTCTGCTACTTAAAAATGGATTTCAAAACAAAGGAAGGAGCAAGCAGAGAGTCTGTAGCTTTCCCATTTAGTTTCAAGTTGTGAATTTGAAGCAAATTACTTCATGCCCTTTCTCTTATACCTCAGAATCTTCTCGACTGCCTTTTCACACCCAGTTACTCAGTGATTGTGAGTTTTCATAAGCTTTCTCACCCTGAGCTGTAAAAGGACATTCAGGTCATGAGTCACTTTCTTACACAAACACAAGGGCTAGAAATTACGCCTTCAATTTACATTTACATTCTTAAGTAGATGCAAGAAACAAGGGTCTGTGGTTTTCAGGAAAAAACTAAAAAACCCACAAACTATCCCAAGACTTCAAAGCTGCAGCCCATGGCAGCACTGCTCAGGAACTGACTTCACAAGAGACAGTTTAACACTACTTCTGTGTTAAGCTCCTGCCTCATCCCCAGCTGAGCTCTGTCACTTGAGTCAGGGATGATCCTCAGCCAGATTTCCTTGACAGATGCACTCAGGTCCCAACAAAGACAGGCTGTTGAACCCTCAAGCAGTGTTCTTGTAGCTGGGTTTGGGACAGGAAAGAGCAGGAAGATGAGTGGAAAAGGTTTGTTTCCTAAACAGAGAAATCAGCATTCCAAGTGTGTTTCAGAAGTCAATTATCAACATGTCCCACTTCATGTGTGCTTCTCCAGGCAGTGATTTGAGAACTGTCCTTCTCTTCTGTCAGCAGTTCTTCTCCTTCACATTGCTTCTTATCTCAGACAAGAGTATAGGGAACACAGGCACCAGAAGCATCGAGGGACACAGAACTCAGAGCCATCCCCTAGACAGCCTTTTTTGCACCTTCTTCGTGCAGAGAACAGAGCTGCTCAAGCCTCTCAGATTCATATCCTCCTCCCATTCAGCAAGTAGAGAAGCACACAGTAAGGAACTAAAGCCTTTCAAGGGCTTTGCAACTCCCAGCAGCAGCATTTTCCTTGCTCCTTTTATGCATACCTCACTCCAGCTCTGACCAGCTCAGAGTTTTCAAGGCTCCTCTCTCATTCAGCAGTGGGCTACTCCACTCCCCAGCTGATGCCTTTCACAGCTGGACCAGAGGGAAGACCTGTCAAAAAAGGCAAAGGGATCCTGTTCCTATTCTTCAGCAGCAGGAGAGGGACATGTGAAATATTTCTGGTGTGAACACATGATGATATTTCAGGGGAGCTGGCTGCATCAAGATGCAGCTGTCTTTATGTCCCTGTCCCCTTCCCATCCACAAAAATAGCCAAAAGAGGATGGAAGTGAAAAGGAGGACAATGCAGCAGGTGAACTGAGGTTTGAACACAGTGAGTCTTCCAGCTTCTGGGACTGCATTAACTGTACCCTGGCAAGGTCTTCTTGAGGTTTTCTGCTAGCATCTGAAAGTGTTGCTAAAGCAGAATTTGCTGCATTTTTATAACAGTAAGTAGAAATTACTTAAAACACAGTTTGTGACAGATTGTGGGTCTTTGACAATTTGCTCTCACGTAGAGTGGAAATGCTAAAAAATATTTTCCAAGATTCCTTTGCAAATATGTAACTGGTGAAAACTGTAGATTTGGGTCATCGCATATCATTCTCTCCTAAAAACAAAGCTCCCTATCCAAACTTATCAGAAGGTCCACCGTGGTTATCACTTTCTCCTGCTATTTGAGCTATAGCTCAGATTGATTCAAAGATTTAAGTCAGCTCAACTCAGAATGTTTTGCTCAGAAAAATGTTTTTCACACAGAATTCACTGACGTTTTCACACTGGCCCTAACCTTTCATGTCAATCCAGAGTACCAGAAAGGAATAACTTATGATTTGAATAACTGAGCTTACAACAGCATCTTGACACTGAGTACTTCTTAGTAAACAACTAGGATAAGCTTTAAGTACAAGTATTTTGAAAATTTTAAAATTGATTCTTTCCTTCACATATTTGATCTACAAGAATCATTTAATTAGCTCTTTGTCATATAAAGGTTTTTATTTTGAAGAGCTATTTTACAGTGAAATCCTGAAGTAGAATTCATTCCAGATTAAGACAAATATAGCAAAAAGGAATACAATAGCACAAGAAATGTGGCTGAAATCATGTGTTCTGTCCAATGTATACATTTTTAGAACATTCATTCCTTCAAATCAAGACAAATTTGGGTAATTTCTTCATTCTGCATTTTTTCAAACACAGACCCAGATGACTGGGCAAACATAAAAGGATTCCAGTCAAGGTTTGCTTTGGAATTCTTTTCAAACTAAAAGACACAGTTGCTGCAGTTGGAAAGAATACCTTTCAACCTTTGCAACAAAAAGCAATTACAAGAAACCCTGTATTTTTTCTGGTTTGTCACACTTGAAAGCATATTGTGTGCAAACCTGTGCAGTTATTCTGTTTGTAAGGATTCTTCTTGCCAAAAAGAGACAAATAAAAGCTTAATAGAAAGACAATGATATTCCACGTTCATAGCAATATCTTTGCTCAGCTACGACAAAGGATTTACATTCTGTTAAATATTGGCATTTTTCTTCTTAATAAACAGCAGTCAACTGCAAACAAAACTCCCTCAATGAACAACGAACTAATCAATCTCAGAGCAATACTTTAATGAGTTTTTAATGTATTGATAAAAGATCTATACTTAGTAACATATTGTGTCTCAGCTACACACTAAAAAACAGATCTACCTCTTTCCCACAGACTGAGAGGGGGACCTTCTTTGAAAATCACCATTATCTAATATTCCTAAAGATAGTTTCACTCCAATGATCTTACTGGTATCCGCAATCCATGAGCTCACTCCTGACACAGTCTCCCCCGACAAGAAGCAGGACAGCACCAAACCACAGCAGCAGGCAGGAGGTCAGATAGGGCGCACACAGTGTCACTGAAATGCCACCAGATCTCAGCCCCAGAGAGCAGGAAGGGTCTGCAAAGCTCTGGTGATTTGTTCTCTCTAAGTGAAATGGTTTCTTTACAAATCTGGGGAGACAAATAAACTTCTTTTTTCTGCAAACGGCTCTTTGAGGCATAGGCAACAAGGTTCCCCTCCTCAATGACAGGTGAGGCACTGAGATGGATCTGACTGTTCTTTCTCTTCAGGACTAATTTTTGGGGACGGTTGTAGATAACAGGGATACTATGCATTCACACAGCTCCTTCTCATTTGTCATACCCAGACCTACCCAATATCTGTAAATAACTTTCTCCACAGCAAGCCAATTTCCACGGCAGTGGTTCCCAAGAAGATTGTTATGGCCACAGACTGCAAGTTACCAACACTTCCTTTTGTTTACAGGGAAAGTTTGGTTCAGTGAGCAATAGCATGTTTCCCACAACTGACAGCCCCCTAAAGATAACATTAATAATGAAGCCTTCTCTAATGAAGGTCTACCTGCTCTCTAGAGCAAACTTAAGATGTGCAAATTATTTTTAAGCAGATGGCTTTAAGTAGTTAACAGCAGCTTAATGAGGCAAATTTAAAACAGTTCATGATTTGCTAAACCCTCTCTGCTTTGTGCCTTAATTGTTCAATTGTCATTTCTTGGCTAGGAGCAAGAATAAAGAAAGAAGCCAGGCATTGTATTAGAGGCAGCAGACCATGCCAGAACCGATGCTGTAGTCCCAACACCTGAGGGTGAGGTTTCCTGCTAGCCAGGAGTAGACCTGCCCCTCCCTGACCCCAGGGCACATCCACCCTCAGCAGAAAGCTTCTGCATCGCTTACAGCACAGGGTATAAAAAAGATGAAATACAACACTGCGCAGAGGCATGTTTAGCATGCACAGGCTGCCCTGCTGGAAATCAAGACAGTGGGATAACATCGGAGCAGTGCAGAAGCACAAGCAGGTGGAGATGAGGATTGACTATGCTCGCAGACTGTAACTACAACACTTGATTCAATATTTTAAACTAGAGACAGAGAGAGAACAACAAAACAAAAAATTACTAATTTGGCTATTTGTAAACTCAAACCTAGAACTGTAATCACTACTTTTGACTTTGAAATAAAGCAAAATTCACTAAAACCTGTGCTATATTCAGTAGACTGGAAATGCCAAGATAAACAAACCACGGATTCATTTTAACCAAGAGTAGTAGTACAGAACTACCTTGCAACAAAAGAAGGAAGCAATAAAAAAGGAGGCTGATCTTCCTCAAAGATCACAAACCGACAAAGTGCTAATGTAGTATGTCAGAGAAGGAGTTCAAGAGTGGAAAAGTTAAGTGACCAGGAGGAGGTAGCAAAGTGATTAAGCTAATATTGACTTTGATTAAGAAATCCACATACCCCATCACCCTTAGTTGTTCTGGCCAGCACAAATTGGCCTTACACTGCAGGAGCCCTTTTTCTCTGTGCAGGAAACTTTCAAAGGATTGTTTTTCTAGCTCTGATTAAATTTCAGTTCAATCTTTACTTCATGTAGTTGGACTTACTGCTCCTCAGCTGCTCTAAATAGGTGCAAGCTCCCCTTTTAATCCTTTAATCCAGAAAGCTGAGGCCCTGGAAATTGCAGCTGCTGCAATTCACAGCAGAAATATCCAACCTAAGGATGTCATAAGCCATAGTGGTTGGCTTAAAAGTGCAAACACTTGTAAATTAACTACAGCAGAGGCAGCCCTGATAAAAGGAGGTGAAGGTGCAATTTTTAGTTGAACATAAACTATATATCACAAAGGAACACATTACCAGCAGATTTTTTCTGAAAATGTGCAGGATCTCATATAACAGAACGATATTTGAAGAATGTAAGTTAAGCATTTATCATTTGGGAAGTAGCTGAACAGACACTGCTTCCCATTCTACCGCCTGGTGCCACAACAGAATCCAGCAACGTGAAACACCTCGCTCAGCTCCTCCCAACCTGGGGGTGCACGATCACGTCTGCTCAGCACACACAGCTCTGGAGAATGGAGCAGCTGAACTCTAAATACTCCAGATGGAGAAACTGAGTGTGACTATTTTAACAAGGCTCAGAAAAATATGGATGGTTCTTGAGTTCCTTAACTGTACTCTTTGAAAAAACAAACTTTAATCCGAGTAGAATCACATTCCCTTTCCAGTTTCATTCAGAGATGACTAAAGCATTTTTGTCAAAGTTGTTTAAAGAAACCCCAACAGAACAGCTTGAGGCAGACAGAATATTCCAGTTGGAAGAACTAAAGTCTGGCAGCTACAAGAAACTGAAAACACAATCGCTTAAGGGAAAGTATTAAGCAATCTTAATTACAAGTGCTACCAGTTTCTCATATAATGAAATTAAGCAAAAATTACTTCCTAGAACTGTAGGGACTACAAAACTAAAGACTAAAAATTGTTAAATTTGCACAATTCAAGCATGTCCAAAGACAATAGAAATAGTTCAAAACAGACCAGCAAGTATAACTAGCCAACTAATACACATTTTTAGGTAATTAATGATCTTAGAATCAAAACACTTCTCCAGACTCAATGTAGTTTATGGTTCTGTAATGTCAAAGGAGTATCCTAATTTGGTATCTTACAACAGACTGTACTTTCACTCTCGGGAATTCACAGCTGGAACAAATGGTTTTTTTCTTTTTTGTATTCAAATTTTCCTGAAACATCAAAACATTCCAGCTATTATTTATAATTCTGGAAAGATTTAGGTCATCTCTCAGAAGACATGTTCAGGAATTAAACACCAATCAACCAAATACATCAAGTCCACATGCTAAAATTAGAAACACATTACATCCTTATGTTTACTGAGAAGTGGCCTTTTAATCACCTGAAGTTGTCTTTTCAAGGTTATTACACTCACCCACAGAGCCACCCAAATGAAGCACACCTGCCTGTCAGCCAGGTTTGGAGTCACTGCAAATCCCCACTGTGTGGGCAGCTTTAACAATGCTGCCGGGATTTCCAGTGGATTGATGGAAAGTCACGTGCATGTTTGTCTCTGATGACTTTTTTACTTGAAAAGGTGTCTGTGAAAAGCAGCTAAAAGGGGTAACATCACCTGCTGCAAACAATACCACTGTAGGTATGTGTTCCAAACCCAAAGAGTCCCTTTTCAAAAAGAGTTCATATACAGGGGGATTGACAAGCTCTTAAGGTCATTACATGCTTCAGTTTATCCACCTTAATCTTCCCTGAAGATCTCAACTCTCCTCTGGAAGATTATAAACAAGAACACAGGAGAGGGAAACCTTTATTAGATTAAATCTAGTCCACCACTCATTTGTACCAAATCAGCTGGCAAAACCACTGTCAAAAACTCCATCCTTCAAGTTGTATCAAGGCATGGCAGTCCATATATTTACATATATATGTATATATATATCCCATATGGAAGTTGACAGTCAAAAGTGATTCCAAGAAGCAAGGAAAGACACTCCCTGTTTTTTATGTCATTTGGATTACATAACATGCAGTATAAATCCAGGCTACTCTGTTTCTTTCTCCTTAACTTCAGTCTATGTAGCTCTTATTTTTCTTCTCATGACTGATGCCTGAATTGGCACACGCAGCCACCTGAAGCTTTGATCACTCTGTAAGTGCTGGGAAATTGTGCTGATTGTAAGACTTTTTCAGTCCATGCTCTGTGACTGAGACTGAGCTACCACAGGCTCAGTCCACCATATGTGGACTGCATTCATCACTACCCCTCTCTTACTTGACTATATATGGGTCATATGGGACCATATCTGCAAGATCACACGATCCTCAAGTCCAGACATTTTAGCTTGCTGCTACAAGGACAGTCCAACTCCCAGTGGAACTTCAGGATTAAAAGAAGCCATAGGTAAGATACATTCAATGTTCACTGAACAGAACTATAGACCCTCTCTTCTCAACATCACCAAACTGGAAATGTTTCTCATGCGGCCACCAGCAGGTACATCTCCACACAGAACTCAGAATATCAACTCTCACATACTGAAGACAGAATAAAAAGAAACGGATGTCAAATGTGACAACAGATGTGTCATCCAAATTTACCAATCACCTAGAGAGCATAGACAGAAACACTTAAGTGCACAACCTCCAACACGTTACAGAGAAGGAAAAATAAACCCAAGAAAGTTTAATAAGGCTGTAACAAGTTTGTAACTGGACTTTGGTAGGCTTCCCTTTCATAAGAAGCTAAAAAGTCAAGAATGGTTCAAAAATGCAGGT
Organism: Brachypodius melanocephalos; assembly: GCA_013398615.1. NCBI lineage: Eukaryota > Metazoa > Chordata > Aves > Passeriformes > Pycnonotidae > Brachypodius > Brachypodius melanocephalos. The sequence goes on from VZSR01001342.1 coordinate 5,989,818, forward strand.
TTAGGCATAAAATTATCAAAGAAATTATGAGATTGCACAGAAAATCAAACTCTAAAAACTCACAGAGCATGTATCAAAGGATAACTTTGTACTCCCTGATCATTTTAAGTTAATGTCTTCAAAGCCATCAGTGTAAACTCTCAAAAATATCAGGCGGTACCCTAAACATGTCAGACTCCATTAACACAGATGAATTTACTGAATTCACAGTAAGAAAGATAAATGGAAAAGCTGCTGTGGGACAAATCACAAATTCTAGATATTGATGCACTCCCCACCGAGATCATGCTCTAAAAGTATAGCCTGGTGGTACAGCAAAATGAAATATTCATCTCTTTGCCTAGCAATGTATGCAAGCATTCTCGTAACCCAAAGTTATACCATATCCAAATCCTTTCTTTAGGAATTATTTATAGGCATCCCTTTTCAAATGCATAATTTGTATACATGTCTAACCTTCCAATAACACTAGAAGCTTTAACACACTAAACAAAGTTTTATTTGTTCACCTTTTCCAGCATCTTGCTCAGCAGACCAGCAAAACATCTTAACCTTGTAGTCTTAGAAAAGCACATTCTCTGTAATGCACAGTTCTGTTGTATTTCATTAAAATAAAGTTTTAACAGATTATCTTGCTCTTGGCTTTTAACAAATAAACAAATTTGAATGCAGCTTTTTCTTGGAACACAGCTAATTACATTTGTACAAGGTTGTAAAGGAAAAGTGTAAGGGGAATTCCCCAGCAGAGATTACAGAGATTATTTTCTATTCAAAACACATGCATGTTCCTAAGGACAGAACACAAAATAAACTGGAGAGCAAAATTAAGGACACCTGCCAAGATAGAAAAAAAAAATTAAACTACAAAGAACCACTCCCACCTCCTCATATGCAACAGCATGCCTACTGCTGGAAGTTTAGAAATAATGCTGTAATTTCATTTGTTAATAATTCAATAAACTGAAAGCAGATTTCAAATAGAAAAACCTATGTAAATAAATGCTTACACCAATGTCCAAACTATCACATAGATCACATATCTCCAGTTATATAAATGAAGTTCCAAACTTGAATTTTAAAAGAAATTTACTTGCTAAATCAAATAAATGTGCAAAAATGCAGTCAGGTTGGGAACTACTCTACAAGTAATTTTACAATATGCAATTATTTTAATTCTGTACCATTTCTATTTAGGAGAGAGAAAAATCTTTTCCTTAAGCTGAAGGGGAAAAATAATCATCTGTGAGTTAAAGTATTAGAAATTATTATTCACAAGTCCAAATAGAAAGTAGTTATCTGATGAGTTTTGGAAAATACTTTGGAAAATACAGGTTTACTTGACCCAATTCCCTTTGCTTCCTTTTAAGTTTATGGATGTTTTTCCAGAACTTGACATTACATTTCACAGTTTTATTTTTCCTGACTCACAGCATTGCTTGTTTCTTTCAAGAAGGTACAGGTATTAACAGACATAATTTAAGATACCCCTTGTGCTGAGCAAGGCATGTAGTAAATAAATAAGGGTAGGAGAGAAAATGTATAATATCTTCATAGTTAAAAGAGATTATGAGCAGCTTTAGCTGGCAAAGACAGGTTTTCCAACACTAGCATCTTTTCACTATCTCTAACGACACCGTCAACCTGTTAATTTATGCTGCAATTATATTTTTATCTGAAATATGTATCAGCAGTATTTCTTTAATCTTATGAAAGACTACTTCATTCTTCAGTATTCTTCACTTCACCTTGCCATCTGCAAGCGTTTTCATCTCCCAGAGGCAGGTGTAAAGACTGAAAGGGTTTCTTGCTTAATTTTAAAAATGAAAGGCCCAATAGCTGATAAATAAATCAAGATCTGGATTTCTATCTCTGTAGCATCCTTGAAAGCTCACATTCAAGAGAGCCACTCTCTCTATGGAGCAGGTAGAGCTCACACTATCAGGGCAATACCCTTCAGCTGACACGCTGATTTTTCTCAGTGTTCGCTGACAAGGGGATACACAGAGTGTGACAGCACCTTCTTCATCCGAAAGGCTCTGCAGATCATAGGGGCTGGGAGAGCAGGGTGGCAGAGCTCAGAGGCTGATGGTGGGTCACAGGGCCCTAGGTTTACATGCCAGCAACTGAAAACACCTGTGTGTGTTTGTTTATCCCAGTGAATTTAATCCTGAGTCTGTGTGCAGTTCATTAGCAAATTCCCAGCTGGATGGCAGGAGACCTGCATCTGGAAAGACCCAAGCTCTGTGCTGATGGCTGCACAGGTCCAGGCGCAAGCACGGGTATTGGACTGAGAGCCTCTGCTAATATCTGAAGGGTCCATGAGCATGAAGACACTTGTGAAGTGTGCAAGTCCTTGCATCTATGTGACAGTGAACATAAGGAGGAGGATCAAAACCTGGCTCCCTGTGGGAATGTTGCAGATGAGTTGTGGCAGGACTACACGGGGCTGCTGCAAATGCAGGGCTGTTGGTGGCTCTCTGTGTGGGCAGCTGCATCAGTGTCCTCTTAATGCATGTGTGCACCTCTGGAATATGTCCTGACTGCTAATGGGAACTTCAGCAGTCACATCCATCAGACAGGGATGGAGACGCTTGGACCTGGCTGGGCTTCAAGAGCTGAGAAGGAGGAATCCCCAGGTCTTGGCATCTACTGAATGCAGTAGTTTTCTTACCATCTTTAACCATGTTATATACATTTACAGAAAAATTATTTTCACTGTTCCTTTAAATACTGAAAAATAAATATAGACAGATGGTGCTATGTATTTGATACAAGATCATATCACAAATGAAAACAGATAGGATGCATTGCTCATGGTGTGTCTATTACCTGCAAGAGTTTAAATTAAGCAGTTTGGTTAATTACCTTGCTCAGCCCAAGAGCATTTGCCTCAAACCAGCTGTACAGGTAGGCATAAAAAACCTCAAATATTCACCCAGTATTTCCACTGACTTAATGACAGTAATTTTTTTCCCTTAATGTTTGAAAATTGCACCATTTTAAAAGTGTAAATCTAACACAAATAAATTAAATTCACAGATGCCTTGTCCAAGTAGCATTTTAAAATTAAAAGTGCTTGGTTTGATTTAAGCAGTTATTGTTGAAAATTAAAGACCACCTCAAGAAAAGGCAATATGCACATCCATAAAGATATTTGCTTAAGTTTATTTAAAGGCCACTCTACAGTACAACCAATTGGGAAATAGAGGAGTTAAGCTTCTCCCATTCAGCCACCTGGGTTGTGCCTCTACCTACTCTGTAGTAACAGGTGCAGGAAGCTGCAAGAAAGTGAGAACATCATCAGAAGAGGCTAAGGTAGTGTAACAGACTTAATACCTATGTGAATCTTCTTATCGTCTTTAAAGGATAGCTATCGCTTTGACATGGAAGAGCCTATTTAAATTTAGTGCATTTAATATTCTTATCACACATGATCAATATCGCACTATCAGTGAGTTCTTATACAGATGGTGACAGAGTGACCCCCACTGGGCTTTTAACTTGGACTACTTGCAAGTCTGAGTAAGGGGCTTGTTTTCTGTAAGGAGACATGAATAAAGCAGCAGAGAATACACTGCACCCTGAATGTTCATCACATCAGCATTTGGTGGTGCCAAATTCAGTGTCTGCTGCAACATTCCTAATAGCAATGCCCAGCTCATGTACTGTAAATTCACATGCTAGCTTACTTCACAGCAACTTTAGTTAAAGTGCCCACATAACACTAAGGTGCAATGAACATGTAAGATTAACAACAGAATGACATTTCTGCTTATTTGCTTGCACACAGAAGCCACATTTGGCCTAAACTCCAACTTTAGTTAAACTGACACCTCTCTTAGTAACCAATCCAGGTAACTTCACAGGTAGCTCAGATGCAGGAAATGAGATTTGAAGCTAAGAGTAATTAGAGTTCCTCTTCAATAACATTATTAGTTGCATGAGATGCCGGAACCAGAAGAAATTAAGTAGTTTACTTTCAGTGTTGGAAAGCAAAAAGGATGAATGTCCAATTTACAGAAATGTGCAAACGTGATGTGTGTGTCCTGACTCTGCAGTAACATTCAGATTTGGCATTTCTTTTGTTATTGCTCTTGTAGTTGCTATTCTCATTTAAGATGTTTGCAAATGCAAATTAATTTTTTTTCAACATATTTTAATTTTTTAAGAAATTGCTTTCCTTTACAAATCAATGTCCATAATTTTGAAATCCCTGCTTCTTAATCAACTTTCAGTTGTATCTGCTTAGGAGGCTTCTCAAGAAAGCACTGTTACTGCTTTTGCAAATAATCTAAATTCAAAGTTCTGATGCTCACACCAATCCAACTACTCAGGATGTGTAAAGGAAAAGCTAACAAAGTCAACTGAAGGTTAATATGAAGGTTAGAAAATCCTTCCTGACAGATATTTTCCTTTCAGTCTTATAGAAACTGAAACCCCAAAGCAGAAGTATTGTAAATAACTGTTCCTACTGGACAATCACCTTAGCCCATTAGTAAAAATGGAATCTGTCAACATTCCTCTGGGCATTATAGCTGTGCCTTCTAGCAAATGCCCCAGTGACCTGACAAATCCTGAGCTGAACCCATTCAAAACCTGTCTGTCATGACCCCCATGTTGTAATAATAACTGCACATTATAAGCATAAAGCCAATATTTAGCCATCATTTTCCTTCTCCTGGGTATAATGAACCCCCTTGCTGCTACACAGCATTAAGTGTCCAGCTGTACTCAAAAGCATTTGCATTGGAAAGGACAGGGATTTAGCAACGACCATTAAGCCATTCACCCAGCAGTTTTTAGGACTGGGGTTTACAGCATTCAGATGGAAAGAAATGGGATGGAGCAGTAGCCCTTGCTCACTCCTGCCTGCTATGGCTTCAGACCCTGGCTGCTGCTGCTTCATTGAGGCAGGCAGAAAAAGAATGAAGTAATCTGTTACCAGAACCTTTCTTCAAGGGCTATGTCAAGTACATTAAATGCAAATGAAAATTTATATTAATTAAATTGTAATCACTTCGAAGACATGGCTATAGATTAATGCCACACTGACATAATGATTTGACTCATCTCTAGAATTTGTTAAGAACCTGGAAACAGTGGTCACATTCTTCTTGATGAAATCATTATTACTAATTGACTGGTAAGTTACTTCACTTGATTATAACTTTTCAGGCATTTGTAACAGAAACATTGACTGCTTTGAATGAAAGTGCCTGTCTTTGCAAGCTCCAGCAGATGAACAAGTGAGAAAGATGCTCTGCACATCTCAGGGCAGTGTCCCCAGCACATCCTTCCCAGCAGGGAAACTGCAGAACATGCTATTTATACTGAGATCAAAAGGCCTGCACTCTGATAAATCAAACTTCAGCAGAAATGACTCACTGGACCCTGCACCCTCACATCAGAAGCATGTCAACGAGGTTGCAGCATATCACACACACTATCCCCCTTCTCCTAAGCCAAGAAGAGCACAGACCACATTTTGAGCTTACATTTAAACAAGGCAAACCAGACAAGACACAGGAACTCGGACTAGGATCTAAGGAGGCTAAGACAGAAATATTCTGAGGCACAGAAAAGCCCCATAACAACTGCTGATCCCCGAAAGGCCAGAAAAATCTTTACAAAAACTAGCTCATCACCATTCAAGAACCCTGGATATGCAAAGAGGACTAGGGGGGCCAATGTACCTTTGGTTAAATCCCACAAAATTAGGGTATGCCTAGGCTCCTAGTGCAAACAGCTCTGAGAAGGTATCAAAATACTCTTTCAAGTATCAAGGTAAAAGGTATCAAAAATTTTCCACAAGGATCTTTTTCCAAGTAGAGAGGGATGCAGTTTACAGCTCTATAGGACCACTCCAAAGCCACAGAAAATGATGCTTCCCTTTTCTTCCACAACCTTGCAATAGGAATTTCCCTTAAATATTCAAGTTTACCTATCAACTTGTTGGAACAAAATTTAACTAAACAGCAATATTTCTAGAAGGCTAGAATTTTTCTTCTATTCAGATAGTGTAATTTTTTCTTTAAGAAAATAAATTAAAAGGCAAAGACAAAATATAACTGCTTAGAAAACTTGACCTAAAATAATTCTTCCACTATATATTTTGTCTAATACTAAGAATCAACTGGTAGTAATAGCATTAATTGGCCTGACTGCTAAGTTCACATCACCACTGCTGTTTCTGTTACTTCAAATAAAGGTACTCACCACTAGAATAAAGGGTACAGAAATAGAAAATAAACCCACCATTAGAAAGATGCTATATTGCAGCTATATCTCATAGTTCTTCAGCAGTGGATTTAGGAATGCGTTTATGCCGATTTATTTTATCTATTTCACACAGCTCATGGCTTAGTTGGAATACTGTACAGATTAAGGAAAAAAAATTAACTAGAATTGAACCAAAAAAAGTGTGAGCAGAGAAAAAATTATTGAAAGGAAGAGAAAAAAAAAATGGAAAGCAACACTAGAAAGGTCAGAGTGAAGAGTTACTTGTATCTAGGCAAATAAAGTGTTCCGAAACAATTCTCAGAAATTATCTGCAGAAAGTACTTTGTACAAGATAAGATGCATCAAACTAAAGGTCACTGCAAAGATGAAAAGGGCAGCTTTCCCAGAAGCTGGAAAAAGAAAAGTTATGCTTTGATACTCTTTCCATTGTCTCAGTCTTTCCAGTACAAAGGTATGTAACAAGCCAAATACAATGCTCTTTGAAATTACCTTCTGAGGGGAACATAAAAGCCTTGCCTGCCCTAATACCAACCATGGGACTCAAGCCAGTAACAGTGTAGGGGACTTACACACGAGTCCTCTAGTGAATTGGGATATTCTGTGTGGAGGCATCATCCTTACTCAACTCACTTACGTGCAGCAGGACACAACCTCTGCAAGGGAGAAAGAAATTCCTGCCTAAGCCTCATCTATTCCATCTCATCTGTCCAGTGTTTCAGACCACGTGCTCCTTTACTGTAACTTGTTAAATTTTTGCAAGTAGATGCATTGAAGGTACAACCAGGGTACAACAGAGATATTTTCTTATCATTCCATCCAACTTTGTGAAAGGAAATGCAGAATTATGGATTCTTGCTATCTAGTCCCCACAAAAGCAGTATTAGCTTTACAATTGATGTTTGTCCTAGTTTCAGCAAGGATAACATTAATTTTTTACAGTAGCTGGGAGGGGGCATGGCCAGACCCTAATGTTATCCAATACCATCTCAGGTCATTGCCAGAGGCAGGGAAAATGACTCCTCTCAGGAGAAGGGCACCCTTTCTGGTCAGGGAGAAGAAAGTGGTTGGAAAGAACACATCTTCTATGTAAATCCTTTCTTCGTTTTACACCTTTTGTTATTAATATTGTTGCAGTTACTGTTCATTTTCTTATCTCACTGTTGTTTCCAGTACATTGTTCTTACTCAACCAGTGATCTTTGCCTTTTGTGCTTCTACTAAATTGGAGACTATCATCCTAAACCATGACATTGCACTGGGAAAATCCTAGAAATATTACCAGAAGATCTGAATGTAGATTTGGAACCTTATCTGCTCAAAAATCCCCCCAAACCCAACCACCAAATTCCAGGAAATAAATTTATGACTCATGATCAGCATAGAAAAATTAAAGGCTCTATAAATTTGTATTTCTTTTTATCCTCAGAACTTAAGTCTCCATTTGTAATCCCAAATGTATTATCTTGCAAAATCCATTTAATAGCATGTTTGAGGTCGACCAAACTTCTGCAAAGTTAAACTTTTCAATGTATGTTGATTTTTAGTGATGAGGAGTATTTTATTCCCAAGAGATACTAATTCTGCGCATTGTTATTACAAGAAAGCTGGAGAGGGACTTTTTACAAGGGCATGTTGTGACAGGACAAGGGGAGATGGATTCAAACTGAAAGAGAGTAGGTTTAAATTAGATATTAGAAAGAAATTCATTACTGTGGGGGTGAGTGAGGCACTGGAACAGGTTGTCCAGAGAAGCTGAGAATGCCCAATCCCTGGAAGTGTTCAAGGCCAGGTTAGGGGTTTTGAGCAACCTGATCCAGTGGAAGGTGTCCCTGCCCACAGCAGGGGGGTTGGAACTGGATGATCTTCACTGCCCTTTCCAACCCAAGCCATTCTACGATTCTATGAAATAGCCTCTAAAGAATCCTAGTGATACATCAAATTAGACTACTTTTGATAAAATCAGCACAAGCAGATGGTCAGGAATAAAAAAAAAAATTAAACACAAAAAATAATGCCTGAGTACTTGTATTTGCATATTTTCTGATTTCTGAATGTGTTGTTAAACTTAAATTTATCAGAAGAATTTGTCCCATCAACCCATTTGCCCATCTCAGATGGTGTCATGATTCACTCAAAGATATAAGATGCTTTGGAGAGAATTTTGGCTTTAAAGATGGGATTAGACAAGTATTTCACAGTGACTGCAGTGACAGCTGTATTCATCTCCCTCACATACCAGATTCAAAGTCAGAAGCAGATTCTCAGTTTGCAAGCCAAAACATGTTCTGCTGGATATTTACAGCCAACCACTGAAATCCCCAAAACCTATCACTGATGTCAAATAGGACAGAAATAGACCATCTTGCTTGTTTTTCCTAAATAGACCTGCATTTATAAAAGAAATAGGAATAGAAACCTTGAAGAAAAAAATTCTCTTTTATCACCGCCACTATCAAAGCACAAAACCACTCAACGTTTTCTGAAAGAACCACTTCAAGAAAGGAATCATGTTTCTGTCTCTCTCTTGATGTTTTATCTCTCCTCTTACATTGTCAGTGACAATACCTGCTTTTTCTTTTCATTCCAAAGCTCTTTTTACTTTTTTACATCTATAAGGAGGTTCATCATGCCATTTCACATGCCACTAAACAGATGAATTATGTTTGTAGATGTCAGTGCCTAACACAATTTAACCACCACAAACATGCATTAATGCACGTCACCTTACAATAATCCACTTACCAGATGGTTTGCAGAACAAAACCAGGAACAGAATCAAAATGAGGAAATACTTTCAGCCTTATTCTTTATTATTGAAGATTTTATTGACTGATAAATATAAGGATAGGCATCAGATTAAGCAGGAAGCTGTTTTCAGAAAGTACCCTAAAAAGTGAGCTCTGTGACTTCAGATAGCAACAGGCAAAGATTCATTCCAGGAGATCTCAAGTTCAAGCAATCCTGCGTTTTATGTTTTCAAGCAATGCTGTTTGTGCCCTACAGAATAAAATTTCTGATCTCCAACTCAGCAACAAAGTAAGAAGTAGACTTCTAATTAGGAATTAATAAAATAAGAATACTTACGCTGACCCCACCGGCCTGTTCTTGGATTCAAATAATTTGGATAAAGTCCATTAGGACGATCCATTTTTTGAAGTAACTTCCGAATGTGCATGACCTAAATTAAATCAAGAATCAGGTTCACCGCTAACAACGTTAGTCTGCCCTCTGCACATAGTTATATCTAGTATTTTTTATTTTTCCTTATTTTTAGTAGCAAATTTTATTAATCTGAACCACAAGCTTTCTTGAGGGCTTTCTTCAGATTTGTATGGTTTTGGTTTTAAAGGACTGCTCACATAAACATGCTTAAAAATCATGATTTTTAAATGTATTCTGAAACAAATAAGAAAACCTGTGTTGTCATATATTTCTACTTGAAAAAGACATCTATTTGGTAACAGAAATACAAGCATGAAAATATTTACCTGCTACCAAGAATGGAAGTAGAATTCAGTATAAAAAGTACTTCCCCTTTAATGCAATTTATGATAAGAAGTATGATAAAAATATTGATTTTTGAGACTCACCTTGTTGTAATATACAGGGTCTCCTGTCAAATAGCTGAGGTGGACAAATTCCATGTGCAGAGTACCAAACTCAGCAAGGATGCTGCTGCCAGCAGAAGCCCAGCCCCAGTTTCGACCAACACCACTGAATTCCAACAAATATGCATAAAGAAAGGGATAAAACAATGGAAAATTCAGAGTTACTGTGCACAGCACAACTACCACAGCCAATTAAACAACTAACAACAACATCTTAACCCATACTTAAGATTACAGGCATTGTGATTTGATTCATCAGTTGGTTCACTGGTTGGGGGTTTTTTTGGAATAAAGATATCATAACCTCATGAAGAAAAAGTCCTATTATTAAATAATATAATACCATGATGTCACATAGATATGACGACTTGACACTGCACCCAATCGCAGTTGTTCTTTATTCACTGCATGTTCCCAAGAAGAATCAAGGTAAGACAAGTTCTGAAGGTGGCAGCATTTGCTGTCTTGTCCTGCTGATCTGCTGTGTTCCCTTTACTTGTGTGGGATGTGCTTCCCTATCTTGGGTCTACATAGGAATACAGGTTGTTTATTGTTGGCACAATACATGAGTTCTTCAGGCTCACCCAAAGAATCAGCAGAAAGATTCACATATCTCCTACCTTTTGCACTCTAAGTGACACCATCTTGCTAAGTCCTAACTCCTGTATTACCTCTAGTTTAATCTAATGTGGGAGTTTTCATCACCTTTCAGGACCAGGTCTTTTGATTTCTGTAGTTAACTCTGTATTTCTGAAGATTACTTCTACTTCCTCTCATAAAAGATTTCAGTTATGAGTGAGTGTACACACAATCTAGATACACATCTCAATTCAGCAACTGTTTAAGGACATAGTGAAAATGTAAAGAATGCCTCAATGCATCAAAAATGCTTTCCCAAAATCTGAAGGAAATCCTAGCACTCAGCAAGCAATACAACATTAAATAGGCAAGGCAGTTGTCTTCCATGAGGCAATGCAGACCATCTAAGTTCAGCCTGATCTGAACAATCATCTAAAGGAGCCCCTCCATCTGCACAGCCCACAGTTGACTCCAGCATGCCAGACTTTATATCCAAGCTAAAACGTAATATGAAATAACAACTTCAGAGTCCCATCACATTCTTAAATGCTGGGATCTTCTAAAGGCAACATACAGCTCACACAGTATAGAAAACCCAGTAAGTTCAACCATGTCCTGCAAACAATTTTGGTTTTTAATAGATTTTGTAATGACTAAAGAAACAATTATTAAGCTCTAGAGCAACACACAGAATTATACACTCAGTGTGGTCCAATGGCAAATTGAATGCTTACTGCAGAAACATTAAAAAAAACAAACCAGGATCAAAATTAATGAGTTAATGAGTTAGAATGTGCTGAAATCTATCAAAATTATTCTAACATGCCAGGAATGATAATTTGTCTGCATTTTCTACAGTTCCACTACTAAGAAAAGCTGATGTATGCCATTATCAATTTTAAGTTGGAGGGAGGGGGAGGAACACACTTCACACAAGAAAACTCATTACCTTTTCAGATTCACCATGGCCCATGGTATACCCGTAGGTGTGTTGAAGGCTGGAAGAAGTTTTCCTGCCAGTTGCACTGCTTTGATCTTGAAAACCTAAGATAGTAGGATCAATTGCAAATAGTTACAAAGTCTGATTTATCTCCAAGAACTGAAAAGACTGAAATTTCCTTGCCCCACCTACTTCTTTGTATTAAAAAAGCTTTACGTTTAAAAAACATATTAACTTGTAATTTTTTGCCACTTGTTCCCTTTATAACTTTCAGTTAGATCTGAATGTGAAAAGCAAACTTGTCAATTTGATTTCTTGCCTTCCAAGCTCTCCAGCAACAGTTCTTAGATTCCTATTACAGAAGAATATCAGGTCTCCTCCCACCTCCCTCCACCGGTATTATGAATTTCAAGTGCTTTTTAAAGCAGTCTTTAAATCATACCTCGTATTTTTCACTTAAAAATCAAGACACAACTCTCCTACCCAAGTATTTTAACTTTTACAAACTTCCATTTTCTTTTTAATGAGATCAGTGCAGACAGAGTTCCTATTGTTTTATGAACATTGTCTATGCAAAACCAGATCTGCAGTTTCCTCTAGTTTTTCCTTCATCGACGATGCATATGAAAAGTAATTCAGGGCTAACCTTCTCTCTCTCATCTGATCCCTCACAGAAATTATTGACAGGACAAAATCTCCATCATTTCCAGTGCTATTTCTATTTACTTTTAGAACATAAATCTGTAAAAGCCTTACTCAGAGCCGAACATTTATTAGACAGACAAACAACTGGGAGAAAGAAAGGCATATTAGGTATATCCCCATGGCATGAATCTGCTTTTACCAGTTAGTTACTAGCATACATTTTAATCAATGCACTCTCGGTATTCACTATATTTCTGGACAGGTATCTCCTTAATCTGGAGATAACATTATTTGTCAGTTTGATGCACCATAGAAACCAGTTACAAAAAGAGCTACCAGATCCCAGAATAACTTACACAACACAGATGTAGTATAGAAACATCATTATTTGTCAAATACAAACCAGTTACAAAAAGAGCTACCAGATCCCAGAATAACTTACACAACACAGATGTAGTATAGAATCATCACCTCTTTGCTGACCAGCAATAGGACACAAAGAAATCTAATGAAGATGCATAATGGCAATTTCAGATAGGGAAAATGCTCTTCACTAAGAGACTGGTCATAGCACCAAGCCTGTCAGAGCTCAAGGAACACATGGATTATGCTCTTAGTCATATGGTTTTGTTTTAGCTAATCCTGAGAGAAGCAGGGAGTTGCATTCCCCAATCCTTAAAGGTCCTTCTACCTTGAGAAATTCTACAATTCTATTGTCAACTACCTGACCAATAATCTGCAATCAAAATTAATAAAATCTTTAAGAAGTACTGCAGCAGTCCTTCTTGATTTGTAAAGTCTATAGGAAGAAAACAGAAGAGATGCTCACTAGAGAAGCAAGCTGAAAAATAAGCAATCAAGAGCATCCTTATTTTTCATATGAAGGTGGGAAAAATCAATATCTTAATGTTTGAGGAGATGACTAGTGAGACATGAAACAAACCAGAAGAAAATATTAAAGGTGACATCTAATTGTATTTGATGCAGTGGAGTATGGCGAGATAGAGGTGAATCTGAAAGCAATGAGCCAGGATAAAGAATTTTTAGAGAGGTTCTCCATATGAACTGTAAGATGGGATATGCCTAAACTGAAAAAGGATATACCTGAGAATATGATTTGATAGAACTGTGAAGCAACAGAGGTAATACAGCTTGAATGATTTTTAGCAAAAAAACTGACAAGAGACACAGTCTTTTAGAAAACATGCAGAAATTTAGCAGTAAAATTCATATTTTACTGCTGACTGCTTTCATCAGTCAAATTCACTTTTGACTGCCGAAATTTTAATGCTCTGACCTTGAATAAAGGACCAATTTGGAATAGGAAGGCATAGTATAAGGAAGAGGTGTAATACAGGTGGAATCTATGGTAATTGGGAAAAAATAAACTCTTAAGAGAACTAAAACCTCAGCCTGGGCCCAGTTGCATAAGAACTATCTCATTTGCATCTATAAATAAGCGTCAAAAATTCATGTTGAACTTTTAGAATTTTAAATACTAGATGGGTCAAGACCAGACAGAACTATCTACTGGGAGACATCTGGAGGGACTCCCTCTACAGTGCAGGCAAGCTTCAACACCTAATTAAGAACAGAATGATGACTTCCAGTGAAATAGTAAATAGTTTGGAAAGACATTTGTAACAAGAATCTGTTTATCTTCAGCTTTTGTATCTTGCGCCCTCTGAAAGTGCCATACACTATCATATTGTTCATTAATAAAAGATACTGAAACATTAGGGTAAGAATATTCAGTGGAAAAACATCTTTAGAAATGTCCTTGCCCAAGAATATTCTTAATGGCTAACTATTTACATTGGTATTTAGCTTTTAATCAGTTTGAAATGTATAGTATTTGAGGACAGAGTTTTTAGCTAGAGTGTATGAAGTAAAGGTTGAGCTGGTCTAAACATGCATGAATCTGGACAAGACAGTTAAAGCAAGGCACTCACTGAGCCATTTCAGCATCAGAGCACCAGCAGGAACTGCTAATTCAGACAACCAGGCTGTTAGCAGTACCTGCCCAGACTGGCTGTGATTAAAGGCACTTTCCTGTCACCTCCATCGGCCTGAGGACTCTTGAGCTCCACTCATTCAGCATCAGAAGGGTACAACAGTCCCTCTCTACATGCCTCTCACCCAAAACTGAATGTACAAAACCAAAAAATTGGTTGAAGGCATTCTTTTACTTTCTATTGCTGCCATCTCAGTCAGATCTCACTGCTATTTTTGCATAAAAAAATCACTGAGTGCTTGGCACAGCCTTTACTCATGCAGGCTGGAGTAAGAACTGGGAGCCAGCTGCATAGGATTTTATCAGAGCCAAGTGACCACAAGAGCATTTTTGGAGAGAGGGAGGGAAAAGAAATGTAGCAAGCAGTGGTGAGTGAGGTGCCATTTATGGGAAACTGAAAATGTGTCCAGCGAGTTCTGCTGAGCTCACTGAAGTGCTTTCTTTAGCAGGTTTCAAACTAACCATAAGAACAACAGTAAAAGCCCCGGGCTCTAGTTTATAATGTGCTGGTATCAGACAACATGGTTACTTATCATGTAATATTTTTACTTTAATTTTTTTTAATGGGTTGAACGTATAGATTCTATTTCAGCCCCGGCGGTTCCCTGTTGACAGGCAATGCATTTCAAAAAATACATAGGCAAGAAGAACAAAAAAGTACAAAAAAATGAATGGCTGCCTTAAAAATAGAGCTCATTAGGAAACAGTAGAAGAATTGGGGTTATTTAGTCTAGACAAAAGATGTTCCAGAGAGGACAAGATAATGACTTTTCAGTATATAAAAGGCTAACACAGGTAAAAGGAAATAATTTTTTCCCTAGACATGGAGAATAGAAAATAACACCAAAATGGACCGAGGAAAAGTAAGTCAGCTATTAGGAAAAACTTGGTGATAAGAATAATGTAATAAGACTGTGATTGCTGCAAAGTCATCACTATAGCTTTTTAAAATGCTCTGTACAACATACAAAGATGATTTAACTTTGCCAAGGAACAGAAGAATAACTGAGAATTACTCAGCTGCCTTACCATTCTTCCAGCCATGTTGCTGCATTTTTTGTGCACAGCATGGTTTTGGTAGTTTGGAGGCCACAAGGATGGCTTCTGTGAGAAGCTGCCAGAAGCTTCCCCGTGTCTGGCTGAGCCAATGCCAGCTGGCTTCAAGACAGACTGACCATGGGTCAAGGCTGAGCCCATCAGTGACGGTGGTAGAGCCTCAGCAATAACACAGTTAAGAATGGGGTAAAAAGAACAACCACAGAACAGCAACTGCAGCCAGAGGAGTGAGAATATATCATAGAATCAACCCTACAGACATCAAGGTCAGTACAGGAGGGAAAAGGAGGTGCTCCAGGCATCAGAGATTTCCCTGCAGCCCATGGAAGTCCACAGGGGAGCAGAGATCCACCTGCAGCCCATGGAGAAGCCCCAAATGAGAGTAGGTAGATTCCCAAATGAGGCTGTGACCCTGTAGGAAGCCTACACTGGAGCAGGGTCCTGGCAGACCTGTGGCCCTGTGGAGAGAGAGGAGTCCACTCTGGAGCAAGTTTGCTGGTGGGACTGACAACCCCATGGGGGATACCCACTGGAGCAGTTTGTGAAAAACTGTGGCTTGTGGGAGGAACTCATGTTGGAGAAGTCCATGGAGGGCTCTGCCCTGTGGGAGGGACGCCATACTGGAGCAGGGGAGAGTGTGAGGAGCCCTCCCCGCGAAGAGGAAGAAGAGACAGAGATAACACGTGATGCAACCCCATTCCCTGACCCCCTATGCTACTGTGGGGGAAGAGGCAGAGAAAACAGTGAAACTGAGCCTGTGAAAAAGGGAGGGTGGGGGGCAGGTGTTTTAAGATTTAATTTTTATTTCTCATTATCAATTAATTACCCCATGTCAAGTCTGTTTTGCCCATGACAGTACTTGGCAAGTGATCTTCCCCTGTCCTTACCTTGACCCAGGAGTCTTTCATTACTTTTGTCTCTCCCCTGTCCAGCTGAGGAGGGGAGTGGCAGAACAGTTTTGGTGAGCACCTCATATCCAGCCAGGGTCAATTCACCACAGTTCCCAAGTATGAGATGGCTTGTGCACATTCCATATATGTAAGAGGAAAATGTTTTGCCTCTCAGGTATGATATCTACTCTGCAGACACACACAGCACCTTTCATGAATAATGGAGATCACCTATCCCCAAGCTTCTTTCCTAGCACAAAGCTTTAAGCATAGAACTGATCAGAATCTTGTTAAAGACATCATAACAGCAGTAGCAAGATATCCTGCTTTGAAGATGCAAAAATACTGTTCTAAGTAAATGGGTATTAATTCCAAGGTAGCTGTTCTGTCCACGCTTAAAATATGGGCATTCTTCAGAAAAGTTTTAGAAGCTACTGTAGACTTGGAAAAGTGTTTCCATTTCACATGGCAAACCCTAACACACTAAAGCCATCAATTTACATGGCCTTTACTAGGCTAATGCTTCTTTCTGCAAATATAAAGCAATGGAAGAATTTTTCCCCCTTTCAAAAACAAATCAAGCTGTTTACAGCTAGAAGAAAGTGAAAATTGGCAGAAAAAGCAAAATCTAAACCCCAAATCGGATAAGTGGATCCCTCATTAAGATGAAAACAGCAATCAGTATTTACAAACTAGTACGTACAGCAGCCCAGCTGTGAGGGCCTGAATAATTTTCATCCAGTAAATTGATGCTTAACATACCAAACCTGCCACCCACCCCACAATATGAAAGCTTGCTCCTGAGCCTATTAATCCAAGCAAAGCCTTTAAAACATTCAGCAGAAAAGGCCTTAAAGATTTCAACGATTCTTCAAAAGTCTTATTGATGTAGCCAGTGACTGCCTAGATGCATGGCTGCAGCTCTCAGAAGACTGTATTATGCTAATACTGCTGTTAGGTGTTCCCTTCCAGCACTATGAATGGCAAACAGCACCAAATGGCCTCTGCTCCTAACTCTGAGAGCGATGATAGATGTTTTCTACAAATAAGGAGTCTCTTTCATTTATGTGCACAGAGCAGCCTTTGAATCATTCATATCAAAAAGTAATAAATGCCAGACTTATGGTTAGTAACTAGTGAGAATCTATGGCCATGTAACGTGGCTGGATCTGCAGGCTTGATAGCCCTGGATCACTGAGAAAAACATCAGACAAAACAGATATACTGCACAAGTTCACAGAAATGCAGTACTTGGTTCACCATCAGTACTACTCTTGGTGTCAAATCCTTGAACACATTTCCTTTGAACACTAAGGATGAAGATGATGGTGAGACCTCTCTAATTACTAAATGCAGACTGACAAACCAGAGCCCTTGACAGCAATACCAGACTCAGATCCTTGAGGAAACTCTGTGGTATTCCTCGGCCCAATCAGGAATAGTTATCTTTCTACCTTCAGAGTTCTATCTGCAGCAGTCAGCCCCTCATTGCCTTTTGGTGGCTAAACACCCATTAAAGGCCAGCTTCTTAGAGAGGACTCTCTGCATGAGTAGAGATAAAGACTCATGGTGAAAATCAAGCAGAATTATCACAAAAAAAAAAAAAGAAAGGAAAAAAAAAAAAAGAAAGAAAACCAGAAGTGGCTTAATAAGCACTGTGGGTTTGATGACTGTTTATACATAAGTCTTACTGCACAGAAAAAAGATGCCTGCATGCCAGATGAAGAGCTCTAAGTTCCTAGATGGACAGCTCTTAACTTCCAATACACTTTGCCCCTGTAAAGCTTGGGAGTTCCCAGGTTTTACACTGCTCCTAGGGCATTCTCCCCTGCAAGCGGGGGCCAAAAAATGGAGACACAGATTCCTCTTTACACATCTGCTTCTAGTAATTTTAAACACATCTTGCCCCTGTAAAGTTTGGGGGCTCCCAGGTTTTACACTGCTCCTAGGGCATTCTCCCCTGCAAGTGGGGGCCATCTTGCTACCAAAAAATGGAGAAACAGATCCCTCTTTACATATCTGCTTCTAGTAATTTTCAAGGATGTAATTACAAAGTCATCTTGTGAGATGAGGAAGATGCAATAAGACTCTGGTAACATTTCAGCTATCATAGTATGAAATGAGAGTGGGAGAACACTTGAGATATATTTCATAGATGTTTGTTAGTGATGATTGAAGAGGTATGCCACATCTAGAATTGGTCCCGGAGAATGTAAATCATGTTCATATGAGATTTAGCAAGGCAGTTACAAACTATACTACCTACAGGGGTGAAATGATGTAGAAGTACATAAATTCAACAGCACCTCATCAGCACTGTAGGTTTCTTGAGCTGTAGCAGGTGTTCAAGAAGGGAAAATTTGCAGATAGTGTAAAGACAATGCCATAGCTGAGGTACTATTGCTGTCCTTGGTGAGCTGCAATGATTACCAAAGTACTTGATGAACAACACTTAGCACTTCCAAAAGACTGAAACTCTTTATACAAGAGAAGACTTCTTTTGCAAAGGGAATGCTCTATGAATTTACATTACTTTCTGACAGAAAAAAAAATCAATATGGAAATGAAAAATCTAAACCCATCCCAGTAGTCTAAGATCAGAGTTAAAAAACCAAGAATCGACTTGAATCTGGACTACGGTGACAACTTAAAACGGCTATGATGACAATTTGCTCTCATTTCCTTACTTCCTCCCTTCAGATATTTGCACACAATGATGAGGTCTCTCCTGAGCCTTTTTTTCCCCAGGCTGAAGAGTCCCAGCTCTTTCAGCATTCTCTCAAATGAGAGATAATCCAGTTCCTTAACAATCTTTGTCAGTCCTTTGCTGGACTCTCTCCAGTATGTTCATGTCTCTTGTACTATGGAGCCTAGAATTGGATACAGCAACAGGTAAGAACCACTTCCCTTGACCTGCTGGCAAATTTCCTCATGCACACCAGGATACCATTCACTTTCTTTACTGCAAGGGCACATTGCTGCACATGGTCAACTTGGGGTCCACCATTTTTCTGCAGAGCTGGGTGGACCTCACATATAGTGGGTGCATGGGTTTGTTTCTCCCTAGGTGAGGGACTTTGCCCTTGCCCTCACTGAACTGAATGATGTTCCTGTCAAGCTAATTTATCCATCCTACTGAGGTTCCTCTGTGTATCAATTGCCCTTCCTGGTTTGGTGTCATCAGTAAATTTGCTGAGAGTGCCACCTGCCTCATCACCCAGATCATTCGTGAAAACCTTGAACAGGATTGGACCTGGGCTACACGACTACTTACTGTCCTCAAACTCTATTTTGTATGGCTGATTATCACCCTCTGAACTTGTTTGCTAAGACAATTTTCAATCCACCTCACTATCTGCTCATCCAGTCCATACTTCACCAGCTTCTTTATGAGGATCCTATGAAATACAGTGAGTTCATCATAGGTCATCAGGGTTGGTTGAACATGAGTTCCCCAATCACTTTGTTGTTTATGGGCTGGGGAATAGGTTTCTAAATTAGTTGCTCCATCATCTTTCCAGGGATAGAGGTAATACTGGCCAGGCTGTAGTTCCCTGGACCCTCTTGCTTGCCCTTTGGAAGGTAGGAGTGATCTAGGGGCAATGCCATCATGTTCATCTTGTGCACTAACTTTGGTGCCAAACAATACTCAAACCTTTGGCTGCAAAGCTACTACCCCTCTGCAAGGCATGCAGGCAGTTTACACATGCAGAGGGAAAGAAACTGCTTAATTCTAACAGTCTCCAAAATTTTAAAACACTGCCAAATTCACCCTCATGGATGTGCAGGACTGGTTACAGCTGCTGCTGCAAAGTACTCTTGTGCTATGAGAATTCTGGTCTCTCAAGAGCAACAGGACAAAGCAGATAGTACTTAAGCCATAAATATTGCATAACTTGATGATTTTCTCATTTCACAAAGCAATAAATGCTTCATGGAATGTTCCTTCTTTGTGGAAAAAAGAAACTCCCTTAGTTTTGAAAATATGTAGACTAGGTTGACATTTTCTTTAACCAGTAAAATCACAAACAAGACTTTTATAAACACTTTTATTCAATAAAATCACACTGGATTTTTTGGGATAATGAATATGGGGACAAAGACTTTCTTCCCATCAAAAGAGATGGGAAGAAACTGTCCTGTCATAACAATCTAGGAGAACTACCCTAGTGGTGGTTCCTAAGTTAAGAGTTGTACTGAAAAGTATTAAAATGACTATTTGATCATATTGTTCAGCTACAGTCTACAAACAAGCTGAAAAATAAACACACAAAAATACTTCAGCTCCATCAGTTAATTGCAGATAAGACAGATATTGTCTGGTTAACTACAACTTTCCCTACTTACGTCTTACAAATTAGCAATTATATATTCAAATGCTGCCTCTTAGATAAAAGATAAATACTCTGGTGATTCTCTACCATCAGCAGAGAAAGATTTGCAAACAGAATTCTTAAGTGATACTATCTTTATCTTCTTCAAAAGCTTTCCAAAGCTGGTTTCCTGGACAAGAGACATGAGGAATCCAGTTACTGTTGATTGAGGCATCTCAGGATGTAATGAAATATTCATTGATTTCACACTACTGATATTTTTGAAAAATCCATATGAGAAAGTCTGTGCTTATTAGAAATATTCAACATTTTTGCTTTAGAAGATCTCAACATAAAAATTTGGCATGCACTGAACAACCAGCTAATCATATTTGAACTACCTGGCACTGGCTAATAATACTTCAATTAAACTGCATAATTTCCATTTACTTCAATAGCTGTATTAGCTTCCTTGGCACAGGTTTCATGCATTTCTGAGTAGAAATGTTACATGTTCTCAGTTTTTAAAGGGCCTTCAAATCCAAAGCACTTTACACCAGTCAGTCAACATCACAGATTACTTAAAATTCAGAATAAATGTGAAAAATCTGGCATATAAATGTCTCAATCTGATCATTCCAGAAGATGTAGCACACTGCTTCACATCCCATCTAACTGAGCCAAAAACCATGGCAGTCTTGAGTAAATTTTCTCTTCTGCTATTATTATTAGAGTAGTAGGCAATTTCTGTGCTCCATCTTTCCTGCTTTTCACACCTCTGGCTTCTTCATTCTAAGTTTACTTGCACAAGCAGTATTAACCTGCCAGTTTAGTTACCTCTGTAAAAAAATGGTCCCTGGTCTAAAAGCAACAATCTTGAATTTGCACAACACACCAACCACAATCACTCACACCTAAACATAATCTCTTCTTTCTGTGGGAGCTACTACAGTAGCAGTGGGAACCAGATGTGAGAGCATGGACAATCTCTGGCTTCTCGCTTAAATGTTCCCCCACTAGCAGCTGGCACAGAGAAAGACAGATTTAAACTGTGGAGAAAGGGAAGGGAGAAAGAGAAAGGAGAAAACTGAATCTGAATGGCCATCAGGAAATTGAAGAAAAGAGCCATCAAGGGACAGAAGAGCAGCACGGAGCTTTGCCAGTGGGGAAGCAGAAGTGGTAAAGGACAGGGCTTCCAGTCCCCTACCTCCTACAAGGTGAAGTGTCAGGGAGAATTTGGTGGAAGAAGGGAGCACATATAGCCAGTGAAGGGAAGAAACAAAGGCATCAAGAGGAAGACAGGGAACAAATGGAGATCTAAAGACATAAAACGGATGGACTGCCAAGAGTACAGCTGTAAGTAATAGGAGTATGAGAAACATCTTGGGGAATCTGACAGAGGAAAAACACGTTCTCATCTCCAAAACATATTCCTAGGAACTAGAATTGACTCTAATATATCAGTCTTTCAACATGCCTTTGTAGCCAAACACATCCAGGCAAAGCAAATGGTATCAATGAATCTTGGGGGTGTTGTTTTTTGCTTTTTGTTTTTCTCCTATTAATCAATGATCTTTGGTGCTTTGGTACCACCAGCTGTTCTACTGTGTTGAGATACAGACTGCATTATGTGCCTGAAGTTCACAACCCAACTGATGATCCAGTCGCTCTGTGGTTTTTAAGAATAAAAAATCTGTGTCAGAAACATTAAGAAATCGTTCTGAAGTCAAATAATTCAGCTGTTTGTACTAAGCTACCAAGTTTTATCAGAATCATATTTGTGCAATAGAAGTTATCTACTTCTTGTGATTATTAATCTCTCCTGACATTGGTTTTCTTTTTGTAACACCTTTTCCTAGCACCTTCTCAATTCATGACAAGTATCTCCTTTATGTCTCATATATTTCTCTATGCCATGAAATATATTTCCCATATACTGTTCTTTTTTTGTCTTTCAGCTCTCTGCTTAGATTGTCTCAATTTCTACTTTTTTTCTCAGTTATTCCTCTGTCTCCCATTTCTCTTGACTTTGCTGCCAAGCTTTCCATTTTAAATTTCATCTTGATTTCCCGTTTAGTCTTTGCCAGAAATGACTCAGTCCCTTTTGACTGCATTTGCCTTTACAAAGAAAAGTTAAACAGAGATTAAATTACATATTGTTTTACACTATGTGCAGTCATTATACACACAGCCTCCCTTCTCCCACTGGTACAATGTGACAGATTACAATGCAAAAATCATAGTCTAGAGGGGAAAAAAAAAAAGTAAAAAATCACATAATTTTTATATCTTCAAAAACGTATCACTGACACAATGACAGATGCAAAGCACATTCCATTGCACCTGATTAAAATAAATAGTGTTTGGTTGTTGTTTTTTGGTTTATTCAATTTTTGGGTTTTTTTATGAAATGGCTTGTTTACCCCAAAAATATGTAACTTACCTACAGTTTATATATATATATATATATATATATATATATATATGGCCTGAATTCTGACAGAAAATTAGTTGGCAAATGAAACCTATGAGCAATGAATTAATAAGCACTGGATCTTCAGAGTTGCATAAATTCTGCAAGGCACTTGAAAAACCAGACATCTGTTTTGACAAAATGGTGAGATAAATATCCAGACTCCTGCAGCATAATTTATGATTCTCAGGACCAGAACTATAAGATAAAAATGTTGGTTTTTTATGCCACGCAAACTAAAATAAAGAAGGTTCAAGAGCAACAATCTGATCATCTGCATAAAATAAGCAGTAAGTGTCAAGGTACCTTTACAGTTACATCAATAAGCAGTACTTAAGTGAAAGATTCCTCTCAGAGAGATATCTGGACTGCATCCTGTACCACATCCTGACTATTCATGTGTCCAGGAGGCACAAGTACCAGTCCTCTAACTTTTCACTATTTTCTACTGCTTCTACAAATCCTTCTAGGAACACGATTACCAAGAAGCTTGCAGCGTACCAACATCAGTATTGTAAGTCTTATTAATGACTTCAAGAGAAATAAATTCCTCCTCCTATTTTAAGCTCCTATTTACAAACCCAAATGCTCATAGGTCTTTTGCCACAGGATTTCATACCAGATGTTCAAGCTGAGCAGCTTGCCTTTTTTGAGTTTCACATACTCTTCCAAAGCAACAACTACTCAGAACACAATCCCTTATTCTGTCTCCCTGTTGGTCTGTTCAACATGGGTTGTTCATTTTTCTTGTAACTTCCAGTCTGCACCTACACCTTTGGCAACACTAAAATGCATTTAATTTACACAGGCCTAGCTGAACATTCAATTAAATTTCCCATGAGATTTCTACTTATTTGCCATCTCAACAAGAGCAAACCTACAGTCACATTCTAAATTCTTAAGAATTTTTTATTGTCAAGTCACTACTGTACTGATGGATCTCTTATTTTCCATTATGTAAATTTCTGGGATGGGCAGAAGATGTGAAATCAGACTATCTGGCTCACAATTATCTAGATCACCTTAAAAGACCTTTTCTTAAAATGCACACAGTTGCATTATTTTGACATAGGCACTTATTTTCAATCTTTTGCTTTGAACTGAGAAAAAAAAAATCACAGAATCACAGAGTATGCCAAGTTAGAAGACTAGAGAACTTCTTGGTCATTCTTTTAAAAATTTGTTCCTTGATTATCTGCGTCATAAATGGTAACAATGTTACTGCAGACAGCATCCTCTTGATTCTAACAGACAAGAAGAGTTCACCATCTTTATCATGTGCACACATCATTTGAGGCAATTTTTTTTTGTTAATATTTTTCCTAGATTCAAGTGGGTTTGCTTAGCAGTCATTGTCGCATTCCCATTTATTTTTCTCTCATCATATCTGTTCTCAGCTAGCATGCAAATTCCTTTTCAAAACAAAAACATAAGAGTCAGTACTGAACAAGTTCCAAAAGGCAAAGCCAGCCAAAGATGCTGGCTCAATTTTAAAGCAGTATCATGTCCAGAGTTGTATTTTAGTACTGTTTCAAAGTGAAAAAAGTCTTGCTGGAAGAACTGTGTTTTCAGTTGACAAAAGACAATGCCATACTTCCTTTCTGGATCAGACAAAATGTGAAAACTCTTAAGAGGAAAGAACAGGAAAACTCCATGGTAGAAACTAATATGTTACACTATGTCAAGACTAATGCCAATAAATGAATGCCTGGAAAAACAAGAAGGATATTGTGCTTGCTGTCACTGGTGCCCATCAGCATCAATATGTTTCTTAAACTACTAAAGAGGGACAGAAAAACTACCAAACAGGCCTGGTTAAGAGGAGATACATGACATGTGAAGAATAGTTACCAATTACCTGTTCCTTCTTAGTTTTTACAGCTCTCCATAGGAACACGACCAAAGAATGAGTTTTAAGAGTAGCTGTCACTGCACAGGTATTGTATTTTCTAGTGCTAAAGCAGATTCTCCTTTATTTCCACCAGTTTAAAGTATATTATACTAACAGGAAAGACCTATTTCCAATCAGAGAGGAAGAAACAAATACGCAACAAAGTCAGTTTTCTCCACTTCAGGTGTCCTGCAGCACCAAGATGAAGCAATAAACTGGGCTAAGTGTCCTTTGTCAGTCAAGAAAATGTTTACTATAAGGCTGGTAAACAGAAACTGCACAAGCATTGCAATCTGCACTGCAGTGAGCAGTGGCAACACCCAATATGAGACGATGCTTTAAAAGTCAAGGAAAAGTAGAGGTTTTTGTCAGGCTGTGTCCTGTTAAGAGACCAGTGAGCTGTCACAACTACTTATGAATAAGCAGCTCATCTCCTGGCAACAAGCTCAAATCTCATCTTCATTGAACAGGATGTACACAATGCTGCTAACTCTTCTGAGATTTTCACCCTTTGAAAACTTAATTTAGATAAGCCTTAAAGCTTTAATTTATGTATTTTTATCAGTATATCTAAAAATTCTGTGAAACCAGTACACACAGTATTGTCTTACTCACTGAAGACCCATATTTTATATATTTAGGTTGGTTGTTGGGGATATCCATTGACACGTATAACATAATTTGACTAATGAGTATTGCTGAGCAGAGGAGATGCTGCCTGTCAGATTCCTGGAAAGGATTAGTTTGATTATCTGTTAATAGAGTATCAAGTACTTAACATCCCTCCTGCTCCACTTTAAATGAGATTTGAGGCAGGATTTATCCACACAAATGATATTACTATTTTACCCAGAAAGATATGTCATTTTGATGCTGTTTTAAAAGATGAAAAAGACAGTCATGTAAATGAACTGCTTTATATCTAAAGCTGGCAAAGGTAAATACAGTAAACTATTAATCTTTTTTTTCATATTGCAAATACCGTAAATAACTTTGCTCAACAAAAATAAAACAATAAGCTACTCTTTTTATTGTATTAATAAATCAGCAGCAGACAAGAACACTTTGTCATAATGGTGTAAGTGTCCTCCTGCTGCTATCACACAAGAGACATTAGAATAATATTGACTTTGTTTTCCTTACTTGTCACTGTTCCTCAAGCACAGCCGTGTACACTGAGCAACAAGCAACCCTCTATCCATCTCCAGTGCTTTTGTCATTCCATGCAGTACTGCTAGCAGGAATATTTTATTTCCAACTGCCAGTCATGCCACAAGTTTTAATGATTTGTGAAGCTTCACTTCATGAAAAAAGCAAGCAGTCAATGGGTCATTTGTGCACTCTCTCCTCAGACAAATGCTGTTCACACCAGAGAACACTTAGTTACTCTAAAGGCAAGATGGGGTCACTCCTGCATTCCCTACAAATCTCTTA
Source organism: Brachypodius melanocephalos (assembly GCA_013398615.1). Classification (NCBI taxonomy): domain Eukaryota; kingdom Metazoa; phylum Chordata; class Aves; order Passeriformes; family Pycnonotidae; genus Brachypodius; species Brachypodius melanocephalos. The sequence continues at coordinate 6,015,900 of VZSR01001342.1, forward strand.
TGGACTGCTAAGAAAGGAGCTCCTGGCAGAGCATGTAAGCATCACTTACTCAGCCCAATTCTCAGTCACTTTTCCTACAATCTTGCAAGACATGCAAGAAGTGGAAACAACCTTCAAATTCTGTTGCAGATGAACTTTTGTGGGGAACAATTCTGAAGCCAAGGGCTCAACATGTGGTTTTCTTACAGACTGTCTATCAGATACTAGTCAGAAGAGTTAAACCCAAGTTTTAAGAGATCACTGTGGCATTCCTTTTTCTGGTTCTTGCTACAGAAAATGTGCTGAATTGTCAGAAGCTGTAAGGACTCTAATCTGTGAGGGCCACAGACACTCGGAGTGCTAATTGCTGAGAAAAGGTAATGTCATACTCCTGATCACTGAAGCACTTCAAATCCAGTAACTATTTCCAGTATTTTTATCCTCATGTCTATCCACTTTGCAATTACCAATCCCTGAAATGAGCATGACAACACACACTCTCACAACTGTATACCTTCATGAAGATTAACAGGACATATGTCCAATACAATTCCACAGAAAAGATGGAGAACAGAAGTTCATTCTGGGTGCTCATAAAGACACACACATGCACCCTCCTGTATGGGCAATGACTAATTAGCTCTTCCTCCGTGATCACCCCTCTGACTGAGGTTGCATTTCATTTCATTTCATTGCACTACTTCCCAAGCACCCTGGAATACAGTGAGCATCTCGGACATGGAACAGAAGATTCCTGGTAGCACTCAGTGTACTACAGTCAGCACACACACTGCTTTGGGGGAAGTCCTCGCTCAAAACAACCAGCTTGGCAGATGCATTCTAGAGTCTGTGATACAATTTTCAAAAAAATCACAGAGTAAGCACATCAAAACAAGAAATGACTTCTTAAGAATCAGAAAATAAAACAGGCTTCCTCACTGAAACAACGATTAAAGAATTTTGTCTGTACAGATGTGGGCTTTATTTACATGTTTTTGTACTATTTCTTCTTTAATGTTCAGAAAGACAGAGGAAATCCACACCTTCAAAGGATCCATCTTAATTTGGATAAAATCTAGGTACCTGAAAGAAAGTCAGAAGTGCAACAACATCAATCCACGCAACATCATGTTCCTCTGACTCTCCTGGTTAACTACACCTCCTTGGCCTGACGATGATGTGCATTTTGCATCCTGCCTTCTCCTACCTGGAGACATAGCTCCAGCAACTGCCTGCGTATGTTTGCTCCACGTACTCTTTCTCAGTGTTATTTTATCTCAGTCTTTATTTCCTGCTCTCCATGCAAACAGTATCTCACTTAACACATATCCTAACGCATATCATGAGAAAACAGAAAGTAATGCATGCTGGGAACACACAGGGGAAATAGCAAAATCCCCAACTCAGGCTGAAACTGCTATTTGAGGGAGTTTACCAACTCTCACAAATGATGCAGGCCCTGGGCATCTGGGGTCCATGGTCATGAGGGCTCACCACCACAGCCAGCCACGAGTTAGCCATGCAGTGTCACAGACCTGGGCTGTGCTGTAGACATGGGGAAGGGGCAGATTGGATACACACAAGGTAGAAGACTCCCTCCCCTCTTGGGGAGATGCTGATAACTCCATAAGTATCAGTGGATGGAGCCCTTTTCTGCTTGGCAAGGGCTTGTTGTATAAGAAATAAGTATGCCAAGCCACTCTGGAAAGACAAATTTTTTAAAGCAAGTAGTGGTCCCACAGCATGGAGAAGAAATAGTACTCAAGAATTATTAACCTTTAGGGAAGATGTCATAGTATCCAGAGACAGCAGACATGCCTGTGACTGGGATCACTGTGAAGAGATTACTATTCTTGTAGATTTGCTTAAAAAATTGGACTTTATCTATCTATTTTTCAAGAAGTTGGACAGACATTTGGCAGGCAACCACGTCCATTCTAGCAGTGGGTAGCATCAATGCTGGAGGCTATTGGGCAGGAGCCATAGAGGAGCAGTGACAGCAATTCATCACACACAACTGTAAAAAAATTGGATTTTGAACACAGAGCAATAACCTCTGTTACAAGATTGTTCTTTATCTTATTTAGGCTTTCTTGCTGCAATGATCATTCCCTGTGTTTAATTACAGGATGATTCTGCATGTATGCAATACTCGGGCTATGCAGATGTCTGTCCCTCCCTCCTAGAACAAATTCCCATTTGGAGAGCAGAAAGTTCATTTACAGTGTGTTCACAAAGACTTGGAAGTGAAAATACTGCTCATAGCAGGGTTCAGTATTTTCTCTGCTGTCTTTTGGATGGGTTTCAGAAATGAGGAACAATGGATCCTGCAAGATGTTCTAGGAATCTCCATCTGCCTTTATGAGCTCAAAGAGTTCACACACCCAATATGAAGGATCAAAGCTGGTTTCTTCTGGCATTGTCATCTGTGAAGTCTTCCTCGTACTGATTGCTCCTTCACTAGCCAGGTCTGGGGACAGCACAGCAGAAATTACAACTCTTGAACCACTTGATGCAGCACACCACACCACAAGAAAATCCAGCCTCTGTTGAAGATTCCAGTGTGATATCCTACATCAGGTTGCAACAGATCTTCTACTGTTTTAGTCCTTGAGGACACTGTAACTCCTGGTATCCTGGTAGCCTACTCTCACAAATTCTACATTCAGACACAATCATCATGGATCTATTTTGTAAATTCTCCAGTAGGAGGATTGCTGTCGTCTCTTAGCAAGCTTTGCTCTTTCAACATTAACACATACATCACACAACTCATTTCTGCTTTGTGCCATACATTTTTACTACTTGCTTGCTTGTTGCTCTTTTGGACCAGCAGTTGAAAGCATTGTGAACAGGCAGTGATTTTACAAAGCAGTGCTCCTATCCTCCCTCAGAAATCAGTATCAGCTACCCCGATGCCCAAAAAGACCCAGATCCACAGATGTGACTGAAAGAAGTGGGAAGAACATACAATCACTCCTAAACCAAATGAAGATCAATTAGATAATTCATGTTGAAAAAAAGAATTTACCAATACCAACATCCATATTGAAGAGAAAAACCCCATGTTACCCAGAGAAGAACCAAGCACCAAAGATGACTGATCTTGAATGAAATCTTGAGCTGCAGAACTAGATAGACACCATAGGATATCAAAGAATTCCAGAGGCACATCCTTAGAAACCAGCCATACACTGTGGGTTCATTATTAGGTAACCTCCTCAGAAAATGACTTTAGAAGACTGTATGAACAGATAGATCCAATCCGATAAGAGTACACCTTGCAAGAGTATCCCTTTTTTTTTAATGTGAAATACAAGTAGCTTTATCTTGCTGTAATCTCCTTGTATACACGATACTCTTTGATTAAGCATTTCTTTCCTGATGCTATTGTTACACACAATAGAGCGATATCAAGATATTATATTTTTTTTTATTAGTGCTGGATACTAAGTTAAGGAAAATCATAAAGAACACAAAACATTCTTATACACTAAGTCTAGGGAATTAACTTGGAATAAACAAAGAAGCCTACTATGCTGAGGAAAATGCTAAACAATGCTTTGCTAGGCATCACTGAAAACTATAAAAAAAACCACATAGATTCATAACTAAAGACAAAAATTATATTTGCGCCAGCATGATGCACAAAAGAAAGAAAATCCCTTAATGCAGCCACATAAAAATAAAAAGTTACCTTTTTTTTTTCTTTTGGGATTTTATTGACTGTTTTTGTTTCTTCGTTTTTTAAATCATGTAAGGCTGTTTTTCATCTTAAGATGCCACACTCAATGTTTACTCCAAACCAGGCATATGGAATATTTAATTTTTTTTTTCTGTTACATTATCAGCTGTATCATAGTGCTGTTCCCCACCCCCACTCCACAAGCATAATGAAGACTGTATGTAGTTCTTACAGAAATTAAAGGATTGTTGCAGGGATTACTGAGAAATAGTCTGGCTCAATTTAGGTAAGAAGTCATTATGTATTTTACCATCAATACATTACTTTGGACTATTAACTCCTTTTGACAGATGCAAAACAGGAAGAACAGTGGTGTCTCTGAACACAGAAGATGGAAAACTTTCAGTTCACATACTTTAACTACAATCCTGTTTAATCCAAATGTAAATTATAAACATGTTATCCATTCTATAACAACCTGGGGTAGAAAATAGGAGTGCCTAGTTTTCACAGTGTGTCTCCCAGTCATTTACAATTCTACTAAGCAACTCTCAAATCCAATACCTCAAAAATGTTTAATTAGTGGCTCCATATTGAATATAGACATAATGAATTTTGCCTTTCTTATTTAGCTACTTAGGTACTTAGAGATTGTACCTGTTAGCATACAATTTAATAAAGAATAACAATGAGTGAACACTTTGCATTGGTTTCTTACTGGAACTGGGAAGGAATCTCTGGCATACAGCAAAATACAAGAGTCTGCCTGGAGAGGCTGAACTCTATTGTCAAGGTCTTTTCCAGCCTAGATGACTCTATTATTTTACGGCACCCAGTACTCTCTGGACAGATGATGCTTTTCTCCTTCATTTTTTATTGAGCCTCTTTTTCTTTCACAGTCAGTCAGATTGGAAGGGACCACAGGGGATTACCTGGTCCAACCTCCTCTTTCTTCAGTTTGGCAGTATAATTTCAAAAGGAATACACTAAACATTCCACTTATACTGAGGACCTTAATACTGTTTGCAGCTCTGGGGTCCCAATAAAAGAAAAATGTGAACCTGTTGGAGCAGGGCCAGAGGATGGTCACAAAAATGAAGCACATCTCCTTTGAAGGTAGGCTAAAAGCGTTGAGGCTGTTCAGCCTGGAGAAGAGAAGGCTCCAGAGGAACCTTATAGCACCTTCCAGCACCTAAAGGGGGCCTGGCCTCCAAGGAAGATGAAGAGGACTTTCTATTATGATCTCAAATAACAGGAGAAGGCACAACTGTTCTAAAACTGAAAGAGGGTAGGTTTAAAGTCGGTATTACCATAAAACTGCTTAAATTGGAAGAGACCCTTATTTTTCATCTAGTTCCAATCCCTGCCATGGGCAGGGACACCTTCCACCAGATCAGGCTGCTCAAAGCCCTCTTAGGGCCCTATTAGGAAGGCATTTGTTACAATGAGGGTAATGAGACTGTACTGACCAGGGAAACTGTGGACACACCATCCCTGGAAGTGTTCAAGGCCAGGTCAGAGAGCACTCTGAGCAATGTGTTGAAAGCTGTCCTTGCCTATGGCAGAGGGGTTGTACTTGATCTTTACAGGCTCTTTCCAACTCAAACCACTCTATGATTCTATATTTCACTGTTTTAGCACATATTCATTATGTATTTCAATAATGTACCCTGGAGAAAAGTCACTGCCTCAAAGAATCTCAAAATCAATGACAGATTGAGACCTCACTTCTCTGTGGGAACTGAGACAAAGAAGGTACAATCTTATATCTGATAATATACACCTAGCCAGACACCAGATGGCCTGTCCACAATCAGCCAGGAAAAATAATGTGCAGAGGATTTAAACAAGAGTCCCCCAGACTGCAGACCTACAACCCCTGCCACCAGAGAGGTATCAGTGTTGTTTAAACTTCAAAAGACTGAAACAGATTGCATGGGCAAATTTTCCACTGTGTCAAGGTTTGCAGTTGTATCTTGATTATCTTCTATTCAAAAGGCATGCTGAGATGGAAAAATGGAGAAAGATGGTGATCCTTCACACACCAGGAGAACTACCTGTTAGACAGGGAAACAATTTTGTCTCCCTACTTTAGCAGAAAGGTACAATGAGGCAAGACAATCAGGACATTTGCATCGAAATGCCTCCTTCTCAAGCTTTAGCTTTACATGCTCATCAGTCATGAAAGTCCAGCAGAAATTTCCATATGTGAAAGGCTGAGCTGTTAAAAAATTTATGTGTGTCATGTTTCAAAAAGAAAGGCCTGTGACTCAACACTGGACAGGACAAGCCCTACAGCATTTTCAGCCAAGCTGTCAGCTGCTAAAAACAGCAACTTTATTTTTGGTTGTATGGGAGACATATTTCATTATATTGACCCATCCACTGCAGTAAGTAAGAGGGAACCCTCACTGATAAAAGGACAGCAATAATCACAATCTTAACACAAAAGGCTTAAAATTCTACCATTAACTATAAACAGCATTACTAAAGCCATGATCTCAGTTGATGCTCCTCTAAGTAATAGCAGTAACATGACATTTTAAATTCAGCATGGAAAGCACAGAGTCATGCCACTACACATGCTAAATAAACTTGAAAAACTAACATATTTTCAATAAAAGCATTATAAAGGACTATTTAATCTAAATTAATAATCTGCTCTACTTGAAAACTATGGTCAATACCTACCATCATGAATCAGATAAAATCCTATCAAGCACAGTTACCCTCTCCCTACATAGAGCATTATAGATAAACCATCATGACTATAAAATTCTCTAGACATGGCCATTTACAAATTATTAAAGTTTCATATTTGATGTTGAGTCTTGGACACTGTTTTATGGTCCCTACAGCACCTTTATCAACGCTAAGTGACAGGAGTCAAAATGAAGTAGGACCATCTTTTGTAACTACCACCAAACAGCAGTAACTCCTACTGCAGAGCTAAGCAGATTTTGTATTTATTAAAAGGAGAAAGACAGAATTAATTCAAAACAGCAGTTCACTGTACTGGACCTTACTCCAAATACATCAAACAAGACATAGAAAAGTATGGAAAATCAGTATGAAAACCTCCTAAAACCAATCTAGCAACAGTCTTGCAGAAGTTGAGGCTTGGGGGTAGGAAGATGGCGACTGGAATATCAACAAAGTGTGGTAAGTGAATATGATCAAGTAAATGATGGCTTAATGAACAAAGAAAGGATACCTACCAGGAGACAGAGCCTGCCTTAAAGGTGTAAGCCCAGTACCTGTGTACCTGTTCACAGCCTGATCAGGCTTGTCTGTCTTAGCAGCGCTAGAAAGTGTCTCCTCACATGTCTGAATGTAATGAATAGAAATCAAGAATGCCCCTATCCTGAGCTAAGGAATATGTTCCATTCTTGGGGAAGAGAGAGGACCAGATTGGAAATCACATCTCAAGCAACCTGTTTCCAACTCCAAGGAGTTCCCAGATGCAAGTGTCTCTCCTGGGCTCAACTGCTGAAGAGCCTCAAAATTCCTTGCTTGTCATATCCACAACGACAAATTGCAGAGAAGCTCCATCCAACTTGGCAAATGAAGCAGACTCGCAGACACCCAAAGCAATCCTAGCTGCCACACTATTTTAAAAGAGCACTTTTTTTAGCAGTTCTTTAGGAAAATAAAGATGATACATATGGACACTTCACGGGAATAATCCTGTATCACAAGTCATGAAGCATTTGAAGTCTGTTAGAGAAAATGATGCCATAAAAATCTTAAAAACAAGAGATTCAACCCAGCCAACATTTAGGAAAGAAAGGGTAGATGCTTTCTAAGAAGGAAAGAAATTAAAGCTATTTCAGCAAAGGAGCTTGCTCTGACTCTACCAAGAGGTTACAAGCAAATTTAAGAAGGAATACTCTGCTTTAGAAATGCAGGCAAAGCATATGTTTTGGCAGTGCTTGGCTGCACCCATCTGCATACTGGGGCAAAAAAGTTCTTTTTAAGGGGCTTGTGCACAAGTGCAGTATCAATCTATACAAATAATGCAGCTATGAATGTGTGATCCTTGCTTTTTCTCTGACGTTTTTCATATTCGCAGTAGATGCGTCCAAGGAGCATGCTCCAGTTTGAAGAAGGTGAAGCAGGAGCACTGGATGAAAAATAAACCACTCATTTCTTTCAAGATGTACACAGGATTTTTGCTTTGCCACTGAGCTCTTCTTCCTATGAGAAGACACTCATAAAAGAGAAAATTCAGAGATCCCAGGATTATGCCAAAGACTTAAAGACAAAACGAATTATGAGTTTTCTCTTGGTTACTTTTAGGGCTGCAGTCTTAAAATCCCTGAGAACTTGTAAATATGTATGTGGTGCTTCTCTAAACAAAGGAAGAAGATACCTAAGAACACCTCAAAGCCTTAAACCATGAAATATGTCTGGTAGCAGGCTACAGAAGTGTCATGAAAAATAAAGGACAAAACCAAAGAATCAAAGAGACAGGCAACAGGTTAAAGACACATATCTCCTAAGACATGGGAAGAGCTGAGGGTCAAGCTCTAGTCTTGTTAAAGTATGTGAAGTGAGAGGCCACAGCACTGTGACTGCTGGACTAAGGAAGTCCATTGTTGCAAGTCTTTGGGGACATGCATCCTGTCAATTTAAGCATGCCTCTACATCCATTTTAACAGAAGTTTCAGAAGTTGTATAAAACTGGCTTGCTATTTCTCAGATTGTCACCAAGAAAATGGTAAGAAGATTGAGTAGCACTTTGATGAAACAAACCCACAGCCTTGCAGGACAAGTGACAAAGCTATTATTTCCACCTTCATGGAGTTATAGAATATCAAAACAAGTTATTGTTGGCATGAGAAGGCTGACATTTCACTTGACATTTCAAGCTGATGCTTATTTGAGTGGATATCTTCTGAAAACAACCTGATAAAAAAAGCATTTCGAAACTATAACCAAGTGTCCTAAATGGCACAAGACCTACTCAGAATGAAACTTTAAAGATTCCATACTTTAAGAATTTGGTTATTTTGGACAACTGATTGCTGTGAAACCAGTTTGCAAGCTACTGAGAAATCAAGATGCTATAAAAGTCTCCATATGCCACATTTGTTGGAATACACTGAATTTCAGACACCTTCAAAACTCCTTACCTCTTGTCCTGAAAGGTAGTATGCTGCTAGAAGACCACCAATGAAGCGAATATTGACCTCAAAAACAGACACTTCGGAATTCTAGAACAGAAGGAAAGCATTAATAAATAATTAACCAACTCCTTAATCAAGGAAGAAAAAAATTTGTCAAGGCAGAAGAAAGTATATATCCTAAGGCAATCCACATGCAAGGGTCTGTACTATTGCAGTCTCTAGATCCAAAATGAAATTCTTGTGCACATCTTTGTGACACCAAGTGACAATTCTAGTTACAGCTTCAACAGATTTTATTAGAATCAAATTAGTTTTTCTCCTGCCCTCTAACCATTTAATCACCATAAAGTGCAATTACAGTAATTTGGGGCTGGTGGGAAAGAAGGCAAGGACTGCACGTTTCTATAATTCAGCATCTTCTCTCTTATGCTTCAGCATAACACCAAACCTTCTAGGTTTAAAAGATAAAGCAAAATAATAATTAGAAAATTCCCATAATGCACTTTTTAAACCTGAATTACTAAGCTCAAATCCAGAGCTCTATTTTAACATAATCTTTGTCTCAGAATAGCCTTTACATTATGACAAGTAGTACTGCAGGACCACTGAGAAACTCAAGAGAATAAACCATTTTATTGCCCTCTTGCACATTATTATCCTTAGGTTAAATTCAACAGTATCTTTTGACTCATTTAACCCACAAAAAATTAAGAAGAACCAGACAGTTTTAACAACTGACTCCCTCTGTGCCCCATTCACTTAATTTTCCACATACACTCCATCTGTCTCCCCCATAAACTTCTCTTCAACCTATTAGACACAGAAGTGTAGTTTTATTAAGAGATTTTGAGATAGGCAAGAATTTTTCCTTTTATCCAGAAAAGTCACTACAACGTGCACTGAACCAGCTGACTCACCAATCTGCACACAGCTGAAATGACATTTACAAGTACATCTTTCCTTTCATGCTATTTCAATGGCACCTGCAGTGCTTGGATCAAAACTAAATGCATTTTGCACATACTACATATTTCAGAAAGATTATGTGAATAAAGATTTTTTCAAAGAGCACTTATTAAAAGTTGGAAGTTTGAAATACTCCCAAATGTTTTTAGTTAAACGTTTTCTCTTTTCACATAGGTGATACAAGAAAAATAACACCAATGCAGCATGATTCCACTTAATACCTATTAAAGTCATGAATCACACATGCAGTGGGAGAGTGTAAATTGAAACCAATGATTTCCATCTCCCAGTAGAAGAATCCAAGAGGATCAAATTTATGTATTTATTTATAAACTCCAAACCATATAAGGAAATTACTCCAGTTTGGTGTATACACAAGAAAACTCATTAACCTTCAGAAATGTTTTTTGATACATAGGAAGATGTAATTGAACCCCAGAGGGTCATGTAAATTTCCTCCATCCAAATCCTAGATTAATATTGCAAATTTATATTGAAATTGCCTTAGACCAGACAAAAGTTATGGAGGCAATTTAGTTCACCATCCTAATGGTATCATTATATCTGCACTGTCTCTGATATATTTAGGATCTTCAGTTTTAGACTGAATAATTATCTGGCACTAACTGAAAAAGCAAAGTAAAATTTCTTTGATGTTTGCCAGACAGTCAAGGTATAAATCAAAAGGAAAAAGCCCAAACAAATTTTTGGAAAGTAGGCTAAAATACAGAAACAGCAGCAAGCATCTGCTGAATTCTGAGTACAACTATATTTCATTATGTGCATTTACTGAATGAAAAATTATTTTTGGAACCGTAAGGCAAATCCAAGGATTGAAATACAAGCTCCATCAACAGAATCTGTGACAGTCCCAAAATTAGTACTAAGAACACTAATCAATAGGACTAAAATAGGGTCATTTCTTCTGTCTAATGCTTCCAAACTCTCAAAAATGTCAGATGCTGTATGACCAACTGGGAAATTCTTGTGATAGATTAAAAGCCTTACGTAGGAAAACTCAAGAATTCAAGTGGCATATTTTACGTTAAAACTCTTAAGAAATGGAAGAAGAGGCGAGATTGTATTTTTAACTAATTTATACATTGTAGTTTGGGGGGAAATTGTCTCTCATAGCTCAGTTATTTGCCATGACTATCAGCCAGTAAAGCCTCATCTCTGTCTTCGTTCCTGAGACCCAGTTGTTTCTCACAAAACATTTCCCCTTATTTCCATTATCCAATTATAATTTGCACTTTGAAAATACAATAAATAGATATATATTAACTTCAAATCATAAATGTGAAAGGGTCAGGGTATTTTTTTTTCTAAAACAAAGTTAGATAAACAGAGAATGTCACTAAAGTTTCTATCTGACACTTTGATTCGTAAGTTTTATTAAGCTTCACCTGAAAGGCCTCTTCTGTCTCCCCCCAAGATGAACACCAAAAAAAAGACTAGAGAAATATTAGGGCAGGCTTTACTCACCACACTGAAATCAAGATTTTTGTCAATCCATTCTTGTCCTTCTCTGAATTCATCGTGAAGGCCCATGATATAAAGAGTATCCAATGCATCTACTATGGTAGCACCCATTTGTGAGTTTCCTACATGCAAAAAAGAAGGGTTTCTATTACAAGTGACTATTTCACTACTTTTCTTAAACATCACAAATATGAGAAAATAACCCAAGCAGTAGCAAAGCAAAGTTACTACAAAGGTGTCAGCACAAAGAATAATCAAAATAAGCAAGGAATTATCAGGTACGTAAGAGGATTCCCACTTCTCTGTCAAAGTATCAATCCTCTGGCACAGTTTGGTTTCTGGGGGGAAAAAAAGAAGACTAAAGATAGAAAAGAGAGACCTTCTCATCTGCTTTCCTAACTTGAACTTGAGCAACTGTACTTCAAAAAGCTACTAGGAATTCTAGGACAGAAGCACTAGGGAAAAAAAAAAAAAGGCATATGCAAGATAAAGCAATCAGTACTTGCAGTAACGCCTTGCATTTCCCAACATTTACTTCTGAAATATTCCAAGTTTTGCAATTACGGATGCCACCTAACGATTGAAAAGCACGGGCTGATGAGCAGGGAAGCGCTGGCCAAAGTCGCAGTCCCGAGATGTTCCCCTCGGCGCCTGCAGGGACCCGCGCTAGGAGCCGCTAATGGATTTCTCTACTGTCACCACTTCAAGTGGAGCACTGAAAGCCAAATAAAAATCAATGGTGCTTTAAGCTAAAATGCCATTCACTTGAAACAGCGGCAATTTAGAGCTGATTGATGAGTGACTCATCGGTCTGTGCAAGGGAGGACGAGGTGGTGAGCCATGGCCCATGATAGCCCTGGTCTCCCTAGGCCATCCCAACCCAAGCTGTCTCAGCAGACACAGATCTTGGTTCCCAGAGGAAAGCAAAAATTATCATGCGTTATCTCTTTTCATGGAGCGTACGAAACTTCCTGGGCACCAACAAAGTAGCCAAATTTCACTGTTCATACCTGTAATCTTTAAATCAGTGCAACAACTCCCATTAGCAATTTAATGACACTAGTGTCCTAACAAGCCAATTTTAGGGTTCTTTTAATATGCTTTCCACGCATAATGGGAATCTCTACAGCACAGTGTTCCTGCTTGGTCATTTTTTTATTCAACCATTTCTGACTTTCACATGGTTAGGAGCTGTATTTTTTTCCCCTCAAACATAACAGTAACTGAATGAAGCCATTACCCCCACTGTGTTTCTTTCACACATCTAAATGACTGACATGTAACCTTAATTTCCATTTTCAGGGACTTCTTTCCCCAGATAATAAAAATTAAACACAACAGTATCCATGACAAAGTAACCACCAAATAATTTTGGGAGAATTGCCACGTATTGGTTTTAATTCATTTTAATTAGATTTGGAAAGCCTAAAGTTGGTGGTGTTTGTTAAGAAAATTCAAGTACAGATTGGGACATGCTACCTTCTGCAAGATTAATTAAAAGACAAATCCTTTGACAAATTGTCCACCAGCCATACCTATAACTCTCAGGAAATTAATTCAATGTGGTGCTTAAGTACTGTAAGGTTTAACACCTTCAGCCAAATGACAAATTCCACCGCTTGTGCTAAAACGGAGGTTGCTTTGAGCAGAGCCACAGCGCTGCACTTAACTCAGCACCTCCTCAAAAGCATAATGTGACAGCTATCTATCACTTCAAAAATATGCAAATAAGACCATGACACAAGGACTACCTTCAGTACCAGCTGACAAAGTATTTTCTAACATAAAGCTGGAATGTGTTATACTGCTTCCATGACATGCTCAAAGTAACTTCTGTTCCTTTATTTAAATCACATTGATAAAATTTACAAATACACAAAGTGTTTGAACAAATAGGGATACATAAATCTTGGGAAATCCTGGAAGCTCCTCTTGCGATAGTTTCAAAAAGTAAAAACTTTCCAACTCAAACACAGTGGTAATCACATCAGTAAGCTCTTGTATTCTTCAAGTGGCATGGGATGCGGAGAACACTGCATGGAAATGCACGGAAATGGAATATTGCATGGACTCCATTGCATGTAAACAGACTGGTGTGTCATTGTCTGCCACCCTACCTCCCCACATCTACTCCAAAGAACTTCAGACACCACAGTACAATCTTCCACAGTTTTCTAGATCTCAGAACTACATTCCAGTGTCCACAACACGGGAGAGCAGCATGTTGAGGGTAAGAATATCTACTTGCCAAACCTCAAGTATCTTCAAAAGCACAAATTTAAACAACCTTTTTCATGGAGTTCTCTCTGCACAGAACCATGAAAGAAGGGCCATGGAACTGAAAAAGCACATCACTTTTGCCATCTCACAAACCCAATATATGAATTCAGAGAGAATAGAACAGAGCTCTCTCCAGAGCGAATCAAAAGTGTTCATAGTTTCCCCAGTGCAACCCATTATGGTTGAACAATATGACTTTGCCAAATACAGACAAGAAATTTGCTTTCACTATCACTGTGTTAAAAGTGAGCCCTAAACCTCATATACAGAGATCTCACCTAAACCAGTGGTCCCCAAAAGGCATCCGCCTACAACCTATTTCACATCAGATCCTTTGGCATTGTTTGCAACCACAGAAACAAATGCAGCTCAATAAAACCAGCTTGTTCAGCACTTTTTGTCCCTAAGAGTCAATTAAAGGCATACAATTTAGTCAATTATAGGCTCACACTCCAAGATTTTGGTCTGAGATGTATCCTAATACCTTGTTCAAGCCTTCCCTCCAGCTGCCTTAACACTCCTTTCTTTCACATTTTTTGTTTATCTTTCTTAGAACCATGAACGTCCAAAATACGCTACTGAGAAAAGCCCCTTCTCTCATCTGCCTCTTCCCTAAGCACCAATGGGCACCTGCTTCTGAGGCACAGATTAGTATGGTTATAGTTTCCAGACTCCATGTGAGAGCCCAACTACTTTTTATCCCAATCTCCTAAGGATAGCATATACATCCCAACCTGTAATACATTATTAGTTTTTCTTTTTTCAGAGAAGCCAGGTATTCCAAGCAAATTTGAGTTTTGGTTTTTTTTCTGCACATGAGTATGTCTTCCTTGAGGAAGACTTGGAGGAACAATCTCTGCATTTTCAAATCCTTTTGGATGAACACATTTCCAAAAGGTCAAGAGACGACAAGTCAAAATTGTCTGCCCAGTCTTCTTCCTTTAGTGTCAATCAAGCAGCAGGAAGCAAGCTAATTCCTTCCTCGTGAGCATTGAGGTGGAAGAGTTCAAAATGCAGAATTCACACTCAGAAGTCTTGTGCCTACAAGAATACAGGGCAGAACTGAACATAATGCAACACTGAGGACAATACACATGTAACACCTTGGCTGCTCCAAACTGCAAGACAGGTACAACTTAAAACGATTTGTGGGCTATATTATGCTTGATCAGAGAGTAAAATTAATTAATTGCTCTCAGCTTCTTTCTTCAAGGACTACATAGAAAGGATGTCATTCTTAATATGTTCATAAGAGCTTCCACTGAATTTGTCTGTACCCACAGCTTGACCAAAACAAGCAGTGACATTGTAATAGCTGTCTTCATCTTGAAACATACTGTACTATCAGCAAGGCATCGAGTGAAAACTAAAGGAAGAAACAGCAAGTGTTCCAATCACTAACCTGCATTAGGGTCACATGTGCTGCTACAGGTAAAGCAGAAATGGATAGACAGTGATACTTCCCCCTACTGATGCTGATAGAAACCATTCATCTAAAGTCACAAAGTGAAATAATTTTCCATTCCTAATAGAGAATGTTGTTTTTTTTCCTTTCACAGCCATGCCAAGATCCATAAATTTCCCCTTAAAGGACAAGGGCATAACCTTCCTGGAATTAAGCTGCAGAAGGTATCATTTGAAGCGCCATGAAGTAACCCTAAATAATGAGATAACAGTTTCAAGTATACACTTCTTGTTACTACCTCAAGCAGTCTATTACTGCTCCACATATAGAGGGAGCAGATGTCTCATTGTGGTAAAAAAAAAGGCTATAAAAAATTAAACTATAATAGAAAATAACACTTCCGCTAGCTGAAGGCACTCCTCCCAGGGTCTGCCTCTGTTCAATACAAAGGCTCAGCTAGCCATGTCACATAAGATAATAACCAATTCCAAAAAGGCTCAGTTTTACAAACGTCAGATTAGGAAGTTTCCTCTCCATATAATTATAGTTCTAGTTGATTGAGCTCTAAATTTAATGAAGTTTGCCTAATGAATGCAACGCTCATTCTTCTAAATAAAACAGAACATCCATCATGAGCTAATGGAAAGAATTTAGCAGTGAAATAGCTGAACTATTAAGAAAATCATGCACACTCTCATTAAGCAAGAGTATTATTCCAAAGGACTGCAAAATGGTAATTCAGATTTGTAGTTAGGTAGACTTCAGTATCCTGAGATAAGCCAAATAATTCCTTCACTTGATACCACATAAATCTACAGTTTGAAATTTCTAGCAAATCATATGACTAAGTGTAAATATCAGGGCCTCTAAAAGAAAAACGGTCTTCTTATCTAGAATTCTTTCAGCATGCCAAAGCACTAGATGAAGAACTGGCTTATTAGTACCATTTGAAAGTCTCACAAGAGACTATCAAAGCACAAGGGAGACAGATCATTGTCAAGCGTTCCGCAACAAAAGGAATATGAAGAAAATAAATAGCCCATTTTCATTACACCATCAGAAAAAGTGTAAAGATTTAGAACACCTGATATCAGCTCAGGGTTGCTTAGTGTATTTATTATGTGGAAGCAGAAGAGACTATAAGCAGTGAGGTACTAGATAAAATATGTGAATAGATCAACTATGCATAGACCAATTAGGAACAGAAAAGACTAAAGATATGAGACATAGACAAGTTAAATAAGCAACAAGATGGCACATTAAAACTCTGCACCAGTAAACTGAAGTCATGCACTAAGCTGGAAGGTAATCATCAAATAGGTGCTTCACAGAAACTCCAATTATTTAACATCTCACCCATACCTCCTCCTTACTTTGACATGTATGCACCACACACATATCTCATTACCTCTCCTGAGAAACACTTCCATAGGGCTTTCATTGACCCAAGTGGAGGGTTGAGCAGGGATGCTGAGTCTGCATGGGAGTGAGTCAATTTCTTCACAGCAGCTTGTATAGTGCTGTAGGGTTTGGATATGTCACTAAACCAGTGCTGGAAACACATCAGAATTTTGACTATTGCTGAGCAGTGCTTGCACAGCATCAAGGCTCTGTCTTTCCTGCCCCCCTGTACCCCCACAGTGAATGTAAGCCAGGGGAAGGCAAAAGGTTGGAGAGAGAATTTCCTTCTTATCCTTTTTCCCTTTGCCTGCACTCCAACACCTCTGTGCCACAAGTGTGTGAGTGTCCTACAACACGCCTGGTATATATCCAGAGACCTGCTAGGGGAGTAACAAACCTGAAGGAAGTCCAGCCTGGTCAAATGGATCTCTCACGACCAAAATGTATGCTGCGCTATGAGGTCAAGGAAACCAGTCTAAGTGGAAAACTACTGAGACCACTCTGCTTCCAAGGAAGTCAAATAAATAGGCCTAATGGGTGCCTGTAACCATTCCTACTCTTCTACCTCAAACAGTGATCGAGAATGAAGCATTTTATTTTTCCTCAGAAAAGACAGCAGATGACATGACCAAAAGCAGAATGCTCATCAATCCATTTAGAATGAAGATAGGGTTTTCATATTTCCTAAACCAGTGACAAAATCACACAGGAATCTATTAAAGACTCTTATTCTCCTTTGCAAGAACAGCCTGCAGACATCATCAGCACCTACATTTTGAAGAAAACTAAGGGAATTGGCAAGATTGAGTAAGAATAAGAAGTTGGATACAGTAAAAGCATTTGGGCCATTACTGAAGACAACTATCTCTATACCATACAAACAGCAATTATCTCTGTGTTAAGACATTCCTGTAATTTTGATTGCATTCCTGCAATCAAAATAAGTTATTTTATACTCTAGAAAGGAGACTTATCTTCCTAAGCAATAAAAAGCTGGAAGCCATAGTTAGTTATGTGCAAAGACTAGAGATCAAGATGCAAGAAAATAGCTTTCACTCTCAAAACAGCTTTCCATGGCCAATGAGATGATCATACTGATTGACAGAATCATAAGATACAAATAGAAATAGTGTCAGAAATAGTACTGGTCTCAGCCTGTCTCATATCCAGTTCTTTTTTTTTTTGCAGGGCCTGGGACAGATATCACTTATTGGAAGCTGAACCTACTCCTACTGGTGCAGAACATGCTTGATTACTGGTGTAGCTACTTGGGGGTGGAGGCAGGATCAGCTTGCAAAGGAATGTAAGAGGACCAAAGCCTCCAGAGATAATTTACCCTAATTTCTAACATAAATTTCCACTAAAGCAGGTAACCTCAGCTTCAGATCGGCCCAGCATTACTGACAGAGCAACCCAACCATTGGGGTGAACAAGCATAGAGCAGATCCTCCCTTTTCCACCACATTGATTCAAGGAACAGGAGATGTAAAGCCTCCCCAAGGAGGAATACATATTCTCTCACACTCTGAAGCTAAAAGTTTAGTTATTTTTCACATAGGCAGCAGTTATAATTCCTAGCAACTGAGTGAAAATGCTTCCTTGATAAACTCAGCCTGACATTAAATACAGAGTTATTACAATCTTACAGAAAATAAATATTCTTGTTATTGATATTCCTGTCTGCCCGGATTCATAATGGCTGAAAAATACATACTGGGCAGGACTGCACTATATATTAGAAAATATATCAATTTTTACTCCAAAAGATTTAAATAATTCCAGTTTTTAGACTGTAGCAAGAGGATTTCTTGATGTGATAGACAATTAGAGACATGGTATGAAAATATGTAACATTAAAATTAAAAGCAAACAATTATCAACAGTTTTCTGTATCTCTAATGAGGGTCTGGCAATAAAGCTGCCACTACTGAAGCACACCACTTGCAAAATATCTTAATGACTCACGAGGAACAAGATAACATTTAAGAAAATTAATTAAACTTTTGAACAAGAGAGTTTAATTTCACTGAGAAAACAAGTGCTTCAAAATTAGTCAATGAAACGATACATTTCATACAGAACTGCAGTGTATGATTTCAGCTCAGTCATAAAATGCAATGAATAAGCCTGTAAGTATCCATGAAGAAACCAATTGCCTTTAACATTTTAGACTAATTAAAAAAGCAGAACAAAAACCTAAGCATGTTGATTGTTTAGTTCTGTTAAATTGCTGATAATAGGCAAGATGAAAAGGAGGTCTTAATGTTTTGTACCACACAATAGAGTACTTTAGCATATAAATAACATTAGATGATCAATTATAATACTTCCCTTAATTTCATAACTGAGGAAATAATGGGAGTAGAACACTGAATTGTATGTTAGACTGTGAACCTATTAAAAACTGGACCTGCTTGTATTTGTTAATAATCAACAAACTGCTGTATAAATACCTATGCTCTTAAGACCCAAATTTTAAAACTTTGCCTAAGAATCTATACTGCAATAAACCTTCCTCTTGACTGCTCTTCACTTGATTGCTTTACTTTGCTCCCAACCTAAATCTTACATGGCCCTTCAAATTAATTCAAAATTCATGCAAGCAAGAGCTGAATGCAGTCCCCATAGCACTAAGCCTGAATATCCTCAGATCATTTCAATTTTCTACATTTCTATCCAATTTCCTCCATATTTTTGGTTCTTTTATTTTCAAGCACAAAGACCAAGCTGAATTACTGTGCACAGGAGGAGGACTGTGTGCAGACCATAATAAAGATTAATGCTGGAACTATGATCTGAGTTAGTGGAAGGTTAAGACCTGGTGATAACTGAAAAGCCACAATGTCAGGAGACAAAGGTTAGGATGAATTTCAGAGCAGGAAAGGAAGTAGGGAGAAAAGTTGGCATTGGGTACAAAGAAGGCCATGGAAGCATATCAGAAAGAAAGCAAGAATAACATGACAAATGAATGGTGATGGCAAACCTGCTGCACACACAAAGCAGTCAATCAAAATTAACCAAAAATACAGGTGTGAAGTAAGTAAATCTTGAGAAAACAGGAAGTGCAAGACTGAAGGGAAAAGTATCTATGAATGATGGCCTGGAAGTATGAAGAACCTAAACACCAACAGCAATCAGTTAAACGCAGCAGCAAGCAAAGCAAGATTAATATTTGAGAGTAAATAAGAGAACAAGATGTTATCTGGACTTGACTATAGTTCTGTGACCTGATGTATGAAGCAAGCTAAGTACAGATCTTCCAAGACAAGATACAATCACTCACAGATAATTTACTTTGTCAGCTAGGCAGTAGGAAAAACATATCAAAAAAAACCACCCCACTTAAGAGCCATCATGGCACGCAAGCTTTTCTATCTTTATATTTGGACCACTTCTGCATATTTTGGTCCGAACCACATTCCAAATTTTCTTTGGGACATAAGAGAAGCAGATTTTCAGTGGGATAGCTGTAGAACTTCACCAGAAGGGTGCAAAACTTGAGTGAACAGTCTCAGAGTATTAGGCACAAGCACAGTGCTCCACTCACGTGGTTGAACTGTTCCTGAATTCCAGCTGCCTCATACATCTGCTAGCTTCAGATGACAGCAAAGTGTATCCACACCTGACCCCCCTGCTGTACACATGCCCATGGAGTTGGCCTCAGTAGATTTAGTTTTAGAGCTCAGAATGCTAATACTTACTCAGCTGTCATGCCTGTTCATATTTTAACACAGTCCAAAACAAGACTGCATAGCCTTAACTTCATTTCCTTATTTTACCCTCTGCTCTCGATTCCAAAGGACAGGAAAAAAGCTGAAATTCATGAACAGCATTGCCACAACCTAAATAAATCACAAATTAAAATAAACATTAAGTCCAAAGATTTCCAACAGGAAACATTGGTTTTTTCCCTCAGAGCAAGCCATCTGGTTTATACAAGAAGAACAGGAGGGAATGCTATTGGAAAGAATCAAAATTCTCAGTCTGAGCCTCAGCCTTGAACTCTAGTATGACCTAATTTTTCCATTCCCATTTCATGCAGATGTTTACCTCACTATCCTGCAAGGCAGGTTACAGAAATAAGGTGTGTGTTTATCTATTTCCATTTTGCATTTTTGCGTCTCTTGCTCGTTTTATGGGATTTTCTGGTTAAAGCAGAATTTTCAATCTTCTGAATAGGATTTAACGTAATTGCTTCATATACTTTAAAAAGTCACTGAGTACAACTGCCCTATATGTGTTGTACATGAACAAATACAAACTGTGTGAGAAGAATTCAGTATTCTTTTTAATTGTATTATTAAAAAGAACAAGACAACAGTTGCTTGTGGTGAAGTTTCCTGATATGCATAGGCACACTTGTGACAGTCTGATGAAGCATCAGTGACATTCAAAAAACATTCTTAGCTAAGCAGTTGTTTTTATCTACAACACCAGTACTATAAAACGCTTAAGAGGGAACACACAGACAGATTGTATCCTGTCTGCACAAATTTGCAAGTTTCAGAGAACAACTATATTCTGAGTAAGGACGATACACATTGCAGTGAAGCAAAACAGTGTTAACAAAGCACGATTTGCCCAATTGGCAGCATCATTCAGACGACAGCTTTAAATGAGATAAACAAAAAGTCAGAAATCTTGTAGAGGGAAGTCTTATCTTAGCATCAATGTTAAGGTCTTCTTAAGTGAACTTGCATATGGACAGAGAATATACACAGAAGGAATGTGAGACCATCCCTTAACAAAAGCTCTTGAGAAAACTGACCTGCCACATGGTAAAAGAAAATTGTTCTCATGTACATGAATAATAGTTTAAAAGATAGGAAATGGGGTAAGTGTAAACAACCATCAGTGTGAGGTAAAATCACCAGTGGGATCCTGTTGAGATGACTGTTCAGGCAAAAGCTTAAATATGAAATAACTGAAAATATTTATAACATTAGATTTACGAAATATATCATTGGATACAGTGCATGAGGATTTTCAAAAGAAATGCTACTGAAGAAAGGCTACCCTACTGTGTTTGTAGACTCAACAAGGAGCCTAAAAGAGAGAGAATACAATTATTAGGAAAGGAACAGCAAATGGAACAAAGTTTCAGTCTTTCTCTCAAAGACCAAAAAAGACCCCAAACCCATCACCTTGAAAATATACAAAGAAAGAGAGATAACATATCAGGTATGAAAAAATTCAAGTAAAAGAAATGAGTTTACAGGCCAAGACCCTCCATGCAGAACAGGGGCTCTACTGAGGGCATATGCAGTTCCACAAACACATGAATGGCAAGCAAGAGATGAATAACAGATTTTTTTTTTCCTACACCAAAACTAGTAATCCAGGACAGTGAGCAGACTTCAAAACTAAAAAGTGTTCTACACAATATCAAATCAAACTATGGAACCACTCGTAATGGGTTATGTTGCTCTTAAGGTTGCCCAGACTCCAACACCGTTTGGACAAAATCAAGGAAAAATAAACTAGAAGTGATTAAATAAAACTTGCTGCCTCTGACCACAGAAGCACTACACAAATTTCTCTAAGGCTGTGGAGTACTCTGAGACAAGCTCACTATGAGCTTTTCCTGCTCTTACATGTCTTCCCTAGGTACCTGCTGTGAGAAATTTTTGAAGGCTGAGTAACAATCATGTTTGATCTGTCATCTGACCTGAAGGAACTTTTCTTGTGATATTAAAACACTGTTCTAGTTTTAAATAAAGCCAGCAACTCAAAAGTTATGCTCTTTCTCAAAATTTTATCTTTCCCAAATTTGTGTTACTGGTCAAAAAAATACACATTCAATGTACATATAATATTCATCATTATCTTGCTGTAGTCACTCATTACTGAGTTAGCAGAGGACACAGATGCATAGACCTGTCTTAAGGCTATTTCCATTTATTTTAAAATTGACTTGAACCTGAAATACAGAGATTAGGCTGAAATTTGCATTGTGAAATTACCTCTCTTCCCTAGTTAGCATGAATGGATTTTCTTTCACTTTCCATGTGCCACAGAAAAAGGCAATAATGAGTAGATTACTTGTGCACGTACAGTTAAACGGTACGAACTACTGCTCACTAAGGAGGGGGTTTTTATCAAGATAACATATAGTCAAGAACATTTTTGTTTACATATATACCTTATATTCCCTTTTTGTGCTCATTTATCCTCTACATGGATTCAGAGGCTGAACATATGCACAGAAAAAGGATGTTGAGCCGAAGCTGTGTTTTCCATCTGTCTTTTTACTAGGATTTTACAGTGATAGACACCAGAAGTTTTCCATCCTAGCTTCAAAAGGTCATACCACAGTCTTTAAAGCGTGTCATCTACTTTCTTTCCAGTAAAAGTGTTTGTCTCCATACTGTTTACAAACAGGTATTTTGCTAGCTAAAACCAACTAAACAAACCAGAAAATACAAAAGGCTTACTAAATCAGACACCCTTGACACTCAATTAATGTGAACTTCAAAAGTAACATTAAAAGTAATCAGGTGACAGCAGATGATAATGTCAGAGCAACTCAGGCAGCCCAATGACTGCTACAAGGACAAGTAACAAAAATGTCTTATAAACTAACGAATATTTCCAAGGTTAAGTAATAATAAAAAATCTGTTACACTGTTTTCTTGTAAGTGCTTACAAGAAATATTCCACCTCTCACTTCAGGAACCACAAAGTGGACAAAGAAATCACATTGCTCTCCCAAGCTATACTGTACTTGCCAAAGGTATTGGAAAAGCAGGCTCCTGTGCCTGACTCAGCTCCAACAGCCTCCCATCCTTGCAGCCTGACAGACGCATTTTCTTTGGGAGTTTGCTGCTCCTGCTCCCCGGCACAGGGAGAAACGCACTGTCAGATCTCCATTGCTTAGCAACACCAGGAGCTGCCACGGGAGCTTCCTACACTGCTGCGGCACCGGGCGGTCGCCGCAGCGGCTTTGTCCCGTGTCACCAGGGTCCATCGGTAGCACCGGCAGCAAAAGGCTGAGGCTGGCTGTGTGCAAGCCAGCCATCAAGACACAACCAATGATACAGTACAAACCAAGCAGTCCACTGGCATATTAGAGAACATTCAGCTGCCCCATCTGAATCCTTTACTCCCTTGGGACACATCTTGCTCACCAATGACACTTAAAATGCCAGGCAAAAATTCCTCATAAAACAGAGGACAGATTTATTTGGTCAAGTTTTAAGGAAGAGATAAGGCACTGCATTGCAGCCTTCAGGCTCTACCAGGTACCAAAAATGCAACCACAATGTGACTTCACTGACAATTCTCTCTTCCCCCCTACAAGACAGGATCCCAAGAGAGAGCTGGCAGGCAGCTCAGGTTCAATTGACTGCTTGCGTGGCAGGTGAGAGGAGAGAGCAGGAGAGGCATGAAAGCACTATCGATGCATCAGACAGCTCCAGTGTGACAAAATACAAAATAATGACTTCATTAAATCTTCGTGCATGAGAATGGGTATGTCTGTATGCAAGAGTCTACAACTTTAAAACTTTGTATCATTATTTAGATCTTTCCACACCCCTCAAAACATATCTAGACATGTAACTGTTTATGGATTATGTACACTACCAGAGCATCTTCATATAAAGCATCTAAAGCTTCATCTATTCTATAAAGCTCATCTCTAGACAGAATACATCAAAATGCAAGGTTTAGAAATGCACTGCTAGTATTATGAGAGGTTTTCAATTTTGCAAGAGTTGTATCAGTACTTTGTCATGTACCTATTACTTGACAAATTGCATGTCTTCATTTTACTTTTTAGATAATTAAAATTAGCAAAACAAACCAAAAAACAATCCCAAAACAACAAAATAAAACACACTACAAATGTCAGAACTCTCTTTTCAGAAAGCATCAGGTTAGATGACAGCCCACAATTTCTAGTTTTGTTGAGGGCAGTGTTCCAAGTTGTCCAAGCATTGTCTATTTTCTTCTATATTTTTCCGCAAAGTAGTTCAGGTTCTCAAATAAATATACTTTAGAAAAACAGAGATTGAAGACTGATGCAAACTAACTAGTACTAACTACTCAGTTTAACTCACAGTAAAGTATCCTTACAGCTGATGCTATGGTAATTAGTTCATATGATACTGGAGTAAAAGATACACCACAAAACACACACTTTAAACATACAGTTTAAAACTCTGAAGCATATCTGGACTGAATCATTTTAATTGTGCTTTCAGGAGATGTTCACCTACAGGTCATCAAACAAGTGCAGAGACAAA
The DNA here is from genome assembly GCA_013398615.1 of Brachypodius melanocephalos. Taxonomy (NCBI): domain Eukaryota; kingdom Metazoa; phylum Chordata; class Aves; order Passeriformes; family Pycnonotidae; genus Brachypodius; species Brachypodius melanocephalos. Next base: position 6,040,473 of record VZSR01001342.1, read on the forward strand.
TCATCTTCAAACAGCATGTTTCAGGTGGTTACTCTCATCCTCAAAAGCAAATCCAGTCAGATTTCATTACAGGAAGAGAATCTGACAATACCATCAACTGCTCTGGTTTGTGCTAAATTCAGAAACCCTCCTGAAGCAACTCAGTGTTTGTTGTGCTTGCTCATTATCTTACATTCATCATTTTCCATCAGTCTTTTCTCTTCACCCTTTGTGTTCTAATGAGAACTTGACCGAGATCCCACACAAACCCACTCTGCAACAACACCTGGCAGCTGCCATCAAATTTTTTCACCAATTTAAGCAGACCAACAAAAAAGGTCAACTTTTTTTTTTTTTTTTTTTTTTTCTTTTAGCTTAGCTGCAACAACCTTCAGCAGAGCTGCAAATAAAAATTTAAACTGGAAAGAAAATTTACACCTCTCTGCTGCATTTTCTCCTTGACTTTTATAATTCATTTTACAGGGTAGGAATAAATGCCAGCCTTTTCAAAAGCAGTTATCACCCCGTTTCACCAACAGAGAACCTATTAAGGTTTGTTTCATATATCATCTAAATGTAAATATCTTTAAAAGCTCACCCACTCCCAGTCATACCTTCCCAAAGCAGTACCATACTACTAATGCTGTGACCCAGCTGTTGAAGAGGTGCTATTCAAGATTACAACTACTGCCCAAATACAGAGTTTGAAAGACAGTATTTTTAGCAGACTCTCCTTTACAATTTACAGTCAGACATCTCAAAAAGACTGGCAGGAGTTTCTTGCTGCAGGCCAACTACAGCAAACCTAGCATGTTTTGTCATAAAAGTCAAACTAATAATTGAGGAAACCCATAAACATTCTTGCTGGCATGCTTCAGTGAGGCATAGAGCATCTTGCTTTAAAGTTTATCCTTCCTTACATTCTTAATTAATCAAAACTAAGATTTCTAAAAGCAGAGCAGGCCACCTTCTCTTCCCTTCTCTGATCCCAGAATGAAACCTGCTAGATCTTGCATTGTCAGAAACACTGGTGCTCTCCTTGGCATAGATATAGATATACCCTGCTTTAGACAAAAGTGGAGTCCAACAGGGAAGACTAATGACTTATTTGTCTTCTAAATTGAATCGTGTTTAACCTCACTTGGGAGTTATCAGCAAACCTGATTTCCCCAAGATTCATGCAAAGGGCTGCCGTTCAACCAGCGATACCATCTCCTTGCAGGATCTCACAGACATGCTAGGAATTCAAATGGAAGCACAGGAGATTGCAGTAATGGCTGAAAATAGTTTGGATCAAATCATCTTTGAGATGAATAATAAAAACAGATTTTGCTGAGCATCTTTTTATTAAAACTAGCATGAGGTTTCAAAAAAAATTAAGCAACCCTTCTATAAAGGCAAATGCTGCTGGGAATCGTGTCAATAAGGATAATAGAGATTGGTAAAGAGCTAGGAATAACAATACAGCCTAGACAGTCCTTGGTACAAAGACCAATTCCCACACACACATCCCCCATCAACCATCCACCAAATGAACAATAGCCGCTTCTATTTTAGACTTGATATATGCTGAAGATTATGTGTTTCAGAAAAGTTTTCCATATGAAATAGCCTTGAATAGAGCAATCATGACATGATTTGGCTAAAAACTAAATGGCACAAAATAGCATCTGGATTTTAAAAGGACAAACATGTAGGGCATTGGCTGCTAGAGTTAGCTGGAACAAGAGGAGCAGAAACTTTAACATGGATAAGGTCTGCAATTTCTTTCAGAAAGCAATGCCAAAATTTCAAAAAATAAGCATTCCAAAGAGTAATAATTCCAAGGATAAAAAGTAGAAATCCTCCAGACCCATTAGCAGACATGTTAGAAGTAAGCAGAGGAGGAATGGAAAGAAAAGACTACAGTGAAATCGTAATTCATAACTGTTTCAAAATATCATGTCAGTCACATTAAAAACAAACATCATAAAAATGTCTTCCTGCCACATGAAGGAAAAAAACTTACTTCATAGAATCTGGGTACAAACCAAGGCTAACCTAAAATTACACATGGCAAATTAAGCAACAGAATTACAAGTAGCAAGGACTATACAATCATAGATGTGAACATTAAAGATTTTTCCCTGTCAAATCCAATTTAATCAGCTGGAAAAAAATATAAAGGAAAGCCATCAATTAATCATAACATCAAACTAAATCAGCAGTAAGCTTCAGAAGAGATTTTCTCAGTGAAACTTAAGGTAGTGCCTATGTACAAGATAACAAAGTATCTAAGAATACTACACAATAAGAAATGCCCTTCTGTCATGGAAGAAGCCTTTTGCTCCAGCGCTCCCTTCAGCTCACACTCTCTCCTTGCACTGTGCTAAGTACCACTGGAGAGGCACTGGCACAGGTTGCCCAGAGAAGCTGGGGGTGCCCTACCCCTGGCAGCATTCAACACCAGGCTGGAGGAGGCTCTGAGCAACCTTCTCTCATGGAAGGTGTCTCAGCCCACAGCACGGGGGTAGGACTAGGTCATCTTTAGAAGGTTCCCTCCAGCTCAAACTGTTCCATGATTCTCATGGAATTAAACACTAAGATCTAGACAAGATAAGGTGGGGTGTAAAAATAAAAACAAAAAACCAAAGCCAACACATTTATATTCATTGCATCTCAAAATATAAGTAAAAAAATAACCATCATTGCATTGGGACTTTCATTTATATAGACACACACCCCAAGCATCAGTGCATAGACACAGCTTAGCCTCTGCAACAATAAGTACATGTTACTCACAAAAAGATAGGTTAATAAAGTAATTCAATGAAATACCACTGAGATAACATATTTCTGTCACTCACACTTCAAAAGATTTTTTTTATTAAAACAGAGTCTGCTAGAAAGTTTGGGAAGAGTTTCAAAGAAGATACATGGACAGAAATATTTAAAAAAAAAATCACAAACAAACCAGAAAATGTAGCCTACCAAATATGTTGGTGGAATGTCCTTTCCGGGCAATTGGTTTGAGCTCATTATGTCCCCATCCATATTGCCTATAATTGTCCCAGGCATGCTTCATCATCTAAGAAACAGAAAAAAATAGGATTTGATTACATCATAAAACTACTCTCTATGAATACAATATTTTATTCCTTATTTGAGACTTCATCTTTCACAGGCATCCCAGCATACTGACTAATTACTTTGTCACTACTTCTATCTGCTACAGAAATCAGATTTTACAGCATGAATAAATTTGGAAAAAAATTCAAGTCTATTTGACTTGAGCTATGGAGCCTAATGCTCTGCATTATGTCGTTTTCTTATTCTTTCTTTTCCTTTAATACATCCACAGACATTTAATAATGCAAACATAAGGAATGCATTTAAGTGTAAGGAATTGCTGTAAAACACTGGCTAATGTCTTAAGATGCTAACTAAAAGAAAAATAGATCTACTGATACCTGAAGCATAAAAAGGATTTATTTACACTGGTACATCCAAGTAGGACTCAACAATTTTGCAAAAGGCGTAACAGATTTCTCATTAGCAACACCTACTTGACAAAGATGTACCATCATATGGCCTCTACCAAAAGAAAAAGCCAAAAGCTTTGCTTTTTAGAAAGCATAATGAACAAAGCAGTATAATGTTATTAGTACAAAATATTTGTCTACACAAAACATTTATCTTTTTAATAGCTATTTCCACCACCTAGTAAGGAAAATTACATCTAAAAACCAAAAGGTCTTGCTGACTAGTTGTGCACCTCAGCCACTAAGCAATGCTTTTATGGATTTGCTAAAACTCTTCAAACTCCTTACTTGTTGGAAATTCAGCAGCCACCAAATTGCAAAGTGAATGCAGTTTTAAACAAACAAATATTATTAGTGCCTAAACAGATAAAAGTAATGGGAAGAAATTATATATCAAAAGACAGTGACTGCCCCAGACACAAGAACAGCAAGGAAAAACTTTAGAACAACAGTCATGTGGCTTGTATCCACAACATTATACATATATTTATATTTCATTTTTTAAAAGCATTAAAATAGTGTTAATATAAACAAAATCCCCAAGGAAATGTACAGGACTTAAAATCATAATTTTCACAAGTTTGATAAATGCTTTCTAAGAGGGGAAATTACATTAATTTAGCTAACAGAACAATGCTAACCCTTTAAGAAACCGAGGCAAAGCAATCTGTTTTCACTATGATTTACATGACAGTAATTTTCTTGTTTTAATCAGAGAGTCACCATACGCACAGAAAATGTGAGGGAACAAGCAGATGCTGGCTAAAAAATGAGGTGCAGCCAGCTGCTTTACCAGCACTACCTCACATCTCTCCTCCTACTGCCTCTCAGATCCCTCCTCCTACCAAATTCAAGATTTAGTGGAAGTCAGCATCCAAGAATCCCAGATCTTTCAAACTGCATCTAAACTGCCTGCTGAGGCATGGAAAGCAAAGTCTCTGTTCTCCCTACAACCATCAAGACATCCCTTTCCAAACTGCAAAGCTGTAATTCCTTTAAATGTAAACTCCCTCCAAACTTCCCATGGCTCAGTTAACTCGTGCCCAGACAATAAATTTGAAGCCCACCCACAGGCCCAAGAAGCTGGGGAGCACTTCTGTGTTAAACTGCCATCAACCTAAGCACAGCTGCCCCTCTCAAGATGCCAAAGTCCCACTCCTACCACCTCTCAAAGTCAGCTCACATGTTGCTTATAGTATTTGTACTAATTTTGACACCTGACTAGGTCATAATGCTCTTTTAGTGTCATGAACTAGCAGTGTAAGAAAAAGTGGGTGCAAATATCTTAAAAGAGGAGAGAAAAGCCATTTCTCTAGCATTCATAAACTCTTTAGTGTTTACACAGCGCTTTTTAAACTGGCCAATTCATAGCTATTGGAACATCAAGATGAGTCAGGTAAAGGGATCCTCTCTTGACAGGTAAGAAAACTTCAGCATGACAAACCCAATAAAAACCTGCTCACAGGCAGTAAGCACAGAAATCCCTCTGAGAGCCCTCACTAATGTTATCCAGAACAAACCTACGAACTTCCATATAAAATTGTTCATTACCTTAATACCATAAAATCCAGACTCACAGCATCGTTCAGATGGGAAGGAAGCTCAGGAGGTCTCTCCTGTTAAACCTCCTGCTCAAAGCATCATCACTTATGAGATCAGACTGGGCTACTTAAGGCTTTATCCAGGCAGGGTAGATTTAAGGACTGGGGACAGTCAAGGCTTCTGTGAAAGGTCCTGCTCTGACCTGCAGCCTGCCAGTCCTAAAAACTCTGCTGGGGCAAACAGACTTAAAGGTTTAGAAAGAAATAGAAGATGAAACTAAAGACTGATCAGTGCATTCTGTGTTTGAAAAATAAATAGATTACTAAACAACAATGTGACCATGATGTGGTAGATCTAACCTACTGGCTTGCCCATAAAGGAAACTGGGATTCTGAGATCTTTGGATGCCCCAAATAAATATTTCATGAAGAAGAATCAAATAACCATTGACATTCTAGCTTTGTAAAAATTTGATGGTATAGGCAAATACCAGAACAGATCAAAACCAGCTAAGTCCAGGAGAACAACTTGTTTCCTCACAGCAGAATGTCACTTGTAGAATATTTCACTGTCCTAATTCGCTGTGCTTCTGAGGGGAAGGCACATATTCTATTACAGAACATTTAGTTCTGAAGAAACCCCAAAAAAGTATGCAAATTGCAAAAGGCTAAAACAGAATACATACAACATAAGATGTTTCTATATATATAATTTATCCTAAGAAAATTGTATTAGGATAGCATCTGCAAAGGACCACATTTCAATGGATGCATGAATTAATGCAGAAGTAACTTAAGAATACACTAGTGAGACCTGAAAGTCTCTTGAACACAAGAGATTAAGGCACAGTTGACTGCATCAACTAAGACTGAGACAAGAAATCATATTTTGAGGAGACTAAGCTACTTGGATAACCATAAACACATCTGTCCTGCCCCTCTGCCTATCCCAAACTAAGGATATAGTGGTTTAAGTTCTTGAGAATCATTTATTACACTAGGTAGCCAACTGATTTTTTCCAGATGAGCACTGACCATTACTCTGGCACACAGCTCGCTGCTTTCCTCCACTACAAAGCAAGCAGACATCATGATATCATGTTAGCAGAGAACTGCAGATTACATGCAAGTGAGAAGCCCCACAGCTCTTGCAACACAGTATTAAGTTTTGTAAGGATGATATGCCAAGAGATCTTGTAACAACACGGAGATTTCTGTTACTGCCAGAACAGGTAGCATGTTATACTATAGACAGAACATCTATACTATTGGGAGCAGCTGTGCACACAAAGCTTTGGAGAGACATGAGACAGATGCCTCTGACAGCTACAAAATTTAACTGAGGATGGCATTTTGGCCCTGGAAGTCCAAACAACATGATCTCCTGACTGGGAAAACAAAATTATTTCTATAGGTACGCTAGGTAGTGTCTGCACAGTGGAAGTTGGAAATGCTGAAGAATAGCTGCAAGCTTTTCCTAGAACAAAACTCTGTCTTTAAGAGGAGAGGAAAGTCTCAGAACTGACTGGAACATCAGCACTACAGATAACAGCAAGAAGGTGAAACTATCTGCAAAAAATGTACCCAGCCCTTAAAAAACTCAAGAGAGGCACCTCAGGCTCAGTAGAATAAAAATGATAAGCATGGATCAACAACTGAAAAACACAGGACACGCATTTCCACAGCTGAAATCTCCATACCTGATAGGAGTTTGTCACAGGAAAGGATTGGAGCTTGGGTATATCATACATATAGATCTTGCAATCTGTCCGCCAGAAAACAAGCACTTTTGGCAATGGACTTTTTACTGACACCATTAATGACAGATTTTGCTTTCGAAAACCAAATCATTCATAGGGTATTGGTCTGCTGCATACTAATCTTGAAAATGTTAATTATGGGATGTAATGGAAATAACAATCAGCAAGATGCTGCTGCAAATACAACTTGGTAATTCTACAAAAAGACTAATTTGGACTCTGCTGCAAGACAGACAGAAAGGCAAGAAGCAGGATATGCCAAATGAAACTACTTTTGTAGGTAGACCATTATCTACTTGCTTTTGCTGACTCTAGAACATGTTCATGGGATCTAATCCACTGGGAAATCAGGTTTTTATAAAGAATTTTTATAAAGACAGAGTGGCAATGATGTCTTTTGACAAACAATAAAAGGAAGTTGCAATTATTGAAAAGAGATTTGTAAGGAAGTTCTAACACTCCAGCAGCACGTCAGAAACAGTAATTCAAGCTAAGGATTGGTTCAAAAATCCCTTTCCAGTCTTAAAAACAGGACAGGCAACCGGCAAACAGAAAGCAGGAGTCCTGAGAAACAAGCAAAAGAACCAATTTTCTGGCAAATTGCTGTATTTACTGGTTCCTGCCATTCCATCAGGAACATGCATAAGAGACAGCAAATAGGTTTTGCTTTCAAAGCAATGTATTCTGCTTAAGGGTACAATTTTGAGAGATTTATATAAACCACCTTCAAACTCTGTTTTAAAATTAACCAAGGACTTGCTAGACAAAATTACTGCTCAACTGGCAGATTAAAAATTAATAACCATTTTCTTACTGTCTGCAAAAAATCCTTTTTGGACATTAATTTAAAAAAAAATCTTTTCCTTGTATACTCAGATTTTTGATGAAACTTAGAAAATTCACTTTTTTATTAATTTTCTGGGAGCTCTGTCTCAGGAGAAATTATTTCAGGCATCGGTTCGTGCCTCTGTCATGCATTTTTGAACATTGTCACTGAAAAAGTCTGTTTGGAATATGTTCCTAACACACACAGAATACTGGGTTTTCTTTTACTGTCAAATCTGGTAACAAATCCATATCTAAAACAAAAATGCTTATCAAATGCATATAAAGTGGGAAACTTTTTGCTGGCATTAAATACTTGAAGCCTTAGACGCCTGATGAAATTACATAGGAAAATCCTTCAGATTGGTGAGAACTGGAACAGCAGATGTAAAGAGCCTAAATTTGGAGAGCTTGCAGCAGTGAACATCACTCAAAACTGTTCAAGAAAGACAAATATTTTTAATCCAAGGTGATGCAGGTATTTTCGACCTTGTGCATCATCCTGATTTCAAGACAATATGGTATTCACAAGATTGACTGGTGCTGTGTTGTTTAAAAAAGTAGAGCCTGTCGGACCATCTTTGCAAACAACCACAACTGCACATCAGCCAGGAGAGAGAAGCCCCTAGAGTTCCTTTCTTTCAGTCTTGTCCTTCTAGGCATCAGTCTGAGAATGTCCATCAGCTTAGCCCTGCACCTCTGCCAGTTTTACCCTACCCTTTCTGAAGCTGAAAGACTAGAACTAAATGAAACTTCCAAGATGCAGGGGCACCTGAGCTTCACAGGCTACCTTAAGAACCTCGTCTGTTTTCTTCTCCTTCTCTGAAATACTGAATATCTGCTCACTGTCTGCTGTCGAGCACTACAGTGACATTTCCAAGGAACTATAAAAAACACAATTTCTCATTCTCAAGTGTACTAAGTCACCTCACAGCTTTTTATACTTAGCATGAAGTTGGAATCTCTCCATCTCCAGCCCCAATATGCATCATTTTACATTTAGCTGAGAAATAAAAAAGGAGATTATCACTCAGTCCCATAAGGTTTTTCTGCAATTCTCCATGTTGGCAGCAAAGTTGTCATACCACTACTCATCCATTTCCAAACTCTAAATAATTCATATGTATAATTTAGTGCATGACTCCCCAGCACACGTCCTCTGTGGCCTCCAGCACTATTTATCTGTACGTTCCATTTTCTGACGTCTAACCAATTTCTCCTGGCAAACACACAAACTATCCTCCATCCCATGGCTGCTTAGTTCAACACCTATTAGCAGTGAACCTTGCCAAACATTTTCTGAAAAACTATGTATCCAACCACCTCTCCCTTGTTTACATGTTTGTTGACTCTTTTCGAGACCTTCTATGGCTTTGGACACCGTGGTATCAATAAAAATAGAGCGTGACATCTTAGGTACCTATATGCTCAGTGTATGCTAGTCCCTGTTCTGGTTTCTGGTAATCTCCAATTCATTCATCAGGAACAGGATTCTGCAGTGCTTTGGTTTCCCCTTGAATCCCTTTCAAAAATTGATGCCTTGTTAGCCACTATTCCTCTGGTAACAAAGCAGAAAATAAGAATAGATGCCAGCAATGCAAATCAGGAATCCAAATCTCAGAGCAAACTAATTAGAGTGAACTGTAGGGAGTTTCAGGTAGTTCAGTATTGTATGCAGATGGTCACTGTCTTAATGGAATGCACTGTGAGAGGTTACTCATCAACTACCAGTAGCTCATACTGTGTATCAATGACATCATTAGTATCAATACTTGAGAGCTAACATCATCTGGAAAACTGCATGGTAAGAACACACTGGCATATATTCTATGGAGCTGCTTCAGCAAACACTGAGGGGACCACAGGAGAAATTATGTAAAGATGACTAATGAGAACTTAACAAGATGCTCTGGCTTTCAAATCCAAGTCTCCATAGCTGAAAACGCACCTATGGTCACTTGTATAATAGATCACATGTAATTTAAAATAGAGATTTCTTCAATCTAGCTGTAATTCATGATTTTTGTTACCAGCACTTCTGTTTTACAGGAATAAACAGCATATAAAATACAAAATTTTTTTTTAAAATAGCAGTAAGGTCAATTAGATTTCATGGTGCCTTTTGATTTACCCAGTGCTGAAGGTAAGAAATTTATCTAGAGTTTTGCTCATTTTTGTTTGGCTGATAATATCAGGTAAGTGAAATATTTCTGTATTTCTTTGATTTTAATTTGCATTTATGAGTTTTAAATACCGCAAATGTGCTAATTCATTGTTGAAAGACAGGTTCTTCTCACAATGGTCTGGAAAAAAGACATCTTTAATAATGAACACCCTCCTGAATTTTTAACGTGCTTCCAATACTGCATGACTGCTGGAGAATTCTCTAATTTCTACAACTCAACTAAATTGATTCATTTTTAAAATACCCTCAAACAAAAGCTCACATTCTTCATGAGTAGCACATTTTAAGTTACAAATCAAATCAACATATCCAGGATGCGCAGCTGAAATACTGCAAATGAAGCTTCCATTCTATTTCAGTAAAATAAATACACCGAGCTGCAAAGCTTCTCACAGACATAAATGATTGATTTAACAAATGTAAAATGAGTTCTTTATAAAATCATTCCAACAAGCTGAGGCACAACTTAGTTCAGGGCCACTCCTAACATGCCTGTACTGGCCAAAGTGCCAACTGAACAATATTCATTCTAATATGTAAAAGGAAACTAGTTTACCAACAGGCTCGATCAAAAAGATTTTATCCTTAATTTACAGATTTCACTACTTAAGTAAAATTAGGGTAAGCTTTAAAAGAGCGTAGTGAAACTAACTGAAAACCAACTTACCTGTTCTCAACTTGTCAAACTACATTGGGAAAACCCAGAACATAAAGAATCCAAATAGTGTGCCAACAAAACCAACTAATAAACAATGTGTGTGTATACACATGTATAGATACAAAGAGATTTTTATATGCACACACTTACACATAAAATGTGTGTGTACGGATGTTATACAAATATTCACATTGCAGGGAGTGTTACCTTAGACACTGAAAAAGTTAGGTCATAAGGATACTTATGTCCTTCACTTTCAGGAAGTAACAGAAGGAATGTAAGTCAGAAGCAGTGAGCTACAAAATACAATGCAAAACCCTTAACAGGCATGGATTGTTACAAACTGATGTTGCAACCAACTAGAAGTCCAAGTAAATTTGACCAAGGAAACAAAGCCTGTAAAGTGTCAGCAATAATGAAATTGTTCTAAATTGATTTTAGACACTGAAAAAAGGTCCCCCAGTCACAGAAGGCAGCTATTTGGCCAGATCAGAAACACTGCCATTAGAAACAATAAATGAGATTAGCATTGAAAGTTGTATGAATAGTAACTATGAAAGGAGGACTTAGGCAGCATGAAATGATCTCTGGATGATTAAGTAATTCTTTCTTTTATACAGCTCTTTTCTCAATAAGCACACAAAATAGAACTCAGGTAAAGGGATACTTACTATTTTTAGCCCAATTTCTTAAAAGAATGAGGCTTATGCAATCTTGCTGTCTGCACATCCATCATTTGACACATACATTAAACAGTAGCCTTTTAATCCATTTCTAATTTCACACTTGATTTTAAAGAGCTGGAGGAACCAGATACCCTACTTTTTGTGTTGAGGAAAAGAAAAAATATCTGTGGCTCTATATGGCAAACAGGCACAAATTGGTGCCCTGACTGAGACAAAGGCAGTTATAATTCAACCCTTTATTCATTCAGGGGAGCAGCATTTAGCACACCAGTAGCTCTAAAGAAGGCACAGAACATACTACAATTCATGCAGTCAAACAGGAAGGTAAGAGGATATTCACAGCAACAGGTGCATGATGAGCAGAGGGTGGTATAAGGGGATGTAGGTCAAAAATCCATAGGAAATCATTAATTTTGCTGCTTATAAAATAGCCTGTTACTTCTCAACAGTATTAGCAGCCTCTTGAGTATCATCCAGAGACCATGATGAAAATACATTTTAATTACTTTGCTTCTTGGCAAATATCTGTGAGTACTTTTGACATTGCCTCCACTAATATTAAATAAATTAACTTCCTACCATCCCTTCAAACAGGCATTATATTACAACTCTAATTTTAAAAGAGGATAAATGGAAAGTTTTGCTGAGGGAAGTTCACTGGCAAAAGAACTCAAGTCAGAACATCCCCAGCTTCCCAGACAGACTTGTTCCTCACTTGTGCAAAACATCCAAACTTAACACCTTCTACAGGTGTCATACATCACAAATAAACTCCAAGTTGGACTAGATGACCCTTAAAGGTCCCTTCCAACCCAAACTATTCTATTATTCAATGACCTTTAACTCTGGAGCCTCTACTTCCTGGACGTCCATTTCACAACAACTTTTGCTTAAATGTCTTCTCCACCTTTGTTTGTTTGTTTTTAAACCAGAAAACTGTGACACGCAGGAACAGAACCAGAATTTTGCCATGCTGAAAACAGCTTATCAGAAAGATATCACCTTGCCATCTCATCTCACCAAACATAAGAGCTCTTTAACTGCACAAGCAAGAATGAGAAGGCTGACCTGGAACAGAGACTAGACAGAGCTAAGAGAATAAAGCAGATAGTTATTAAAAGGCCTTTAAGGGTACACCTTGGGCAGTAGAAGAGCCTGGCCAGGGCTACACCCAAGGTGAACCCAAAATGGTCACAAAATGGACAACTGGTCACCAGGTTTCACACTTTCATAGGTTTGGGTCCATTTGCCTATTGGGTTTAATTGTTCAATTACAGCTTCAGATTAAGAAGTTTCATCCTCCTTTTTCTCTCCCCGCAGCCCTCCCTTGTTTATGCTTTTTTGGGCCTGAAACTTGTATTGGTTGTCCTTGGTCTCCAGCAGGAAAAGGATTTGTTTTGTTTACCTATTCTGTGAAGAGAGCTAACTAAAGCTTAACACGAGGCTCAGAGCTACACACCTAGGCAGCACAGAATCTGAAAAATAGGAAAGCTAAAACTTAGGCATCAGTACAGCCAGCAGCTTCAGTCACTTCATAACTCTACCTTACCTCTGTGGACACCATGCCTCCTCTGAGCTCAATTTTTTAAAAGTTTTTTTACAATTAGCACAGTGTAATTACACAACTGCATAGCACAACAAATACAGAACAAGTAATAGAACAGAAGCTCCAGAGAACTCAGACTTCCCAATCTATCTGAAACATACAGCACCATTATTTAGCTGTTAAGTTTACCATGTGCACTCATGTAATATTCTGGAGAAGCTGTCTTCCAGCTGACAGGCTTGCCAACAAACATCATTGTACCTCAGAACAGCTGCGGTTTGAAGAGACCTCTGGAGGGTATCTGGTCCCACCTCTCTACTCAAGTAGGGTAATTTTAAACAAGCTGTCCACATCCATTCCCAGTCATTTTATAAATATTTCCAAGAAGGGAGATGCCACAATCTCTGTAGGCAACCAGCTCCAGAGCTTGGTCACCCTTACAATAAACAACATTTTAGATGCCCAGATGGAGCTTCCTCTGTTTCAGTTTGTGCCCACTGCCTTTGCACCTGCCATTGGGAATCACTGAAAAGAGCCTGGCTCTGTCTTCCTCGCATCCTCCCTCCAGGTATTTTGTAAGATTCCCTCTCTTTCCAGCCCAGCTGCCTCATCCTTTGCTCAGTTGAGAGATGCTTCAGTCCCTAAAGCATTTTTGTGGTCTCTCACCAGACCCTCTCCAATACGCTTGTGTCTCTTTCATACTGGGGAGTCCAAAACTGAACAAAGGACTCCAGGTGTGGCCTTACCAGTGCTCAGTAGAGAGGAGGGATCACCTGCATAGGATTAGGACCATTATTGGATGAAATACACTATTTTAACTAATATCCTAAATGCATGCAGTAAGATAACACTGTGACATCTTAGAGTGAAATTAAAGAAAAGATGAACCCTGAATAGAGTGAAAAGAATTACAAAATTTTCCTTGTTTGACTGGGCAAAATTTACCTTCCCAGATAAATAAAACTCACTATGGACCACAGAGCACTATGTAATGATTACATTTAAACTCAAAGGAAAAAAAAATACTCTGAACACCTTTAAAGAACCCAGTAATGAAAATTAAGTGCCAAAATTCCAAGCGCTCAACGATTTATAGCAAATTTAACTTGGAAAGGAAGCCAATGACTTCCAAAAGACAGGATTTGTTCCTTATTTCTCTGCATTAATCACGATGAACACATCTTAAAGCCTTGCTGTAAAATTATACAAGTTGCATTTACAATGTTAAAAACACAAAGATTTTCTATCTTCAATATTCTTATTTTACATAGTACAAAAAGCCAAAATATGAATACAAAGCTAAAGTGTAGCAGCAAGAATTTTCAATGTGTTTGTTCTTAAAGTACCAGATAATTAAACACCTCAGCATCTTTTAAAAGCCTGAACAGCAAGCAAACATGCCAGAGAAGTGCTCTAAAGCATGTATGGTAAGCAAGTGGAAAACCTTTACTTCTCAGGGTTGTCACTGTGTATCTAAAATAATCAGCCAACTGATAAATCCTCCTTATTGAAATAATTAATAGCTTCTTAGAAGAACATAGGCAGATCATACAATTTTGTAAATTAAACTTGAGATTACAATGTAACACTAAATGTAATTATCAGAACCAAATGACACACAAAAACAAAACCAGTAAGATGCAGATTCTGCTCCCAGTTGTATTCCGTGACCTTAAGAAGCCTCCCTCTCTGTTCTCAGGAAACATTTCTGTTATATAAAGCTTTCAAATAATTTGCAAAGCTCTCTTAAGAGCATTACACAAATTCTTTCTTACTTTTATATGCACTTTTCTCTAAAATCAAAATATGCCTTTTTAAAATATTAAACTACTGCCCAGACCACTTCTTATACAGAGATGTTAAAAAAACAGCCTTCATCAAGTTATTTGGAAAGAAAAACTGGTAATATATTTTCTGCAAAAATAATAGAAACTGGATTCTCATTTGAAAATTTTCCAGCCTTTCTCCCAAATGTAAAGACTCATGTGTATTACAAACAGCCCCCATCATTCCACCCAATTCTATACAGTTTTTCACCATCTGATAGGAGGTGAAATAGGCTGTATAACAACATTCATTTTGCGAATTTGAACAGTATAAAGCTGTTCTTTGAGAGTGAAGTTCCTCAAATATGTATCAGGAAAATTCACAGTAAATCAAAGCAAGTCAAATGCTTTCTTGAGACCACCAGGAATTCTGAAGATAGATATGTAGCACCTCCAGAGAGCCAGTAGCTTCCCTGGGCTGTTTCTCAGGCCTCAATCCAGGCAATCATAATGTCTTACATGTCAAAAATTAACTTTTTTTTTTATTTTTCTTCTAGTCTCTATCTACAAAGGCTATTTGTCTCAGTCTACACTGGTTACATAAAACAGTGAGGGAGGACCTTAATGATGAACATATTTCACAATGCACTTCATATCTCTGAAATCTCTGCAGACTTCTCTGAGATATCTGATGCTGTCAAAAACATTTTGTTTCAGACAAAATATTATTCATTTGACACTACTAGTATATGTTTTATCTCAGCCACACTGTTCCATTAATGGCTCCTCAGCATCACCATTTGTCCATTCTCCCTAGCAGACCTCCCACTCCAGCATTCTATGCCTTCACACATCTAGCTACTGACAATCTCCTGCCTTGCATGAAACAAGAATTAAAATTTCTAGACATCACCTGGTAACTACAGTACTAACATGACTGAGTCCATGAAGGCAATTCATACAACAAAGAATTTTCAGTCATGCTCCCGTGATCCTGGGCTGTTACAAGCACAGTGCACACACAAGTGAAAGCTGCTCCAGACAAAGGCATTATTATCCTAACTGAAGGACTTACCCACTTAAAACATAGTCCCACAAAAACCTGTGGTCTGGTAATGAAAAGCTACACTTCAGAAACCATAATAGTAGTCATCAACAAGTTATGCAATAGGAAAACAGCTTGTCAGTGTGACTCACACGTAGGCTGATCATCAAAAAAAGGAGTAAGCCTTTCACAGCACAAGGTGTGTGGCAATTGCAGCTAAGGATCACCACCTGGTGATTCTTACTCACAAACTACCCTGAATTCCATTCAATTACAACTGAATACAATTTGCTATACCTTCAGATTTAGATCAGCAAGAATGGTCCAAATTTTACTACCTTTTCATGAGACCAAGAAAATTGCCATTCTATACTAACCTAGAGCTTATCATCTCTCAATCTACATTTTGACCAAACAACCTCAGAAATGCAAATACTAATTTTCAACCCCCCCTCCAATTCTAGATTTGTTCTATAAGAAATTTGCTTGATTATTTCTTCCAGGTAATTCCTCACTGTTAGCTGTGCTCAGTAATTTTGCATTACTTGGTAAACTCAATTTTATTCTATGCATTAAATCCATCTCAAAGGTATTTTGCTACACTAATCTGTAGTAAAAATTAAGAAGTGTTGACAACCATGCCATTCAATGTCCACCCTACAAAAACACTGAGAAAAGCAAAATGCTCTGTATATTCTCACTCAAAATGTTTGCAGACAAATCAGAAGAGCCTTTTCAAATCCACAATTCGATGCTGTCCTTTAGGAAACAGCCCTAACCAAGCAGGGTCAAGGAGGTCCAATATTCCAGACATAACTTCCTAGGCAAAAGTACTTCTGCAGTAATCATTAACATGCACATCTTCCAAGGAAGTATTTGCCATTTCAGATATCCAGATTGTGACAGGGTTCTATATGGAGTAACTACTACAAATAGTGATACGGCTCCAGACTGCATCACTCGTGTATAACAAGCAGTTGCTCATTACCTGATAAGAGTGAATTCCATCCAGCCATTATTAACATTGAAAGTAAAATTCCAGCTTGGGAGATCTACCCACAGCACCACAGAATTTCTAGGTTGGAAGAGACCTCCAAGACCATCGAGTCCAACCCATGCCCTAACACCTCAACTAGACCATGGCACCAAGTTCCACATCCAGTCTTTTTTTAAACACATCCAGGGATGGTGACTCCACCACCTCCCCGGGCAGACCATTCCAGTACTTTAGCACTCTTTCTGTGAAAAACTTTTTCCTAATATCCATCCTATATTTCCCTTGATGCAGCTTGAGACTGTGTCCTCTCCTTCTGTCCGTTGCTGCCTGGAGAAAGAGACCAACCTCCAGCTGACTACAAACACTCTTCAGGAGGTTGTAGAGATTGATAAGGTCATCTCTGAGTCTCCTTTTCTCTAGACTAACAACCCCTGCTCCCTCAGCTGTTCCTCACAGGGTTTGTGTCCCAAGCCCCTCACCAGCCTCATTGCCTCCTCTGGATCCGCTCAAGTGTCTCAATGTCCTTCCTAAACTGAGGGGCCAGAACTGGACACAGCACTCAAGGTGTGGCCTCACCAGTGCCAGGTACGGGGGAAGAATGACCTCCCTGCTCCTGCTGGCCACACCATTCCTGATCCAGGCCACGATGCCATTGGCCTTCTTGGCCACCAGGGCACACTGCTGGCTCATGTTCAGCTGCCGTCACCAGTGTCCCCAGGTCCCTTTCTGCCTGGGCACTGTCCAGCCACACTGTCCCCAGCTTGTAACATCACAGGGGGTTCTTGTGGCCCAAATGCAGGACTCAGGTGATCTACCCATAGAGTGGCATATAATTCAGCTACAAATCCTATGTCCTATGACAAGGACAGGTGTATGACTGATTTCGTTTTGGTTTTATAAGCTAACTAAACCCAAATTACAATTTAAAAGTAGATTTATCTGATGTAAATTCTAAGTGCTATCACCCTGAACATGCTTTAGCAACAGAGTCTGTGCTTGTGTGCATCTGGCCTGAACCATTCCTGCTTTGCTAAATCGATTTTTTGGCATAAAACTGATCAGAGTGTAAGAAAGAAAAAGAACAGTAAGGCTGTACAAGGTTTCTGCCATACTAGTTAGAAGTACAGACTCAGAAATGTTTGGCAATACTAACGGGAAATTGCCATTGCCAGGACAAAAAAGGGCAATGAATCTCACAGTAGTGGAGAGGATAAGACCACAAACAGCAATTCCCATAGTATAAGTTGCCACAGAACCAAAAACTTAAGCAAAGATCTTAGTTTGCCACATTTACCTGTAAAACATTCAATCCACTTAAATTTAATTAGTTTTTTGACCTATTTAAAATGTATTTTGAAAAGTATGTGATAATTTGGTAATTTTCAAGTATTAGTCTTCTTTTTCCTTATCTTTTTGATCTAATGTTTTAACATCTAAAAATATCCTGTGACACAGTAACATACCCAATTCTTTGAAAGGAAACTCAAAAAGTCATGCTCTACTTTAAAGATGCTCTTGTTACTGTTCCATGCATTAATGACAAACACACTTTAAATCCATACCACTAAGTTGAAGAAATTCCTTAAAATAATTTTTAAGTTGTTATCCAGTGAAACATTAACACTCCAACAGCAGAAATAAAAATGCAATAATGCTGATGCTCATTAATACTTGCGCACTTTTAGTTTACTAAATGATTTGTAGATCTGTTTTTCTTTTTTAATATAAATCATAGCAACTAAATGCCATATAAATAACTGCTGTCTGACACAAGAACAGGTAGGACCACATCATCATCATCAATCATCTTTACCTCCTTAACTTTGTTCCTCTTCTCTCGGATATCCGGGTCTGCTGGCTCTCCGCTGTTTATCCCTATCAGGTTTGGTAAAGGAACAGGGGGCAGTGGCTTGCTGTCTTTCTTTTTCAATTCTTGCACTACTTTGTTCTTTTCTGTCTGAATCTCAGCTTGAATCTCATCTCGTGATTTCTTCAATTTCTCTTTAGCCTCTTCCAGAGCCTTTTCATGATCTGCTCGGATCTTATTTCTCAGACGTTCCTCTTCTTCTCTAGAGACACAAATGCCAGTCAGCATCTCGTTACTAAAAACATATTGCTTACAAACAAACTGCTGCTTCAACAGAAGCCACATCCTAAGTTGGTTTTCTCTAAGCAGTTCTAATGATTCAGACAAGTTTATTGATTTATGTTAATGCACAATCCTACATTATTTTTGCCAGGAACCCAAAAGAACACCACACATGTTCATAACACTATTGAGGAAAAATTTATCATAGGAATTTTTTGGATTGGACTTCTGCTTGTCCACTCAAGAATTTAGAGAGTTGTACTTCAACTACAGGATGTATGCAGAGGCACATTTAGCAATAATTCAATAATATTTTTTTACAAAATCAGAAGGGCTCTTCTTCACTTTCTCCACAATAAATGAATCATACAGAAGGTCTTGACAAGGTCTGAAGTAACCACTACAAAAAAATAAAAAATCACAGCCACTTCATTTACTAACAACCCCCACCACAGCATGTTTTCCCTTCAATTCACAACTCACTGTTCCAATCAGCACAGTCCTTAAACCATCAGTCCTAAAAGCAGAACTAATTGTAAAGCCATTTAGGAGCATAAGAACTTTTAGTAAAACATGATTTTGAAATTCACTGTCAACAAGACCAACATCACCTTGGTTTTAAGTAGTATCTCACTGTGTGATCTTTAATGATCAGTTAAGGTTTTAAGATTTGCACATAGAATGAAGAGTACTGTTCTAAGGCTTGGTTTAAACAAGAAGTTATTTTAACAACAGACAAAAATGGCCCATTCCAGTCCTAAAATATTTCAAGGCGTCAGCAAGACACACATCAGACTCTCAATAAAGCACCACCTTTTCAAGATTTTATAAAAAACAGAGTTGCTCAATGACTAATGTAAGCCAAAAAAAGTTATAGGCATTTAAAATAAGCCTTAGGTTAAAAAAATGCATTGTTACACAAAGAGTACTTTATTAGCCCTTACATTTTTCCAAAGTGCTATTAGGTTTGCATTTAAAATAAATTATAGCAGCATTATTATCTTCAATACATCAGTACTAGGAATACAAAGCAACATTTTAATAGATGCACTGATGGAAACGCTTTCAAACTGAAGTTCTTCAGCCACTTTCCTCAATATGATTGCCACCACATCCATATTTCTTCCAAACAATAAAAAAAAAAGGACTGAGCTTCTCAATTTGATTGTCAAATCCAAGATCATTAATACTGTCTAACGGTATCAGTGCATCTCTCCCTTAACTGAGAAGCAAAGAAAAAACTTTCAAAGCAGCAAAACACTATTCTAAAAAGAGAAAATAAGTAATATCATTTAGGATAACTTTTACTTCTACTATGACCCACTTATATGAGAAAATTACTTCCTTGTATTCCTGCAAAAGCTGCTCACACTCTGTCGTGGGAGCAATATTTTGTTCAAATATCAATAACAAAAGCTGATAAAACTTTCTACCACCTGGAAGCTTTGAAGCTTTGGAAAGTTTTCCCAAGGCTAGCAGAGGGCTCTGCGTAAGATGCAACTAGAGAGAATGAGAATGAGGTCGCCAGAACAAGACATCATTCCCGCAGTCATCTTCTCCCCAAGAGACAGCATGATGTGAAAGAGCCAAAGAGGTGCTTTACAGAGAATGAGAAACCTGAAATGTTACTTAATGGTTAAAAATCAAAATACTTCAGTGTGGGAATAATATATTTTGCAGGTACATTCCTCATATCCAAAACTCATTATCTGGAGGCAAGTGACAGTTTTTTACTTTCTGACTAAACCTACTAACATTTTGCTGATAGATATTGAAATTCTTTTTGCAAAGGATTAACCATCCTTGAAATAATTGCATTTTTATGAGGGAAAAGGTAACAGTGTATCTCAGACCTTAATAAAAAGCTGGTCAAGGTATAGTACATTAACCTAATTGTTTTATTGATAAATAGAACTATGTTTGGTAAAACACATGATTAATTTTCAAGTCCCCAAATACAATCCCCTCTGTGTGAAAAAGAATTATGAAGTTTGAGTAGTTACAGTGAGTCTAATTCAATGAAATGAGTCACTGCTGAAGGTGCTTTGTGCACCTTCACAACTGCACCATCAATATCAAGTGCCAGGATGATTTTGCTTTTACCTTTTTTTAAGTTCTCAGTTCCAGCTGCTGCATGCAACAACCATAATATAAACACCATCACTCTACAACCTTCATCTGTTTCTAGATTCCAACTGCATAAAAGAGCCATAAATCAGAAAACAAGTTTTGAACTCACATCTGTCTACTTTGCAGGAACCACTGTATAAACACACAAAAGCTGTTGATTTCTAGAGCACTATAATCCAATTAGAGTCATTAAGAACGTTTGAGTGGCACAGTCTGCTTTCCTTCAGTCACTCAGAAGAAAATACACAGACCCAATAGAGATGAAAAATCACAAGGCTAACTGTATGATCAGCTCAAAGCCTTTCTTCTAGGAAGTGACATTTTGAGATAAACATAAGAAAACAGTAAGATGAAGAGAAAGGTCAACAGGTATTTGAGGGAGTTTACAGGAGATAGTACAGGAGCTTCTTTTGCAGACACATATTCTCTGTGCAATTACCAATGATGGACAGCATGAGCTACATGATACATCATATTCTACATGCCAGCTGAAGACATATTTTACCAAATATTCAAGCATAAGACCCTGACAGAAGAAAAATCACACCCCTAAATAACAATACCACATGTTTCTTCTGAGTTCTTAAGCAACAAGATTTAAGTGAAAATACAGATTAATGTTAAGAGAATGAGAAGACTGATTTATGTGTGAGCAGCTGACACCCCCTCAAGTCACCAACAAGCTCCCTGGTCAGCAGAGGAAAGAGTAAGCAATGATTTAATGCATGCAGAGAGCACTATATTAAAATACTCATAATTACAGACCTCAGAAGGATCAATCTAAAAATATAAGATTGGAGAGAATCCCAGCATAAACATATAATACCAAAACCTGTCAAACAGTTTCTGTGTCCCACCCCCACTTCCAAGCAATATAAGCAAGCTCTTAAACTTTGAAGTATTTTGAATAAATCTTCAAAACCTTACCTAACAGAAAGTTACTTTCTCTCAGTCATCCCAAAAGCTTATTCAAAAGTCTGAAAAGAGGTTCAAGTATCATGAAACTACAGCAGTAGCTACTTTAAAATAAGTAATGTTATTAAAATAACATTAGACTGTTTCTGCCAAAAAGAACCATAAATAGACCTAATAATTAGAATCTGAAACTAGAAACAGGTGCAAGTTTTTTAAACAATCACTGCAAAGAGCTATTTGCAGCTGCCTATGCAGGAACACTGTAAACTCTCAGTGTCCACAAGCTGCCTAAATATCATTCAGAGAAGACCACAACTTATAATGCTTGACACCCAAATCACCAAGTGGAACTTAATGTGCTTTAATTATGCACACAGTAGCGAGTCTTCTGAACAGCTACCAAGCCTCACTTGTCAAGACAATGACTTTTCCCAAAAGTCTTTAATATCTGCTGTGACACAACAGGCTCTTCAGAAAGCAAACTGCAAAAAAACCCTCTCAAAATTTCGTCCAAATTTCTTTGTGAGATTCAAGATCAAAAAAACAGAAATAAAAACTAGAATAGAGTCAAGAAAAGCAAACAGGCCACCAGCAACTGGTTTTGCCACTAAAAGTAGGCCACTGGCTTACTATACCAAAAAGACACACAGTTTATTATCATTTGGATTTTCAGCAGATGGATAGACAACTGTTAGAGGACATAAATATTTGTGTAAGCCTATCGTTCAGAAATAACTTCCTTATGTGGAAATTGTGAACTTTTACCCTTTGGTCAAGCTTGATCTTCAACTAGAGGCTACTTTCAGAGACAGTGAAACAAAACAAAACAAAACAAAAACAAAAAAACCAAAACAAAAAAAAAATTGAAGGTGCCTAAAAAACATTTCACACATTAACTGCAAGACTTTATTTCAGTCTTTCAGTATACATGGTTTTATAATATCCCCACATATCACAACCCCATTACGGTCTCTCACTATATGGTGAATATACATTCGTGCCGTACAAGAGACATGGAGATACATACACTGCCCCTCATGATTGGAGTCTGAAGGACAAAGAACAGAGCAGCAGTGCTGGGTTTTGCTCTTGCTGGATCACCCTTCCTGTATGGATGGCTACATTACTCTTTACTGTCAAGCATGTACAGGAAAAGAGGCTTGATTATTTTCTTCTAATGTTTGGTTTTCATCATGATCATCCTGCAAAAGTTACCACTTTGTCCCAATTTGCTGGGCTGCTCTGAGATATCACAAGTACGCTCATGAAGGAGTACCAGAGCTGGATGTGTCTGTGACAGCTGAAGAGAGAAGCTCCACCATTAACAGGGAGGCTGTTACTTATCCTTCTTCCCCAAGGGAGTTAATAACAATTCATAATGGCATCAGAAGAGAACATACCTAATACACTTTGAAAAATTATTGTTAAACAACTTTTCCATATACAGAAAACCTGTGGAAAGGAATCTGGGAATCCCAGTCAATGGTAAATTGAGTCTGAGTCTGCAGTGCCCTGGCAGCCAGGAGGGCCAACATTGTCCTGGGAAACATTAGGCATAGCATGACCACCAGGGCAAGGGAGGGGATTGTACCGCTCTGCTCTGCTCTGGTGCAGCCTCACCTCAAGGTGCTACAATATAAGAAAGACATTGAGCTATTAGAGAGTGTTCAAAGGAGAGCCATCCTCTCATGGTGAGCCATCCTCTGGAGAGGAAGCCATATGAGGAGCGGCTGAGGTCACTTGGTCTGTTCAGCCTGGAGAAGAGGACACTGAGGGGAAACCTCACTGCAGTCTGCAATTGCCTCATGAGAGGAAGAGCAGGCACTGATTTCTTCTCCCTGGTGACCAGTGACAGGACCTGAGGAAATGGCCTGAAGCTGTGCCACAGGAGGTTTAGGCTGGATATTAGGAAAAGGTTCTTCACCCAGAGGGTGTTTGGGCACTGGCACAGACTCCCCAGAGAAGTGATCACAGCACCAAGCCTGACAGAGTTCAAGAAGCATTTGGACAACACTCTCAGGCATACAGTGTGACTCTTGGGGTTGTTCCATCAGTACCAGGAGTGGACTTGATGATCCTCGTGGGTCCTTTCCAACACAAGATACTCTCTGATTCTGTGATTTATCACCCAGAAAATTACTCCAAAAAACAGACTCCTTGAGTGGTTTCTTTTAGACAAAGATGACAGCAGAATTTATTTCTACCAAGTGGTTAGATTTGCATATGACATGAGCACTGTTCCTGAAACAGAAGGAACACGAGACAGAATCCTTATTCAACTCCTATCACTTCCCATCTAGTTTTAGCTTTTTTTCCTCTTGCTGTGACACTTCCTCTTGATCTTCATCTTCCTACCTTCCTATAGTATTATTTGCACCATCTTAGGCTTCACTAGCTTGCTTCCTTGGTTTTCAACAAGGGCATGGCCACCAGTCATCCTCACTGTAATCATCCAACTTCTTTGGACAATGCTAGGGAGAAGGCACTCTCTTTGAATCTTAAATACTCCCACAAAGTCTACACAGACCTTCTCAAAATAAAATTTCCTTCCATCCCTCTACAAGAAATGATACCCTTAATTGCTCTTGTTTGCAGCCAAATCTCAGACCAAGAATCTGGGCTTTCAGCCACCTTCATCACTGCCCTCAAGACTTCTCATCTCCATGATGGAAGCTCACAGATGCTGTTTAAGATCTGGTTTCTTGTTTAAACCAAAACCTTAGCCCCTGACATTTAATTGTAGATAGCTGGGAGTCACCTTCAAGGCAAATAAACTGTAACTTAACTTTTAATCATCCTTCCATATCTTTTGTTTAGCAGTAGAAACTGCCATTGTCGAGATTGTCAGTGTCTGGGCATTCTTCCCATTTTCTAGAACCCGACTACACCTAATTTATCTGCTTAGTTGCCAAGTACTTTAAATTCAGTCTTTCTTAACCCATACCATTAGAAGCCCTCAGAACTTGATCGTGCCCTTTCACCCAGCAATTCCATGAGGAAGATAAGCCACTTAACTATTGACATCCTTAAACTGCCTTTCTGTATTTTTCCCCTCCAACTGTAATTCATCACATGCCTTTTTTTAGAAACACTCAAAAAACATAGCTACTTCCAGAAGTCCAATATGTTAAATTCACAGATTTCTATGCTGGCCATTAAAGGCCACTTCTGCTTGTTTCCTCTACACTCCTTTACTGCCTCTACCAAATTGTTTTCCTTTGTCTTGTAATTTAGGTATGGGCCTTGGAAACAGCTCTAGAAAGAGGACAAGAAAAATCCTAGGGGAAATATATTTAGAGAGAATTTCAAAAACACAGATTGAACAGGCACACAGAACTTGCAGAAGGGAGTGCAGAGTTGAAGCACATCCCTTATGCATGAAGTCCTCTACAAAACAAAAAGACACTGAGTATTTCTTGGTATCTTGTACAGTATTTTGGAACACAGCCAGGACCTTCATGACTTTTCATCTGCTAATAATTTATTAATACAGAATGTTAACATAAAAGATAACTCATTGGGTTTCTTTACAACCATAATAAAAAGAACAAAACACACCTTCCAGTCAAGAACAAAACACTACAGCTGACACTGCCAAATGTGGAACATGTATAGCCTTTGAAGGAAGAAGAAGAAGAAAAAAAGATATGCAGGTAAGGGATCACCCTTTGGGAATTATTTGCTTCCTTTGTTATGAATATTTACCCAAGCAGAATTGATAAAACTTATTTTGAGAATCTGTCAAGTGGTGTGACCATTAGCAAAAAAATTTGTTCCTCACCTCAGTCTACAGCAACCATGTAGTTCCAAAAACCAGCTTAAAAAAGGATGAGGGTGCCAAACCCAGGAAGCACTGTTGTAGCTGATACAGTCAGCTCAAGTTTCACTAGGGAAGAAAAGTAGTTGTTTCCTACAAACACTCCTACACTTGCACTTTTACATGAGTAGCCAGGCATTTGTCAACGCTAAGAAGGGTCACTAGAGACTGTGTAAACATTTTAAGCTTACATGAAACTTCTTTTTGTAGTTACAGTATCAGCTGAAACAGATTTTCAGAAAAATCAGATCTACTATTTCAGGAAGAAAAATAATACTGTTTAAGACTACAACAGCAATGAATGCAACTTTCATTAGTGGTGAGCAAACAAAATTACATGTTTTCAACTAGACGTAAGCCAACTCATCCAGTTTTCAGTGTCTTAATGTCATTCTGGTACAAAATCACTTCATTAGAAAAAGCAATAGTTGCACAAAGTTCAACAATGTAGAGTTTTCAATCACTACAGCTCTAGCAAATACATCTCTTTTGTATCTCTTCTGCTCCTTCAGTGTAAAAGAGAATAAAGCTACATTAGCCTCGAGGCACTAACACAATAAAAAAAAAAGCATTATTTCAGATTTTTGATGATTAAAGGAACTTGAGTTAACATCTGCAACTAATTACTTCTCTGCAGAATATTAAGCCTCTGCAGAGCAAGGTCTTAAATCTGTCAAAGCACATACAATGCCAATATAGAGTGGAAAAATATATTTTAGGAATCAATCTTATGCCTTAAAAACGACTCTTAAAAGTCTACCAAAAGTTCAGGAAATTTAGAATCTCTTCCTCAAGAAAACTGAATGGAAAGAATGGTGGTACCTTGTCCTGTGTAACACTATTTTAAATAGTTTCCTGTATCCTACTGACTGGAGCATCAGATCTTCCTTTCCAACTAGTACCCAAATGAGGAAGACTTTATTTTTTAAAAGTAATAAAGATGAAAGAACTTTACAAGAAATGGGAGTGAAAAATACATATAGACTACAGGAGTAAGAAACAGAAAAAGGAATCAATACTGAACAAGAGAATTGGGTAGGATAAAAAGTTCACAATTCTCCATTTGGAAATGTAATTATTTTGATGTGGGTTTCAATCCACCAAAAACCTGTAGGATTATCTTAATTTAGGATTAATTTCAGAAGTCCATTACAATGAGCAGTATCAAGCCACAGTATTTTCTACCACAAATCACTCTAAGTCACTGGAACACTAGTGCTATACAAACTTAAACATGTATATAGCAATGCATTTACACTCTACTCACTACAGTCAAGTCTAAGACAGCATGGACCAGCATCTTGCATACTGTATTATTTATCAACACAAAGAACAGTTTGATGAAGGCAGAGTAATACACAGCTGGTCCTGCGATACTGACAAAGTAATGAACTGAGTTCTCCTGCAGGACCAATGCATCATCTCTGCTTCCTATTAAAGAAGGAATTTTTATAAATAAGCACATTTACATATAGAACAAGGCAGCTCCATTGATGTTCATGGCAAAGATCAGACACTGAAGCATATGCTCAAGCAGAACCAAAACGAACCAGAGTACTCCCACATACAGCATCAAGCTCTTAAATATTATTTCTAGTCTACTACTACTGCCCAAAACTAAGCTTCCAATAGCGGAAAAAAAACCCCAAAGATTTAAATCCATCAACACAAGCCATAAAGGAAAATAAGAGTGGTACATTCTATGAACTGGCATACATCACAAAAGTTGCAGCAGAGTCTGACGCATTACTGCATTTTCCATATCACTCAAAACTCATCTTTTGCAGAGGTCATAATGCTACAATCTTCACAAACATTACTTATTTTCCTTTATTCTATACAAAACTGAGTATTCGTAAACTCAAGTTTTTCACTATGATAAACAAAGCTGCTTTGATAGAAGTTTTTCTGGGAAAAAGCTTCTAACTTAGCTACCCAGCATTAAACAGAATCCTAAAATTAGCTAGACTTAGCTAATTTAAAAAACATGGATTCAAACACCTAAAACCCAAGAACATCAGTGGTTTCTGCTACACCTTAATTTTCACCCTTTCAAGCACATGCAGACCTACAAGTTGCACATGCAACTAGTGTTCTATAGAACATTTTGATGTTCTTTGGAGTGAGAAGTTTTTGGTTTTTCAGAAACATAACTCTTAAATATATTTTACCTAAGGAAAATGAATTATGGGTTCCATTTTGTACACCACCAGCAACTGTTTCAGTGTATGCCCTACAGAAGCTTGAATTACATGTTCACCACCACAGTACTGACTTGCTACTCCTTCACCCTTTGTACCACCCACATTGCCAAGAGTTGTGCCAAGACAGGATGCTGAGTTCAAAATCTCAGATTTGTACAGGAATTTTGGGGGACATATGGGGACAAAAACAAAGTGACAACAAAAGAACTGCAATCATACATGTGCATCATACACAGCATCTTGCTCTCCCTCCTTTTCTGATCTTCCCAGAATTATTAATCTCTCCTTTTACATGCAGTACCACTAGAGGAAAAGAAAGTTTCTGGAAGCATGGCAGAAAATCTCTAGGAGTGATGGAAAGGACCCAAATAATAGCCTCCAGAAACTGAAGTTCTGAGCAGGAGCTTTAGTCAGTTGAAAAAATTTCTTTTGCTTCTGCATATGCACATGTTAAAGCAAAAGAATTTTTATCACATCTAAAAATTCTATTGTTAGCACATCTATAGGACATCTACTGACGTGCATATGCCCTCATTCAGGTTGTTCAGCCCAATAAGAGAATGATATTTGTTTGCGTAATAATCTAAGAAGTTTTTGAACATTTCACCTGACATACAGAAACAGCAATACATGAAAATCTTTCAGCAAAAGAGAAATGGGATTTTGCCTGTTACCTTCATAAGATTATAGCTTGAAAACTTTCAGTCAGCAGGTATCAAAAGCTTGCTGCAATCACTGTGTAAGATTATCACAGTGAAAGTTGCTTTGATTCCTTGCAATGAGAAGTGCTTAATACAAACGTTTTAAACACTTAATAGAACAGGACAGCCTCATTCTCCACATGTGGTAGGATAGATGCCTCTGTGACATTCTACAGAGACATAAGCTCATTTTAAAATGAAAGAACAGGAGGGGACATACTGGAAAAGAATTTGTCCAAAAAAACCCCACACTAAATGTGTGATTCCAGAATGAACAACAGCAGAAAGAAGAAAACCCCTGGTCTACCAGGCTTTTGGATAAAAGACCAAGCAAACCATAATACAGACCAAGAAAACTTTTCAAGCACCACAGTTAACAAGCAAACACCCCTATCAACCCCCTTTTTCGATTTTATTTTGTTAAGAACAGGGTTTGAAAACTTTATTTAGTTTAAAATAATAACCAGAAAAAGTTAGACACCAACTGTGAGCAGCAATATCGTACTGACTTCTAGAAGTATCAAGGAAGTAACCTTAAAAACAGAACCTGAGACAACAGAAAATAGGCTGACAAAAGACATTTGTCATATGGAATTGTGGTTGGGGGTAAAGGGGTTTTTTAAGAAAATTAAGAAGCAGCAATCACTTCAATATTCTTGTGTTTCAAACCAGAAATCCTGGAGCTTTTCATCATCAAAAGAATCCACCATTTGAGCTAGTAGCAGCAGGTTGTCATCCTCTATCTATGTAAACAACAAAGGAAGAGAAAATACCTTGACAGAGTTTCATACATATCGCATTGCAGAAAAAAAAAATAAAAGACACTCCAGTTACAGTGCATATTATATTTAAGCTGATTAATTCCTAGCTACTGACAAGGTCCCAACAGCAATAAGGCAAGGATCTGCAGGAAACTGAGGTCTATTGGATAAAAACACGGTGAGATAAATGGTTATTGGACAACCAAAACACCACCTAGAGCACAGATCACCACTGTGTGCACAAGCCCTGGCAGATTAAGCTTTGGGAAGCTCTTCTCTGACAAACTCAGAGGGGACACATCTGCAGACCCAACTCCCAGCTGGAGAAGGGACAACACTGCCTTCACTGCATATCAGATTGAGAAGTTAACCTGTGTGGTAGGAAGATGTCCCCGAGTAAGCAAGAGCTGCACACCATCAGCATGGGTCCCCTTTGCTGACCCACAGCCAGATAAAGCCCAGAACACAGCTTCCCTGGCATTGTCACAGCCAGTCACCTATGGCTACAAAACTAGCACTTCTGTAGAAACAAGTCAACTGGCACACAAGAATGTTTGGATGTCCATACATGCTGCTGATTTAGTAGGTTAAAGACTGATTGTGTGTGACTGCAGCATTACTAGAATGATCAACTGTAACAGCTGAAATATTGGTTTATGGATAAAGGATGTTATAACCCTATATTCCTTATATTGGTCACCATCCCTGTGCAAATTATTCTTTCCTCAGGGCTTTAGTGGCCCTGTAAAAGCAAGCTCACTTACTCCTTATGCTGGTACTCAGCAGATTGGGCAATAAGCCATTCAGCCAGTGGTGAGCTGAGCCAGCTGAAAAATTATGGATCATTTCAGGCCAAATCAGGTCTCCTAACTGGCTGACTGCCCAAACACTGATGCTGGGGCTAGAATATAGTCACGATTAAATGTCTGGGGACAGAGCAGAACAGGAAATGAGCTTCAAAGTGTTTTAGACCTGCATGTTCAGGGATGTTAAACTAAAGCCCATGGTACAAGTAGCATGTTTTCTGCACACAAATTCACATTGCTATTAACCACTACTATCCATGGCCACTCCCTACTGTCACATCTATCTATTCCACCACTCAGCCATACAGTTTCCTCTTCTCTAGTTTACACCACTGATAATCATTTCTTCCATCAGCAAAAGTCACTCTCTACCATCCTAAATTTTATGTATGCCTTCCTGACTATCAACTTCCTCCAAATGTCTCTTCTCACCAGGGACTAACCAGAGGCCTTGGGATCTTAATCAGCCAATGCCTGCCTCTTTACACCTGAGACAACAATAATCTTTTTCCACTTAGGGAGAAAGGGAAAGAAACCAAAAAGCACTATTTCAGAGTTATCCTACCCTCGTCCATTTTGCTCTAAGTGCAGTTTCCATCTCCAGCTTTCAAAGAAATAAACTGCTGCTCCTCACCACCACCAAGGTCCTCTGCTAGCCCTGGCTCAATCTCACCCCTCCCCTTCAGGCTCCCATTCCTAATCAAATACTTCCTTCCCTTTTCCCATCCCCTATACTGGGAAAATGACAACTGTATTAACTGAAGGAATATCCTCTTCCTGATGTCTGTGTTCAAAAGGGATACCAAATAAGACAGCTCCCTCCTTTCACACTCTGAATCTCCTTGGTAGCCTGATCTCCAGCAGTAAGCACCAAAACTCCCAGCAACAGAAGAAAAACAACCGGATAAAGTTAGCAATGTAAAGCATCAGCAATGACATTAGTATGCTCTTAGTCTGAAAGTTCTTACTTGTCCAAATACCAAATACGTTGACAGCAGAAACACATATAAAGTGAGAATGACTGTTACAAAGTAAAAGTAGGAAGTGGTATATTATGCAGACTCAGAGATGGCAAACTTTCAGGTAAGCAGATGGTACCAGGCTTCTCTGCATGGGAAACCCTCTGGCAGGTCCTACAGAGCTGTAAGGAAGTGACTACCCTCACACAGATGTTCTGTCGACTCAAGCTACCACATTTCCATAATGCTATTTTAATCATCCAGCCAAAGCTGCCTTGCACATCCCAGAAGCAACACTGCTTTAAATATCTGATTAGAAGTTCACACACATTGCTCAGATTTATCTTCCTCCTGTACCAGTAATTGTTACCGTACGTCTGTATGGTACATTGACACCTGTCTATCAGTATGTTTAAAATCAGAATAGTACTCAACATGCATGGTGCCATAAGTCATAAGCCCTGCACCAAAATGCTGTATGGCAGAGCTTGAAGAGAAAGAAGAGAGGGACTCTCCCGGGATCTCCCATAGGAAAGTGAGACAAGCTCTTCCTTATGGGGAATCAACACTACTAGGGGTGTGCAGCTCTATCCAAACACAGTCCCAGAACAATTTCTCCTGACTTGTTCCTGTCACCACCAGGACACCACTATGCACAACCCTCCTGGCTCACACAGCATCAGTGCTACTCATTTCTCCTCACTGTGGCACAGCAGCAGCATTGGATTTGGCTGAAAGACACAGATCCTTGCAATGCAAGATTGGCAGGATCACTCCCTTCCTTCTACATGGCAGCAGTCTAAAATGTAGTCCTGCTCTGCAGAAACTGGATGAATTGAGGGCAACAATAGTAACAAAAAAAAAAAAATTAGTTCAATCTCAGTCTCTGAATATCAATAGTTTCCAGAAGGTATTACGTGACATGTCGTGAGAAAAGCTCTGACAGGACAGGAGCTGCAGGCAACGTTCTGCTGTTAAACAAGTTGTCCTTGTTTCAGGGGGGAAATACACACACACACATATACATACAGCACATATGCTGTGATTCAAAAGGTTTTCATATAAAATGACAAAGACTGCAGTGTGGATAATGCTGCATTAATTAAAACAGAAATGTAAGTCCTTCTCCCATTCAGTACTACTGGGATTAGTTAGAAGGAAAGAACACCAAAGCTTTACATCTCTCCACTTGGCAAATCAGCCAAAACAGTAACTAAAGATAGAGCAACAAAATACCTGGAAATCATGACATACAGTCTAATCTGCACTGTTTCCACAGAGCAAAACTCTATCTCATTACTCCCAAAGTTCTTTAATCTTGTCAATAAAGCAGAGGATAAGAGACAACTATATGACAAATTATTTATCCTTCCAGGTGCTTTTAATAAGTTTCCACACGGCAATAATCCCCAATGCTAATAGAATACACAATTTTGATTCAGGAGACAGATAACTGGATGTTGGTTTTTTCCCTTTTCAAAAAGGCCAGAAAAGCAACACTAGATTACTAACTCCCTATCCAAAAAACATAGCAATGCAAGTCTCAGAATACTCAGTACATCTATGAATATGGAAAGCAGGAATTTGCATGTCAGATGAGAACACAGTCCTCATCACAGAATGCCAGAAAGGTTGAGGGGGAAAGGGGTCTCTGGAGGTCATCTGATCCAACCCCACTGCTTAAGCAGGGTCACCTAGAGCTGGTTGCCCAGGATCATGTCCAGATTGCTTCGGAATATCTTCAATAATACAGATATCATTGCCACAAATTATGCAGGAGTTTGCTCATTTGCTCCATTCCATGAGCAAACTGCACAAAATACGAATGATAAGCTTCACTCTGCAAAGGATGCCTTCCCAATTGAAATGTCTTCCCAACTGAGTAAACAACACTGCTGACAGCCATCTCGGTTAGCAAAATCTAGGATGTAGTCTATAAGGAATCACTGACCCATAAACAAGGTAAGGATGTCAGCATCACGACAGTAAACATAACAGAATGCAAAAAGAAAAAGTATGAGAGAAGAAACTATGATGTGTAAACTACTCTTAACACATTACAAGTAATTCAGCCAAAGATGACTTGGCATTCTTCAGGAATTGCTGAGCAAATCTTTGCTCATGTATATCTGCAATCAAAATATTATCAGAACACAAGAAGTGAAACAAAATACAGTAAATGAGCAACCTTTCAGCAGTATGTACATTTAGAGCTACCATGTGTGTTTTTCACAAGCCTATCATAATATTAACAGATTAAGCTAATGCAATGAAATGCTGATTTAAAGCTATCAGTGCTATTTCCAGTATCAGTGAAATACTTTAATACTAACATGTTTTACAAGCTACATATACAGGCTTTAGATGTATGCAGCAGCAGATGAGCTGGACACAAACTACTCTTGACATGACCAAAACAGAAAACACAAAGAAGAACCACAGCCCAAAACATGAATCTAAAACAATGGGAGAGCTGGGGGTATAAAATATCTCAGCAATTTGATCTTTGAATTGTCTTCATCAATACAATCTCAGGCTTTTCAGAGAGCTTTAGAAACAGTACATAGTACACAGCATTGTCTTCCTCTATTCATTTGCAGAATAAAATAACATATGCATCCAGCATGTAAAGTCTAATTTCTTCCTTCTCTACCACCACCACCGCCACGTACAACTTCTTGAATTCCCAACAACAAAACCCAGCTTATGGATAGTCGTTGTCACATGTTTGATTCCTCCAAGATTAAATTAAAATCTGTTTCATTACTTTAAATTATTATGGCAACGTTCTTACCTCTTTCACGAAAAAGAGTTCATTTCACTAACAAATACATCCACACTAAAAGAGCACATAATTAAGAAAGAGATGACTCAAGCAGGATAACACTGTCAATTTGACTAATGAAAGTTTTGGAAATGGAAAAAGATCCACAACCCTTTCCTTCACTTCACTGGCTGCAGGCAACAAAGTAATGTTTATTTTGAGCTCAGATCTAATAGTTTCAAATACAGTGGTCCAGAGTAAACAAGCACACAGTCCCAAGATCAGCAAAGAATTCTGTTCTTTTAAACCCAGAAATCCAGTGTGAGCTTGGAATGAGCTCCTCCAAAAATAAACCGCTACCTTACAAGAGGATTCTCTCATCGCTGTAAGCCACAAAAGGTAAGGAAAAGTGTAATTGATGAGAGAATAACTTAATTAATGAGAAAAATATTGACTCGAAGAGGCATAAAAGCTGAGAAAAAAGTGGAGCTGGAATATGTTGACTCAGCAAGATCAAGAATCAACCCACTCCAAGATCAAAGGAGGCTGATATTTTCCTACCTTATACCTTCCAGGCCAGCAGGGACTCCTTGAGCTGGTAAGCACATTAATCCACAGTAAATTGCCTAACTGGCTAGGCTCTCTGCATGAGCCACTAAATAATTGCTGTGTATCTCCTGCTTGAAGAACCTCTGTGCAAGGTAGAAGATGCCAAACGCTCACCCATGGCAATTTTAAAGACAGACTCCATTTCTCAAGATTAATGGTGTGGCAAAAGGTCATATCCTTGCAGCCAACGTCCTGCATGGAAGATAATATTAGCTGGAAGTTCTTTCCGACCCTAAAGTAAAGATACTGCAAAAATAAGCACTCAGACTAGGAAATAGAAGTTTTATTCCTTCCCCTATAAGTATTATGTCACCATCAGTCATTCCCATTTTGGATTCCAGAAATAAGGTATGGGGCAAAATAAGTAACACAAAACAGGGTATTTAAGATGGCTGTCAAAGCCTAATGTAACTTCCTTGCTGGAGGATTTTTTTTTAGTTTTATGGAGGCTTTTACTCATTCCTTCCTCTCAGAGGTTAAAGTTCAGTCATTAACAACAGGTAAAGAGAAGAGGCAGTATTATCCATCCATCACCATAACATGTTTCAGGACTACACTTAGCCTTTATTTCAGGACTACACTCACAAAGGCTGTGATGTGCAAAACAGCATGGTTGTCCTGGCTTAGGGCAAATTTAGGTAGGAAATCTCTGAAAGGGTCCCTCTAAAAAGCAAATTCAAGTAACCCCTTCCCCACCTGGTTCAGAAGACAAAAATCTCCTCTGAGAAAAGTGGAAAAAACCTGTTTATTTAACAAGCAAAGTACTCACAAACACAGAAAAATTAGTAATATTACACAATGGAACCTCTCGTTGCTCTGAAGAGATGGCAAATTCAGAAAGTCCTTGTCGTGGGGTGTAGCTCACCTTGCTCAGTCTCTTTATCAGTCCCTCTTGTGCTAGAAAACGCCATGTCCTGGGCCCACGTGGGCCCCAGGCGTGAGCTCCCGGTGGTTTTCTGGATTTTTGGTCCAAAGCAAGGCTGATCAGCCCCAAGAAGAAGAAAAGCCACAATCTGGAGAACTCCTCTGCCTCAGCAAGCAAAGCAAAGGAGAGCTCTCTCCTACTGCCATTGCTGCAGACAATACCATCCGTGAGAGAGAGCTGAGGCTCTTAGCTCTGTGCTTGAATACAGCTGCCTCAGAAATTCCACTGCTGCTCTTTCTCCCAGCCTTCTCTCAGATCTACTTTCAAAGGTGCAAAACTTATTTCTGGGCTAAACAGATGAATGGGGATGTAATTCAGCATCATAAAGTCATCCCAAGACATTGGTATAAAGGAATACAAGAAAAATTTCTGGGTTACACTTCAATCCAACTCTTCCTATCCTTTCCTCCCTTCCCAGCTTTTCTGTCTCTAGAGAGCACAGAAGATGATGCTGCTGTTTTAGGAGTTCTGGACTAGAGAGCCATTGCATAGCCCTTACCACTTCACTGCCCTGTTTTATTTCAACTGTTGGGCACTGAACTGAAAACAGTAGGGTCAAATTGCTAAAAAAAAAAAAGTGAACAATTCTATAAAAAGGAAAGGTAGAGCAGAAACTGAAAGTAAACCCCAAAACCATCTGTCACAAATGTGTTTGAACAGTTTGATGTAAATATAAGAGCTTCTAAGTCACAAAAGACATTCTATTTTAAGCATTACTGAATACACTTTAATGCTGGAAAGAGCAAGGTTATGGCTGATGGAGTTTAAGGCAATTTTTTCAAGACAGCTTGGAAGAACTCTACTTACAGTCTGTACAGGCTTCAGGATGTTTTCTTCTTAAAATAATTCAGATACAGAAAAATGAATTTGTTAAGTATCATATTTAAGGAGTACTTAAAATTTTTTATGCTTTCATATATTTTCCAGTTACTAAAACACTAGACAGTATTACACAGCTTGCTTTTTTCCTAAAAATTCCACACTATGAATTTGTGAAGGTTCAAAACAAATCTGCTAGAGAACCAAAAAACACCAAGCAATTGCAACTGCCTCAAAAGTTACACACACTGCTTTGGAGTTTGGGCTAGCTGCTAGTTGGTTCACTTGTTACTGTACAAAAGGAAGTTCCATAGATGTTTCCTTGTTTGTTTTTCTTTTCCTTTTAAACTCACAAGGTACTTAAAATTTTCCCAGGATCACCACCACCACCACCAAATTCTAGAGATTGAAAAAATTTTAACAAAATTAAATATCTTAATGGACTAAACCACAGTCTTGTGATGGGTATTGATCTGGTGGCTTGTGTCAGTATCTGAACCTCCCAGCACAAGGGTGGCATTTTCTCTGCACTGCCTCAAGTTTCTCCCGCAAATGTTCCTGCAGGTTACATTACCACTTGAAATGTCATATATTTCATTGAGCATAATGATTCAGGCATCTTGCCAAATTGACACAAATATGTCAAGCCTCATTTTTCTTTGTAATAGCAGTAGATCGGATGATCTAGTCCCACTGTAGTGTGATGGCCAGATGCTATTCTGAGAAAATTATGTCTGAAGAGGGGAGACAGGGTGTCAAGCAAATGACGATGCATAACTGCAATAGCAAATCCATCTGAATAAAATTAGTGCTCAAGCGATTTATGGAAATGAAAACAAACACATCAAAAGACCACAGATGTACAAAACCCAGACCAAACCATGGACCTGGGGTTCACATGGAGTGTTTATAACACAATCACAAAAATCCATTGTTTCACCAACACATACAAGAACAAAGTCACCATTAGGCATTTGGCTTAGTGAGTCAATAAACTGTTCCCATTGCCCACTCTGGCCAGCAAGCAGCTGTCAAGCACTGCAATGCAGCATGGGGCTAAAGTAAAAGTCAGTCAGAAAGAACAACAAAAAAAAACACTGCTGGAAGAGAACCTGGAATCTTTTTCACATCAAGGAATACCAAGAACGATGAAGTGATGGCAGTGATTATTGTTTGGTTTAGGGTAGGGATTTGAGCAGATTTTGGTCTTGTTTTCACAAAAGAGCTTCCTTTGGTTACTAATACAACTCTAAATTATTTCTGATCATCATGTTCATCAATGTCACTTCAAGAAAATACGTACCAAGTTCACAAAGAAGTTATTCATAAAAACTGCCAGTACAGCACCCGTCATCTCCTTAGCCATTGGCTTAGAAGTTCCACATTCAAAAACTTAAATGATGGCAGTGACAACTGACTCTCCACCTCACTGGGCAGTTTATAGATATCACATACACAGGTACATTGGTATCCTTCCATAGGTATCAGACCCTCAAAATGACAAAGCTCCCAGACATGATACAAAACTAAAAATTCCTAGTTATCAGTGTGACAGAAGAGCAGTTAAGTTCCCTTCCAGCATACGGGATTTGAAAAAAACTCATTTCACATAAAAACAGGTGTAACGGTGAAACTCTTTGAACTTTTCATTGCATGGATCTGGAGCAATTTAACAAGTGTAACAATTAGCAGATCCAGCTTGACTTAGTTTTTAAGTATCTAAATCAGTACAGTTCACAGTAACAACCAGTTAAAATAATGTGCAAGACAGAGACAAAACTGAAGTTAAAGTTTTGTTTAATTCCTTGCATTATTTCACATTTGTTCTGATTTTTCTATTTATTGGAAAATGGCTGTATCACAGACCCACTAATATTTTAATACAGACCCACTAATATTTTAATTGTCATGGATTCCATTGTCTGTGGAATTCACAGAATTTCTACTCACAAATTAAAAGTCTGAATTTCCATTACACTCCTTATAACATCAGAATTCCATGATGCAAAGAGCCTCTTACACCTCTGCAATATTTTCTTCTCCAGAACACTGCACATTGCAATTCCAAATTCACTACGTGTGTTATTTAATCACTTGGAGAACACTTTCCACTCAAATAGAAGCCAGTGACAACAGAACAGATGCCTTTAGGAAACTAAGGATGTGTGATTACTGTCCTGGAAAAAAAGACACATGCTTGGATCATCTGCAATTATTAGGTTTAGAATTAAATAGTCATCAGTGTTTCCAAGATAAAACTGATTAAGAGATTTAAAAGGTCACTAGAAACACAGTTCTGAGTCAAGATAGTCCATGCTATCATTTTTTCAAGACAAAATGCTTTCTTTCTGTGAGAAAAAAAAACCTAAAAGGAGGGGGAGAAATGTTGTATCTTAACCAAGAAAATAACATCCCCTCTTCTCCTAGCATCTTTCCCACTATTGCCATCTCAAACATGCTAAGAGAGTGGCAGATCTTTTTTCAAGTTTTCCTTTAAAAGCTTACAGCAAATTTTATTTGATAAAAGTAATGAAAACAAGTAACAAGTCTGTGGTCCAGAAAGTCAGCTCTGGATTATGACTCTCTAAACATATTGCAGAAGGGGTGCAAGTATTTTGGAGCAAAAGCAAATCCTCTAACTTGCATTGGGAAAACAGCAAATAGCCCTTAGAATGCAATACACTGGCAAAGATAGCAACGCACCCAGAAAAATCTGCTGAGGAAACATAGCTGTAAGCTATTCTTACTAGCCAACAAACCTAAACCAGGAATAGAACCCAGTATATTCACCACAAGTTTGTTTATCCAACCGAACAGTCAAAGCAAGATGATGTGATCTTCCTATTCCCCTGAAGGATTTAAGGGATATACTTTTCCCACAAATGATATGTTTTCCTCAGCCTTTGTAAGTACATTCAGGTTGATCCAATAAAAAGTAAATTGGATTAGTCTGATCTATCACTGCTGGTCACCTGCTCTTAAGTGGCCTGATGGTATACTTCAGCCTTTAAATGTGTCAGCAGGTCACAGAGAGATATGATAACAAATTACTGAGAAAATACTTATGCAGCTTGTCTGTGCAAGCTTCAAATGCCTTGCTGGCCTGCAAACAGTGCTAAAACTCAGCTGAGATGGATGTCATCATTCAAAAGACTTCCAACTAGGTACTATCATACAAAAAAAAAAGCTGGAGCACCTCTTTATGAAGACAGGCTGAGAGAGTTGGCATTGGTTCAGCCTGGAGAGAGCTCCACAGATACCTTCTACCAGCCTTCCAGTACCAAAAGGGTCCCACACAAAAGCTGGAGAGGGACTTTTTACAAGGGCGTGCAGTGATAGAATAAGGGAGAATGGCCTTAAACTGAAAAAGGTTTAGACTAAATGTTAGGAAGAAATTCTTTACTGTGAGGGTGATGAGGCACTGGAACAAGTTGTCCAGAAAACCTGCGGATACCCCACCCCTTGAAGCGTTCAGGGCCAGGTTGGATGGGGCTTTGAGCAACCTGGTCTAGTGGAAGGTGTCCTTGCTTTTGGCAGGGGAGTTAATAATTGATGTTCTTTCAGATACCTTCCAACCCAAACCCTTCTAGGATTCTGTGAAAATTGACAGTTCTGCATGCTGGTGTTAACAGACACAAAGTAATCTCATTGAGGAGCTCTTACAGCTTTATACAGCAAGAAAAATACTTTCATCACATGCACTCCCTTAAAACTGTAATTTTGCTCATGCCATACTGATCAGATTACATAATGTTAAGCCTAGTGAAAACCTCAAACTTGCTCTCTCAAACAGAATCATGGAAAATAGCTAGCTGGCCACTGGAAGCTGCAATGACAGTGCTACTGCAAGGTGCTGGGGAAGCACTTCCAAAATCCTCTGGTGGGTTAAGAGTTGACTAACAAGTAACATAGCACACCAAACATCAACGAAACTGATGCTGAATACAATGTGCAAGGTAATCCAGTTCATAGGTGTGCATCATAAGAATATTTAAAAGAACAAAGGCAGCAGGACAAAACGGCAAATATGATTCAACGTTTGGGCAAATAAATCCTCTGAGAAGCAGAACTACCACAGAGCTGTATTTCAAACATGAATGGCCTTTAGCTTGCTGACCCAATGTTTTCTACTACTTCAGTAAACACACCCCATTGCTGCGGCTGTCCCACAAAACCCACGCTTTCCTTACCACAACATTCACTTCCAACCACCCTTCTCTAACAATCAGTGAAGAACAGAAGACTCATGCCATGGCTGGCTCAAAATTACACTTGTGCAGACTGACCAGCAGCAGCATCACAAACTACTCTTGGGCTCTGTGATCCTTCCTTCAGTATTGCTCCCAATTAAGGTCTGTCCCTCAGTACCAGGACACACACAGGATACAGAAATGTACTTACTCCAACAGGTCACCCTTTGCTACAGATTGATCAGGGAAAAGGAGGGAATAGACAACAGGGAAGGACCAGTGAGAAGCATGTCCACATAAACCTCCTTGGCTTCAAAGACAAGGCGAAAAAGATGTTTCAGGAGCAGTCTCTAGATAACAAAATAATTACTACAGGTTACTTATTAACCTACCATGTCATCTCTTTTTTTTTTCTTTTTTAAATTTTAAACATGCTAGTGTACCTGGTTAGGTACTCAAAAAAAAAAAAAACAAAAAAAACCCCAAGAATGGAAGGAATGGAAGTTACCAAGGAAAGTTATCTCCCTTACTATTTATCATTTACTATTTGTAGAGCTCAAAAATAGCACAAAACCTCCACATTCTTGAGTGAACAGATGAAGTCACATAATTTGTTTTATACAGGGCACTAGATTAGACAACATAAAGACAAAAGGAATCAAAAGCCTACAGATTTTATGAGCAAACATATGACAGGAACTTAGTCACCAAAACTTTTCCCAATCTTCCCCCATGAATACATGTATTCACTCTAAATAAAACAGTTACAGGCATACAAGACATTTGGAGCACTCAGATCTTTTATTTCAAGGTTTGAGGTGGCAGGGAAAAGGCATTTATTTTTTCCCTTTTTTGTCCCTTACTGGCTTATTGGCCTGTTGAACATCCCTCTCCCCACAGTTTAGTTGCAACAGAACTCTAAATTTCAATAAAAAAATTACAAACTAGTTACTGAATTAAGACAGATGACAGCACTCACTTGAGCCTGCTTTTGAAAAGGAAGGGAAAAGAACAAATCCCACAAGCTGCACCCAAACATGTGTCCCTAAGTTCCTACTCTGTTAGCATGAGTAACTATTGTGAGAAACAGCTGCCTACCCATGAGACCAGACTTTTCTCAACATCGAGAGCTGCAATAATTAAAAGTGAAGGATGGTGGAATAAAAGCACTGACCGTGTTCAGAATTTCATGGGCTTCTTAGGGATGAACACAAGAAGAAAAGCAATACGAAATGTCTCCTCTTTGCCCATATTCAGCCTTAGTTCAACTGTTATGAAAACATGTGCACATACCACACATGTATGTAAAACTAATTACAAGTTTGGTGATAGCTGTTGTAAGGAAGGAAAAAACACGTAACTCAGAACTAGTCCAGTAGGATCAAGATGTTTGTATTTACTACAGGAAACTGAAAGCCTCAGAAGATGGGGTAACTCCTGTAGTGCAGTATGCCCACAAACCAGCCACATTGCTTACTACTGCCTGCACTGCTACCATCATCAAGCAACCCACATTTATGCTAAAGTTCTTTGGAGATTTTAATCTACAAAACTCCAAATGAACCAAATTGCTACTGCCTCCCACCCACTAGCTGGCCTAAATCCAGACAGCAGGCTTTCTGCAGTTTTCCCACGCCTGATTGTTTTCCAGCATGTAGACAAAGTGTAGATCATGCAGAAAACCAACAAGTTCAAGCTTTTTTTTTTTTTTTACTGCAAAGGGTAAGAACTGGAGAACACCAGCACTCAACTCCTCTCTTTCATAATGCAGGAAGTACTTTGACTAACTGGAGTACAGCAAGAGAACATGAAGAAAGCAGCACCCTACATATGATGTAGGCTGCTCAGCAGATGGGGCGGGGAGGAGGAGGGAGGACATCTAAACAGATGGTCTAGAATATGCATTTTGTATTTCAAAGTGGAAAGCATTTCTCAGCCTACAACACAAAGTGCTAATTTCAGCAGAACCTTAGAAATAATCCATGAGGGCATCTCACTCACTGTCCAGTGGAACTTCAGGAAAAATCCCAATAAAGTTTAAGGTTACAATGCGGGCACTCCAGAAGACATCAAACTGCCATAATTCTTCAAGTACCTGGATCCTCTCTCAAGTCTCTTCTCAACACAGGCTACAGAGAAAAGCATC
This sequence comes from Brachypodius melanocephalos, assembly GCA_013398615.1. Lineage (NCBI taxonomy): Eukaryota > Metazoa > Chordata > Aves > Passeriformes > Pycnonotidae > Brachypodius > Brachypodius melanocephalos. Next base: position 6,082,817 of record VZSR01001342.1, read on the forward strand.
AGCAGCTGAAGACTGACATCAGGCAGTTACACCTCAACTTTACCCAAGACACATAAGATGTTTCTGAAACCTGACTTGGAACACGCTGTCCTGCCCTCATTGGCTCCAGAGGCATCACCACGAGGACTTCCATTTCCTCAATGTGGCACTCCAGAAGATCCTTACTTCTAGATCAAGCATCTCAGTTTAAAATCAATGCCCACATTTCAGAGAGACAGTGGTGAGTCCGCTGTGAAGACAGGCTCAAACTCATGCACTGAGAAATTGAATGGAGTAGGAGCTGGGGTGCAGACACTAGAGTGGCTCCTGATTTTTCAGGGTAAAAAAACCAGGTTCCCTGAATCATAACAGCAAATAGTCTTAACTTCATTAATGAACTGTGCCTCAAATAAAGTTGGAAAGGAAGAGCAAAGAGTTTTATGCACTTTTATACTCGGTGGCATGGCAGAGGATGACAGAAGACCCTGATCCCACTGAGTAATAGAAGCTAAATTATCTCCTCTGCCCACGTTTACTATAGCTAATTAAGTCAGATAGATGAGAGAAGATAAAGGGATTCAAAAGAAGCATATTAAGCTTTTCATGTTTCTTTAAAAAAAAATGCAGAAATTAGAAGAAGAAATTAAGACCAAAAGTACCTCAGAATAATTTTTATTACTTTCACCTCCTAAGAGTAGAGACAGCCAGTGCTACTACCAAAGAGACAACCACATACTGAGCAACAGAATAAAGAACACTTTTAGACTATTGCCATACAGCTGCTGACCCACAACTCATCATACCAGACTGCAAAGCTTCCATCTTTGCATAACACAGCAGTCAGCATTTCTCAGCATTCCAGAAACAGAGTCAAAAGCATGATTTAAACTGATCTATACCCAATGCCACCCAGCGGCCAAGGCCATTGAGGTGGGCACTCGTATTAGCAGCGGCTGCTGTCAACCTGACGATCTGAGGGTTGCTGAGGGTTTTTTTTAAACACAGATAGAAATTTTGACTTGAAGTGATACAGAGGAATTCAGCAGCATCATCAGAATACATCTCCACGAGTTCTGCCCAACAGCAGTCCAAGTGCTGCTACAAAGTAGCTAAAAGCTCATAAAGTTACATTATTCGTTGCCTCTAAGATTAATCTACTTTCACCACAGAAATGGCCTTAGCTTTTGTCAAGTAATACGAGCAGATGCTTTGACACCTCATTAAAGAAACAAGTCTCCTCAATTTTTATATTGCAGATAATCTTATTTTTAAAAAAAATCTGAGAAATCAAGGCGATTACAAGGCATTTGCCTTCTCACTTATTTGCATCAAATGCAAAGAAGCCATAAGAACGTTTTGGTTTACTTCCAAAGCTACCTTTTAGATCTGGTACTGAAGAATGAAATACCACAAGTACTTGAAAAGTAACTGCGTAGTAAGAAACACCTTAAGTATCTTTGTGTGGCAAGAGACGCAGAAGATTGGGGAAAATTACAGTTATCTGAATTCATGTAACAAATTTTGGGTGCTACCCAAGTTTGTTTGGCAAGATTTGTCTTCAAAACCATGCAGCTCTCATTCCAGAATCTCAGTAACATTCTATTTGAAATGGAAAGAAAGTCATCTTCAGGAAATGAAACTGACTTTTTAAAACTGTGTAAGCAGATATCTTCCTAAGTCCTGGACTAATCCTTTCCACTCTCCCTCCTCTCAAAGGCAAAAATTTGTGCTACACCTTCCCAACATTACTCACTCATTCCCCACGCACTATCCTGCAGGCTGAGCTTACAGATGAACAGCTGAAAGTGAGTATTACCTTGCAGCACAGCCCATCCATTTCCCAAACAGATATTGCAGATTCACTCCAGATTTTAGCCATCTTCTTAGAAGAAATCTCTGGAGATAGGCAACAACATTGTAATTCTTGAATAAATATTTAAGACAATCAGGAAAGGAGGAGGGCATCCCCCACCCATTTTTTTGCCTGGAAGGGGAAAACAAAAGAGGGACAGGAGCAGTAGAGAAAACAATCTAATGGAAGATGTAAAGTTAATGTCAGCAAGGGGTGACCACCATAACAATAAAAATAAAAGCACTCAAGAATGTCAAGAGTGCCCAGGGGAAAAGGTGGGAAAGCAATCCAAGGAATACAGAGAAAGTCCAGTGGGAACCATTGTTTGCACACCCACCAATAACGCATGATTGTTACGATGATTTTCTACCTACATCAGTGCTGAATTTTTCTAGAAGAGAGAAATAATAAATATTTTCCAGCAGCCTAGAAAACCACAAAAAGATCTGTGTAAGGCAAAATGAGCATTAAAATATTATAGCCTACATACCAAGGGAGCAGTATAATAAGATGTGTGTTTTATCATTTGATAGACATCAATACCAGCATTCACAGAAGAAACACTTTCCTTTTTAGTGACTAAATCAAAACATCGGTCATTTCATAATCAAGTGTATACTTCATATGAACGACCTTTGAGCCAACTAGTTCTGAAGCCCCTCGATTTCTGGAAATACAGCTTGTGAATCCATCCTCACACTTCACATCTTAGACTGCATCCTTCTTCATATTAGGATTAGGTTAATTTCTCTTGACGTTTTGTACCCTAACTCCTCTGCGTCACCCAAAAAACAACACTCACAAAGTAGCTGATGCTTGATGTTGCCCCTTGATAGTAAGCAGAATTAATTTTTCCATCCCAAACTGAGACAATAAATAATCTAGAGCTCACCACTGAAGATCCTACACTTTCTCAAAATACCATCTGTCAACGACCCCCTTGCAGTCCAGGAACAAGAACTCCTCAACGAAAATGGCAGCACGTGTTTTTCATTATGGTAAACAGCCACATCAGCCCCAAGCTGATGGCAAATAGCCCGTTGATAAAACTGTGGTAATCAGCCAAAGAAGTTGCTTCAAAAGTAAAGCACATAACCTTGCTTCACAATGCATATTGTGACATTCACACAAGGGTCTTACAAGCAGGTTAAGCAGGCAGGCTTTTTAAGTAGTTAAGATATGTCTGGTTTGCAAAGGTAAAACGACAGGAATAATAACTATTTTTGCTCAAATAACAACTCAAAAAATGAACATGACAGGGCAGTTTTGGATAGAGTGCAGGTGGGAGGTACACAGAGTCACAGCAGTACAGGAACCATAGGACAGTTAACTGATGTCAGGATAACCACTTTGTTTAAGAACAGATCTCAAACAGCCAAACTGCATTTAGCTCTGACAGTTGTAAACTACTGCTTATCTACATATGACACACAAAAACGTATGTACTTCACTCCTAAAGCTGTGGCCTCAGTAACTAAAAGAGGGAACCTGGAAAGGATTCATATAAACTATCACTATCAACAGACTCTTTTTCTACAGCCCATCTACTGGGCAACACAAGGTACAACAGCCACAGCTGGAGTTTTGAACATTTCTGAACTCTCTGTTTTGTTTCATCCGTCCTATATTTTAGAAACTGATTTTGACTGCATGTGCCACAGGGACTGGGGAAGCTGAGAAATAAAATCACACACACACACACACACACACACACAAAAATATAAAATAAACCCACACAGTGAAAGACAAGAACTTCAAAGGCATATTAGAGGCTGTCTAAACCTATGTTTAATGCAGTGTTTAACCACACCAGCAATTAACATCATAGACAAAATAAGTCCTTGTTAAATATTAAGTACACGTGCCCTTTCAGATAGGGAGAAAGGGCTCAAGTCAAGTGCCCCAAGACACTCAATAGTGAAGATGCCTTAAGGAAAAATACCATAGTATTCACGTATCCTTTATAACTCATAACAGATTAATAAAAAGAAGTAAATTAAATTCTCTCCTTTTAATCTCATACAAATAACCTTTAAAAATTCTTATGCCAGTAACATATACTTTAAACTGTTTTCAAAGGAACACTATCAGCATACGTAACCTTTCTTTAAAATTTCCCATATTACTAGTTTGAGTATGGAAAAGCAGGTATTTTATCACTTATCACCGTATTTTAACACATCTTTGACAGCGAAGAGAGATCTGTCAGCCTCATTAAGATCCAGGCAGCAGGGTAGGATTTAGGCAACTGAAGTATGCTAGATGCAAATACACTGTGTAATCATCATTTAATGTTTTTTTACCTCCGTTTTGAATGCCTAACTTCACATGATCCAGTCCTGAACATTTAGAGGCTTGCACCTCACAGAGCTTTAGGCGGCCCCCAAAAGCTGTTTATACAGCATATCTAGCCTTGATACTCTTATTTTATCTGTCATTTCTTTACACTGGCAATACAATTAAAGAAATTCAGCCACCGGCACCTTCAATCGTTTGGATTAGCATTAGAGCAAGTGATTTTAAGGGCCAGAAAAAGGCAATTGTGCCATCTGCACTAGTTCTGTGCCCTGCGCGTCATAGGCTGACAGCCTCTGGATCACAGCATGAAGTCTTTTTCAGATCAAAGTTCTCGTGCACTATTCAGCAACAAGCAGCTGTTTTGAGTAAGCACAAAATAGCTATAGAAGAGATGCGGCAGTTTCTCCGTCACTTATAATGTCTCCACAAATACCATAACTTAACCCCCTTTTTTCCGTGGCTGATGCATGGAATCGGCTAGGGTGAGAAATTAAATCAGTCGCTGGAGGACACCTCGTATTTGCCCTCTCAGCTCTCGCTCGCCAGAAGGCTAAATTCACACTGGGGAAGGCAACAGGGAGCCACAGCTACCCATGGCAGCTGGAGGACACAAGGCTAGCGCTCAGAAGTTGATACACGCTAGGGAGACACGAGGATGTCGGTGAGAGGAGGGACAGCAGTACGGGAAGCACCTATTTTAAGGGATACCCCCGGTCACTCAGTCCCGCTCCCTTCCCGGCGAGCGAGGCACCCACCTGTGCCGGTGCTCGTCGTGTCCTTGCCCGTGGATAAGGAAGCCGCCGAGGTTCTTGCCCCCTTTGCTGGTGTCCACGTGGGGAATGAGCACATCCTCCAAGCCCAGGTCAAAGCGCTTGTGCTTCGAGGAGTCGGGGAGGAAGAAGAACGCCCCGAAGCACAGGGTGATGAAGGCACTAAGAATAAGGAGCAGGATAAATTTTTCGGAGAGTCTCAAGGTAGCTCTGTGGTGCGGGAAGGCGGAGGCCCCCAGGTTCAGCGGGGGCAGCCTCCGCCCGGAGAGCGGCAGCAGGGCGGGAGTGGTCATCCTTCCGCTAGCGAGCCCCCGGCGGGGCACGGCTCATCCCCTCAGCCCCTGCGGAGGGCGGCCCCGGCCCGGCTCGGGGGCTGCGGGCGGCTGCACCATCACCATCCTCGCCGCGGGCGTCGGGAGAAGGGAGGGCAGGGGGGGAGGCCGGGCCGCCCCGACGGCCCCCGCCCCCACGGGGGCTCGGGCCGGGGCGCGGTCGCTCCGCTACCTGCGCGCCCCCTTCCCTCCCTCCCTCGCCGCGGGGCCAGCCGGGCCCGAGCGAGCGACTCCGGTCAGCGGCGCTCCCCGAGCTCCGCGGCCGCGCGGCTGCGAGACGAGCGGCAGCGGGGAACCGGCGGCCCGGCCTGGCACACGGCGTCGCTCCACCCGCGTCCCCTTGTCCGGGCCGGGCGGAGGCGCATCCCCCTGGCCGCGCCGGGGCCCCGCTGCGAACGACGCCGGGAGCGGCCGCCGCGCCGGTCCCGCTCCGGACCCTCTGCCCGCCACCACGGCGCCTGCGCGGCGGCAGCGGGCGGCGCACGCGCGCGGGGCGTGGGCGGGGCCGGAGGCGGGCCGGGGGCGGGGCCGGCGGGGCCCCCGCCGGGGCGGAGCGGGAGCGGCGGCGGGAGCGGGAGCGGGAGCTGGGCCGGGAACGGAGCAGGAGCGGGCCGGGAACGGAGCAGGAGCGGGCCGGGCTGGGCTGCGGAGCCCGCGCGGGTGGGTGGGGAAACACCGCTCGGACAAGCGGATACGGGAGAGGGCCCGTGGGAGGCCACAAAGGTGCTGAGGGGACTGGAGCATCTCGCTTACGAGGGAGCTGGGGGAGCGGGGCCTGCTTTGTGGAGAGAAGGCTGAGAGGGGATCTCATATGCACATAAATATCTCAAGCGTGGGTTGCAAGAGAATGATGCCAGGCTCTTTCCTCTGGTGCCCGGCCACAGGGCAAGGAGAGTGGCCATAAACTAAAACACAAGAAGTTTCACCAAAACAGGAGAAAGAACTTTACACTGAGGGTGGCAGAGCACTGGAACAGGCTGTTCATGGAGATCCATGGAGTTTCCCTCTCTGGAGACACTGAAAGCCCACCTGGACACATTCATGCTCTATTATTTGCATCTAGTAACCTGCTCCAGGTGACCCTGCCTTGGCAGGGGCGTTGGACTAGAGGATCTCCACGAAGTCATCCTTGGCACCCCATAAGACAGGGCCCCATTCATAGGGTTTCATGCAAAAGCAAAAGGAAAGGTGAAGGAAATGCCTGGTCAGGGAAGCTGCAGGAACAAGATTCAGTGGAGGTCGCAAAACAAAAGTAGGTCCATACATTTGGGATACAAGTTGCACCTGCAGCTTTTTTCAAAGTAAGGTGTTTTCCATGTTTTAAACGTTTCACAACAGCACTGGAGACTCAGGTATTCCCTGATTATGGAGACCAGAGTCTGTTTGGTGAACCTGACAACCAAACTTGAATCACAGCCAAGGAAGTATAAGGGCAGGAGGGAGAACAGCCTGCTGAAGTAAAGCTAACTGGGGTGGAGAGGAATTCCCAGGTGGAAAGCGGCAACCCCAGGTTCGGGTAGGAGACACAAGATGAGAACTGAACTGAAGCAGCAGGCAGCAGCTCCCTGCAGGAAATCTTCCCGCTGAGACAAGCTCCAGAAGGAAGAGGAATCCCATCTAGAGGTGTAAATACACAAAGCAAGTGAGAGAGAAAGCATCAAGACACGTGTCCTGCAGGTAGACAAAGCAGACACACAGCCAAGAGTGGTTTCCAGTACCACAAATGCTGCCGATGCCCCTGAGTGGAGTGCCCTTGATCCCTGTCACAGCAGCTGGAATCTGAGCAATGCAGGTTTGATAACAGCAATCCCACACATTTAGGTTTATTATCTGGCTTATCTGCTTTACATGTTTTGAATTTGTGAAATTATGCTCTCCTGTGGAAAAAGAAGTACAAGTCCAGCTGGACATGCTGAATTAATAAAGGTTAGTCCTCAGCTTCTCGTCTGAGTGTGGTTTCCTATGAAAGTTAAGTCTTCAAGAAGGGTTACTTTGGGAGGTTTCCAGGGAAGGAAAGCAGCTGAGCTAACAAAAAATACTCCGTCAGTCAATATAGTGACACAGGTGTGAGTGCGTCAAAAAAATCCAGATCAATGAACACTTAGGGCCAATCAAGCTAGTTGAAGTTAACTGCTCAAGGTAAAGGAGACCTTGACAAAATTAACTTCTGTGCTTATGTCCTCACAACCAAGCTATGAATCCCACCTTGCTGGATCATATTGCGTACAAGATTGAAGGTGCTGGCCTTTCCCATCTCTCCACCCAGCTAAACTCTTCCATCGACTTATTTTGGTTCCTCTTCTCTGTTTTCTACAAAGAGGACCCATGCCAATGCCATGCAGCAGACAGCTGGGCCCTGCTCACTAATCTTGCACTAGTGAAAAGCAAAATAAAGTGAGAAACTGCCATGAGGTGATAAAACCCAAAAAGCCAGTGTGAGACAGAGATAGCAAAGAGAGGACATACAAAAAGAGCTCTGTTATCAATGATACTACAATGCACTCCAGTCAGTACAGCAACTAAACCCAACATTTGATGTTGTTAGAACAGGATCAACATGCTTCAACTGGTCTGCTGGCCATTTCCACTGTCTTCTAATTTTGATCTGGTAAAGTAAATTATCTTCAAATATGTTCATGTCTTCACTTGTTAAGTTGCTTTTATACACAGTCTGAAAAACAAAGATCAGTCCATGAAGACTTTTGTTCTCCAGTCTTTTTGCCCTTTGCTTCACTCTTCTCTGCCAGCTGCTAGTTTTCCCGTTGCTTTAAAAGACTGAGCAGAAGCTTCCAATTTCTTTATAAAATGTTTCTTTGTGTTTAGCTTATTGGAAGAAAGTGACACTTCTGTAGGTTTTTTAGTTTATGATGACCTTTCCAAATTCTAAAGCATCTGTGTCTAAACCGTGATGAAGTTTTGTATTACTACAATTTTGTTTTGTTTTTGTTTTGACTTCCTTACTTTTTACCAAAGTCTAATGGTAATTTTTCATCCTTTGGTTCTGTCATACTGGGTAATATGCATATCCCTGTAAGTTTGCCAGTGATTTTCCACACTGCAGTGGTGTTACTCTGTAGCCGAACATTAAATATAGAACTACATTGAATTAGTTGGGTTTTGTGAGCCTGTGCTACGCTATATAGATTTTGCATCTATTAGTGTTTTATCACAAATGCCCAGAACACTCTCAGAAGTGTCCTGAGCTGAAACCTAGAGGTTTTCACAAGAACCAGGAATTTCCTGTACTCACTGCCTTGACTTTGATCAATTGCTAATGTAACTGGGAACTTGAGGTCCAAAAGTGCTTGATTATCAGTACTAAAGTCACTGTACTTCCACAAGCCAACATTTCTGGAAAGCTATTAGGGCAGTTCACATTTTTCAAAGGTATACAATGTAAGTATTGTAGAAGTACAGATCCATATCAATGTACTGTTTCTTTCTTCTCGAAACTGCTGTGATCCTTTCTGGCATCACAGTTTGGGCACACAGATTGGATTCATTATTTGTGAAGCCTCTTCAGTTTTCTCTCCAAAATTGTCCAGTTTTTCCAGGTTCCATGGAAAATCCGACGTAGCTTGAAATAACATTCATATTCTCTTGGACTCAATGGTGACTGGGGTCCCAAGAGAACATTCTTTATGAAATCTAGTCTCTATAGACTCACTAGTGGCTCCTGTGACTGTCGTCATGTTTTTCACCCTATCCCTCCAATTACAGCTTCTCTAAAAAAGACTTTACTCTTAGCCAAGGCTTGCCACAAACCTTTGGTCTTTGGCCCATTGCCTTGCTCTTTGTATCCTCCTCCCTGTGTTCCTGGATGAATATAATCATATATTTTACTATTATTTCTATTGAAACAATAATCACAATTTGACCTTTGCAATTCAGATCCCATTTTGTTCCAAGCAACCCTTACCCCATAACTTTATCAGGAAGACTAGCCTTGTTCACCCTTAATGTGGCTATAGCAGGATGATTAATGCTGTCCTAATCCCACTCTCCTTCCATTTTCAGCCGAGTTGAGAACACACTCTTCTAGTTCAGACCAATATCTCGTGCAAGGTCTTCTGCTCTGAATTCTCCTTATGTCGTCACATCCAAGTTCTGACTCATGCCTTGCTGAATTTTTTCTGTGTAACATATCAAATATATGAACTTCCTGATCCATCACCTTAGCCAAACTATTCCACCTGGGTATTGTCATGCTTCCTTGTCTCTGGTTCTGAAAAAGGCAATATTGCACTTTTCATGTCCATTCAGAGTGCTTCTGGAAAGGCATTTTTTTGTGAGTGATTGTCCTTGCCATGTCACTTCAAGCTTTGGATCTTCCCAGTCTTTCCTGACATGCCTTCCCCCTCTTCTAGCATTTCTGATTCATCACTAAGACATCAGCTCCTCCTACACCCAGTTGGCCCATAATATTAGCCTCCAGCACCTATTTATTAATGTTTCAAGTACTTCCATGCTTTCTTCTGTACTTCCCTAAGGCATGAAAGGACTTGCACATCAAAAAGAAATTTGGGAACCATGAAAGTGTATTAGACTACACCAGAAAATTTGCAGCTAGGAAAACTGAACTTACTCATGGCAACTTCTCTACAGAGACACAAAATGGGCATAAATATCAGATTGTAAAGGAAAATGTGATATCTATGAGTGTGTATTGGAACCAGCAGAAGTAATGCCATTCTTTGACTTAAAAGTGAAAATAAGTTTTCCAGGGATGATCAGAAAAAAAGAGCCAAGAGCTGCACAGCTTCAAGACCTTGAAAACAAATAGTTGCCTGCAGTGTGCACTGGGAAGACCATCCCTGAATTATTTCAGCTTGTTAAATGTATGGAAGAGATTGTGTAACAAGTTAAGTATATCATCTGCTTAGTGGTCTGGGTTTGCATATGGTGGGACTTGATGGCTGAGGTTGTCCCTGGAAATAAAAACCAAGCTGATCACTCAGATGGACACAAATCTCACACATTTGATGTTTGACACCCTAGCACAATCTGCTTTAAAGGAAAAACAGGATTCATGCCCCATTTGTGCAATCCTAAAAATAAAATTGCTAAGACATCTTTATGATAATAGAGATGAGAAATTTCTAAGTAAATAAATTATTGCTTCCCGTTGCCAGAAGTTTATTACAGAAATGAGTCAAGATAAAGATTTTCAACATTATAAAAAACAAATCAGAGTCCTCTTTGAAACATAATTAGAAAAACCTGTCACCCATTGCCACAGGCACACTGAGATGGACAACATTTTACAGTGGCAGATCAATCAATGTTTGAAAGGGTCATGTTTTTCTTAAAATTCCATCCCTAATCTGGTGAGCACTACAGGAGAGCATGAAAATCAAGTTCATATTTCATAGTGAGGCGTTCTTCCATTCTGGAGAGGGCAGATTAAAATTTGGCTGGAAAAGAGAGAGATTCTCCCCTTTGCAGCTGTGTTTTGGAATATATGCGTGTCCCCTGTTCCACTATGCAGATCTTCATGCCTGTCTCAATGAGCCTCCCTGCAGGCATATGGGCCCAACTGCACTGATTACTTTGCAGAGCTGGGGGTTAGAAATTACAAAGCCACATGCTTTATAATTGCAAAGTCACTAACTTATCCCAGTCTCGTTCAACGATCTTCTCCTTCCCAGCAGGGCCCATCTGTCACCATTTCACTAACTCCATGTTTTAATGGGATCCAATTTCACTCTTTGCTTTCAAGTGTTTTTATTCTATATCTGTACATCGAAAGAAAAAAAATGCTTTCTATTAAAAGAAAGTCAGTCATAAATATGTGGAAAACCAAAGGGCTCCTGCATATATTGCCATTTAACATTTTATCATTGTATTATTGATGGTTTTGTGTTGTCTTCATTCAATGCCAAAAGAGCAATTAAAAGATGTTTCACTTTAGAAAGAGGAAAAACATGAAGGAAAGGTAGACATTCAAGAATAAACTGCTTTAGAACTCTAACAAGCTGATAAGCAAGTTCTTTGGCAAGCCTAATCTTTGGGTAAAATGTTCTCATTCAGCTCATGCTACTGAATGAGCCTTGGATGATGAACAGTCAGTGAAGAATTCTGCTGCTACAGGAGAGTATACCATTTGATGTAAAAACAGCAGCATCAGCTCTCACATTGTTACCTCCCTTCATTGGCCCAACCACAGATCTGGAGGGAAGAAAGGTTCTACACAAATTGCAGCTCTTCCAGGCTTTACCTATATTACCTTTATACCTGGGATCTCCTAGGCTGACTCAAGCCTGAGGGTGGAGCTGAAGGCATCAAGACAAATTGACTAGGTGCAGTAGCTGTCAGTTCACAGGATACACCATGAAATTCATGTACCCATGCTCCTTTGTTCCAAATGAATCCAAAAAGGTCAGGAGCACTATAATCAGCTACAGTGGGCAAATACGTTGCATGGATGCTATGCTCAGCCAACAAATGTCTGTCTGTTGTCAGACTGTTGTCTGTCTTGCATTTATCCAGCCACCTACAGAGTCATGTGCAGCTGGGAAAGCTGCTGTGATGTATCCCAAGCATTGTGCTCATCTTTGCTACCCTGTGAAGCCATCATGGTGCCTATCAAGACTGGTAACACTAAGACAGAGATTTTTCCATCTACCTCTGTGCAGGTTGAAAGTAAAGCCAGTGGAAATGGAAGATTTACTCATCCAAACACAAGGCATCCTCTTGATTTGTTAGTCTGCTCATTACATTTTTCAGTAATCCTGCCCTCATTTATCTAACACTTTCTCCCTCTCTCCCATCATTCCCTCCAAGTCATCTAAAGCCACCCAGCCCTCGGGTGGCCCCTGTTTTTCCCACCCACCATCTTTTAGCTGAGCTTGTGTGTGGGTCTGTAATTACACATACCCAAACATCAGACTAGCACTGCAGGGCTTCCCTGCAGAAGCTGCAATGGAAATGTATCCAGCAAAGGCCCTACAATGCATCTCCAAAGTGCCTCTAATTAGGAACTTCTAGTACCCTCCCCCCTTCCACTGCATGAGGCTTTTTAGCCACAAATCCCACGGGATCCCTGCCTGTATTCCAGCTGTGCCATGTGAGCCTCAGCGGCCTCCCACTGCTGGTCTGGGATTTCCCAGATGTACATAGATGTGGGTGAGTAGTAAGCCTGACCTTTTTGATCGTGCTGCATTTATTAAGGTATGAATCAAAGTCATACACACACAAGGAACCCAGAATTTGCTTAAAATGCTGTTCAGGCTCCACTGGCTGACTAGCAGACAGAAAGTAATTGAGTCCAGTGCATCCTCATGGCACGAGCTCTACTTGACAGGTATGGAGCAACTGTGTGAGGTGTGTGTTTGCAACAACCCTGACTTCCAGATACACAGCCCCCCCAGCTGGAACAACTATGCAGGAGACTTGCAGCTACTTGGATCTACCAGATACGCTCAGAAATTCTCTTTTTCCAGTGAGTTTGAAATTCTGGATACTGAAACAGAGCTTCTCTGGTGGAATCTAGGCATGGGACAATGGGTGAAGAAAAAATGTGCATCTGTGCCTGCTTCTGCTTGCTGTGATGACCACTGTTGCTGCTGTTGATGAAAATGCCTGGAGACAGGAGATTGAGAACTTCTGCTCTACTATATCTGTGATTATATACCTTCACCATCACTATACATTCTCTTCTTTCCCCTTCCAGAAACACCCACATGTGAGCACACACTCTGGAAACTAAGAACATGGAGCTGTCTCACCTCAGGAAGAGTGAAGACAACTTCATCCCTTCTCTCAAGCATGAATAAAAATCTGCTGATCTCACCTGAACATCTTCAGAGCTTTACATTTAGTCCTTTCATGCCTCAGAGAGCCTATCCAGCCTCCCTATAAATGCTGCAATGGAAGTTTATGTTCCATCCAATAGTTAAATAACTGCTGACAGGTTATTGTGTTGTATTATTGCTAGATATTCACGTACTCCTTCAGGGACAGTGGCCGAGTCAAAAGCTAGAATAAAAAACAGCAGCATGGATGCTGTGCTTACTGTTTGTGGGTTTGTTACCTAAAATTTACATATAATAGGATTTCAATGCATTAGAGTCCTTAAAATGGAAATCACAAGTCCCAGTAAATATAGAAAAAATATCAAGGCAGGGGAAGATGTTGCCAGATCCTGCAACTGAGTCATAACAGTGCCATGCAACACTATAGCATTGGGAAAGAGTGTCTGGAAAGCTGCCTGGCAGAGAAGGATCTGGAGATTCTGGTCGACTGAACATGAGCCAATTGTGCCCAGGTGGCCAAGAAGGCAATGGCACCTGGCCTGGATCAGCAATGGTGTGGCCAGCAGGAGCAGGGCAGGGATTGTCCCCCTATGCTCAGCACTGGTGAGGCCACACCTCGAGTGCTGTGTCCAGTTCCGGGCCCTCACTGCAAGAAAAACACTGAGGGGTTGGAGTGAGTCCAGAGAAGGGCAACAGAGTAGGTGAAGGGTTTGGAGCACAGGTCTGATGAGAAACATCTGAGGGAGCTGAAGGTGTTTAGCTGGAGAAAAGGAGGGTTGGAGGGATGTATCACTCTCAACAACACCCTGAAAGGAGGCTGCAGCCAGGTGGAAGTCAGTCTCATCTCCCAGGTAACAAGAAACAGGACAAGAGTAAATGGCCTCAAGTTGTTGGGGAGGTTTAGACTGGACATTAGGTAAGATCTCTTTCATGGAAAGGGTGATCAGACATTGGAAGAGACTGCTCAAGGAAGAGGCTGAGTCAGTATCCCTGGAAGTATTTAAAAGACATGAAGATGTGGCACTTAGGGACATCGTTTAATGCTGAACTTGACAGTGTCAGGTTTATGGTTGAACTTGGTCTTAAGGGTTTTTCCTAACTTAAATGATTTTATAACTCTAAGATGTTAGATGAAATTCACTAACCTTAGTATGGAAAAATCACAATCAAAGCAGAGTTTCAACCTCTCTGGGGTGGTTCTGTGAAAATAACATGGCAGCTTTAAAATGCTGATGAGATGCTGATGAAACCTTGAAAAAGATCAGATTCAACCAGCACTTTCTGTTGTACATGAAAATCATTTAGACTAGTAAAAGAGATGACCAATAAAGAATTGGTACTGGTTTGGGGAGTATTGGTTGCCTTTTGTATAGGGAGATAGAAGAAAACATTGATTTGAAATGCCAGTGCAAAGGTAGGAATTGTGTGTATAGGAAGAAATGTCCATTTTCTCAGAGAGAGTTCAGAATAAAAAGAGGAAGTAGGATTTTCCCTCCCACCCTGAAGAGTTTTGTTGCAGGGTGTAGGGGTTTTTGGTTTTTTGTTTTTTTTGGTTGGTTGGTTGGTTAGTTGGTTGGTTTAATCAGAACTATCCATTAATGATCAGAAACTTGTGATTCATTGAAAAATAAATATCTGAGTGACAACTGAATCAAAATCCCAAAGGTCTTTAAAAGGCACAGATTACATGATCCTAAACAACCCATTTAAAATTATTTCAGTAAAGACTAGAGAAAACAAAAAGCAAAATAAATAAATATGCCAAGCAATGTCAGCAAAACAGCGGCTGACATTGTTTGAGCGTATAAAACAGAAAATGTTAAAATACCAGCAAGTGTAGTGATAAACCCAACTAGTTCACAAAGATGTACATACAAGGCAGGAAAATATTTGGATTAAAGATGGAATAACTGCGAATAAGGTTCTTGTAATCAGGAAAAGGGGAGATGTGCAATTTCTGAGAATACCTAATGAAACCAGGCACAAAAATTTCATATTCTAACGTATAGAACAGAACCATCAAGGAAAGCGAAAGCAGAAATAGAAGTAACTGGAACAAAATTATTATAGACATAGAACAAGCTTGAAATGTCAAAGAGTAAAATGCCACACTGGGGGAGAAATTCCAAGAACTGAGTATCTGAGCAGCATCGATTCAGAGAAAAGACAGAGTGAGATAAGGGCACAGGGGTACACCCAGGCAACCAGTGAGTCTCCGTCAGAATCTCAGGGGGAGAACATGTGTTTGGCCTTAACAAGGTGCATGTAAGTACAGAAAATCAGCTTCCTTAACAAACCTGACCCAGATCTGAGCGAGCCGGTTGCATCACACCGAGCCGTATTCGCAGGAAAGAGATGTCTCCCAGAGACAAAAGAATATTTATAGAAGGCCTTGGAGATCACTGTAATTTGCAGGTTTTTTACAATACTAAAGACTTGTTCTTCTCGTGTGTTTGGGAGACACTGCCTCACAAAACTCTTTCCTAGCACGCTCTCAGCTGTGACATTTCTGCACAGACACAAGAACCTGACTAGATATTGCCAGGACTGCAATGCTCCTGCTGCTTGCTCCTACCCTGCCTGCTTTTGCACAGAGGAGCAATTTTGGCAGAAATCCTGTGGCTAAACTGACACACTCCCCAGCCCATCATTCTCCCACCACCAGGTCTATCAGCTTCTCAGTTAATCAGCTGCATTTTTATGAGTTTATGACATACCATACCCACATTTTCTGCCTCCTTTGTGCTATATTTGACTCAACCTCCTTTGCACCTACATCTCCGTGTGCAAGGATGTTCCAGAAATTCACTCTTCAGTGATTAAAATCTTCTAGCATCTGTTTTAAATTTGCTTGGACTAATTTACAGCCATTCATTTCTGCTCAAATGCTACTGTTAAAGCACCAGCATTTTGGTTTTATGATTTTTTTTCTTCTTTTTTTTTTTTTTATGTAGAGCTTGAAATTTAGTTTTGGCTGAATTTTTCTCATGGCAGAGATTCAGAGATTGTTCATGGATATCCCATAATAAGTAATGCAAAGATCTGTAACATTTAGTGCAGATCTGTGCCTGGAATGGTTCTGTTTATATTATTTCACATGTTTTTCAGGTCTATTTACCTGCTTATCGTCAGGTAGAAGAAATATCTTTACATTAGACAGAAAGCTTTTAAGTATGGCTTATAGTGCTAAACTTCATGTACAGCTAATGACAGAACATAAATCTTGGATGTTCTCTGTCATCAGCTACATTTCATATCACTCACAGACATTATTTAACAATTGAAATGTATTAGGAAACTAATTTGAAGCACTTTAAAATAATTTTAAGGTACAGAAGTAGAAAATAGTCTTGGCACAGACCCTGGGAAGCAAAGGAGTGAAAAGTTTGGGCAAACAACCTGCTTCCACCTTCCACACCTCTCCCAAAGGCATGTGCATTGTGAAAGTTACCTTCTGAATCAGCAGCTCAGCTTCCCATCTGCATTTGCCTGGGGATCCCCTTTACCTGGGACACCAGCACATTCCACCCACATGGCACAGCACCAAACAGCCACACAGCCAGGCACAGACAATTCTTTAGTCCCACTCCCCTTTTTGTCAGCTTTCCTCAGAAATGTGCTGGCACTGCTGCATTCTTCCCTCCCTGACACGAGGTATGATTAATGGCAGTTCTTAAAAACTACAAATTCCCTTTTTGTCAGCATGGCCAACAACTGAAGTTTCACGTGCTAGCAGCTTCATCAGTCTTCAAGCAGGAAACAAATCATGACACATTCCCCACAGGTCAGAATAAATGTTCCACTGTGGTACTTCTTTATCATTACTGAAAGAGAAATGCACCTAAGGAGAAAGCACCCAAGATTCATTCTGAAAAATCCTTCCAAAATTCCCTTTAGTCTGCCTCTGCTCAATGCTCATGGATACAGGTTGTGGGAAGCAAAGAAGTATATGCCTACACTGAGCCCCTTTTCAGGAAAAAAGAAAAATAAAAGAAACCAGTTGAAAAGTAGTTTTATTGAATCAGTAATGCTCATTTTGGTTAGGATGAATAAGAGTTTAATTCAACTCTCTTGTTTACAATTGCCCATACTTACCTTCTGAGAAAAATTCCCCATCCCTGGTTTATCCAGTTGCTGAATTTTCTTCTGTTAAGTTTAAGCAAAACAAATTTCAGCAGCTCTCATCAGGAAAGCTGGGGGAACTCCTGTTGTGTTACAATCTTATCTCTAAACTGTTTCCAGCTTGAACAATGTATTGAAAAAGAAAAGTCCTGACTAAATTAGGTAAGGAGACTTTGAAAATATCTTTCTGGGGCATTCCTGCCATAGTCAGGGAGGAATCAAGTTGGCTTTCCTGCCCAAGAAGAGCCAGTCCTTGGCTATCAGACCCTCTGACCTGATCTGCACCAAGTTTCTCTGAGCTATTAGTCCATTGTGCATGGACTATCAACCAGAGTCTTCCACTCTGTTGCTGAGAAAGTGGGCATTTTCTTTCAAAGCCATCTGGGGAAGAAGCTGTGGTCCATTTACCTATGGTTTTGGGCTAGACTTATCCCCATGAGAGCCCTTGGGCTACTGACAGTTGCTCCCATGGCACAGGGGTCTGTCCCACAGCAGGGCCCTGCTGAGCAGAGCCCCAGCCCCAGCACACGAGCCCGCTGCCAGCTGCTGCTCGCTTCCGAGGAGCGAAGCGCAATTGCTCAGCCACGGCTTCTGCTTTGCAAATAGGTGCTGGGAGCCCTCGTTATTAACCCAGTTCCTGTGGGCTCCCTTCTCACTGCACTGGGCAAAGTTTTGATTGGTGGAACGAGGTACTGAATCCACAGCCTTGTAAATATCTGTATATTGTGGATCAACAGGGTTGCCTTTATTGGTGTGTCTTGCTGTCTTCCCAGCACAACTGTTTGATCTGACTCATTTCTCTGAAAACATGCTAACTGACATTAATTATAATCTCACCCCTCAGGTCTTTCTCAGCTAATCCCTTAACCGCTTTTCCCTTATTTTACCATGTCTGAATCAGGCTAAGTAAGTTATAATTAGCAGTATCACTCTCATTCTCTGAACATTGACACAATATTATCACTTAGACATGATTTTCTGGGGTTTTTTTTAATCATTCCTCTATTTGTTAAAATTATCAAAGGTGCAGAAGTCAAGTTGGCCAATACTTTTATAACTCATAGGAGCAAATAAGCTGAGCCTGCAGATTTGCCAATTTTAGCATCTGTTACTTAACAGGCCAATAATTAGTGGGTCAGAAAGCAGTTCATTTGATATACATGTATTACACTGCTTCTTCCAAATATAATAAGGAAATTATTATTTTGTCTTTTCTGCACCATTAAAAGCAATTTTACCAGCTTTATCTAGATATGGCCAAACATTTCTGGGCTTGAGGGCGGTGTTTGTTGGGTTGTGATTTTTTTTTTATATTTATGCTCTTAACTTTATAGTCCTTTTTGACTTTCCATTCAGAGACCTTCTTCTTTGGCAGCTTCATCTTTCCATATCAATTTCCCAAGATCTGTGGCTCCTCACTTAGGACATTCTTCTAGCCTGTATCCAATTTTTTCATTTGCTAAAAATTGCTTCTTTATTTCTAATCATGGCTTTCCCTTAACAACTGAAAAGAGTGCCAATGTTCTTTTCTTTGACAGTGACTTTTGGACAGCTAATAAATGCTACTCAAGAGCCATCACCTTCCACGTACATTGTTCTGCCCAGATATATTACCCAAACAGATTCTCCTTATAACTTTCCTCAGATTTCATAAATTAAAGCTTTTGAAGCTGTGCTTCATGTGATTGGCCACGCTAAATATAATCAGGCCTTGAACACTGGTCTCTTGGTAACCACTGGCTTCCAATTCAGCAACTTTCATCTTTATTCCTTGTAGAGAAGTCCAAAATATTTATCTTATAATGGTAAGGCTTTTAAGTTATGTAAGTGACATTTTACCAACTTTTTGGAAGAAGTGGTTAGGTCACCATCCCTTTGAATGCAGAAGACAAGATTAGATCTTTTTTAAAAAGACATTCTTTGATCTAGTTCTGAAAAAATTTTATCCAGCCTCTGCATGGAGAGGGTCAGCCTAGGTGAGCAGGGAGGTCCCTTCTGTCCAGAGAGTCTGAAAGTCTTGGAACAAAAATGAAACTCTATTGATGTTTAATTGGTAACTGCAAATCTTTCCGTTTTTAATTTCCCCATAACAGTGCAGATTTGAATTCTGCCCATTACAAAAACTTGGTTAGGTGTAACTCATCAATGTAATTGCAGGTTTTCTAACCCCTCTAAGAGGTCAGCCTTTTTCGTCTTTCTCTTATTCTCTCCTTTCACCCTGCTGCTTCATTGTATTTTCCAGTGTTAGTTGGCACACTGGTCTACAGACGTTCAGGAATCTTCATTTTGAGTTCATGTCTTGCTGCAGCTACGCAGCAATAACATGAGAGGCAAAAGACACAAGTTAGAACATGAAAAATTTCAATTATTTATCACCTTTTTTTGGTTTGATTTGGGTTTCTTTTTCTTACCTTGAGAGTGGTCAGATACTGGAAGAGGTTGCCCAGAGTGGTTACAAGATAGATCTCCTTCCCAAGAGGTGTTCAAAACTCAACTAGAAATGGTCCAGAGCAACTTGATTTACTGATACTTAATTTGAGCAGGGAGGTTCCCCAGATGACCCCCAGAGGTCCCTTCCAACCTAAATAATTCATGATTCTATGAGCTATAGACCTAAAACAAGGTAATTGTATCTTCACTGTACAGTCCTGCCTCTGAAACTCTTTTTTTCCTCTCTATCTGTCTTAATCACATCATAACCAGAGGTGTTAACGTTCACATCATTAACATCTCAGCAGGTCAATGTAATTGATAATGTCAGTGAAATTAAAATGTCTTTTTATTAAGGCTGTACCATTTCTTCAGGTCTTTTCCTCACCAGACTGGAATCCAGCCTTTATGCTTCATGAAAGCAAAATCCTTGATAATATGTCTTATTTCAAGTGTTCGTATGTCAGCATAGTGAGATACTCCAATGCTTCTCCTGACTTTTTGCAGGATATAAATAGTACATAACAGAAATAATGCATTGAAGAAGCTGTCTGAATGGTGTTACACATAAACAGATACTTCTGCCTCAATTAGTGAGGTTCTGACAGTGCCATTCTTGCAAAACACTGGTTTTGGTAAACTGCTTCCTTCAGGCCTACATGAATGAATGCACTGGGCAAGGCAGGTGGAATGTTATAATATATGCAGGAGTTTCTGAGTTTTGAAGAGCCTGCCTTTGCAATAAAAATGTAAAGCTAGAATGTATAAAAACATCTTTGTCAATTACATAATCATTTTTTGGCATATTCTGGTGGGCTAAATATTTACAGCATTGCTAATAAACTCCACTGCTTTTCACTTTTGTTTGACAGATTTGTGGTAAGGTACCATAAATGTACCAGAAGCACATTAAATCACCTTGAAGAATATTTCAAGATGCATTGGCTGTTATACATAATGCAAATTCAAGGTGAAGCACTTCAAGTTCTAGAAGTTACAGTAGTAAAAAAAGTAGAACCTAATGATGACAGATGACAAAATGCAATGGGAACTGCAGCGTAGACCAAACAGATTTTTAGGAGACCAGAATTGCACAAACAGTCCATTAAACCTTCTGAAGTTATATTTAATTAGAAATGACTAGATTTTTTTGTTATTTATTCATATACTGTTAATATAGTACTCACTGACACACAGGTATATGTAGGTATCTAATATAAGAGTCCTAAAACCTAAGGTAAGCAAGTGTCTCACACAGAAGTGTATAATGTACTGTGAAGAACACAGGTACACATGAAGAGATAGGGATAAATATTTACCAGCAGAATTACTATAGCTTTTATAACCTTTACTGCATTTCTGAAAGGGAAAAGCCCTGTGCCTGAGAGCCTTTTACAAGGGTGATTACCTATTAATAAACTAAGAAGCCTAAACCAAATATTACCCATTAAGCAAAACAAAATAAAGCAAGATAGATCTCAAATTAAATGACAGCTGCAATAAAGTGAATTAACATACTTTTAACATACAGTATGAAGTCAACAACTGCACTTTCTATGAGCAGAAGTGTGATTCAGATTGTGAAATTACCTTTCTGAGACTTAAGAAGGCATGATAATGGCAGTATAACAAACACAACCTTCTTCCAGCCGCTTTGAGGCAGCTGCTAGGTTTATCAGAATTGCTGTTTATTGAGCAACTTATGCAATTTTCCATTATTTAACCTAATTGCCCTTGTTCCATTCAAAATGGCTTAAAACCCTCTCTTTCCCATTTTGGCAAGCTGATACACTACAAACACAGTTTCCAACCCTTGCAATGCAACTTGATTTAAGACAGCAATTTCTACGAATTTGGATGTGTACAAGTTGTCGTGCAGACACCCTTAATCACAGCTTCTAAAGGTTACAAATATTACTCACCACTAGGGAAACTCTCTGTAGGTAAGTTTTCAGAGCCTTGAGCTGACGTCTGCTTTGGACTAGCCCCAGGACAGCAGTAATCTCCATCTTGTTGGTCCAAGAGGAAACTTCCTGTGCTCTACTCTTATGGATGGGATCCTCCTTCCTCTTCAACTGCTCAGATGTATTGAGGGATGTCACATCGTACATCTCTGAAATATGCTGTTTCCTCTCCTTTTTCTCTCCACTTAAAATCAATGGGATTATCTTCAATTTAGCCCCATGTCAAACCCTGTAAATTGAACTCTTCTGCTGGCAGTTTGCATGTTGTCAACCTCTTTTAAAGCCATGATAGAAGGGTCTCAAAATAGGAAGGTTTCAGGATAAGGAGATTAGTGCACAGCTCTTTTATCAAATCCCACCTAGGATAAGAGATGAATTGATGATGCTGTCAGTTCCTCTCACTGTTTAGTTTCCTCTGGCTGTTTAGTTTCATTGATGATCTAATTCACCAATATTTTCTCTGGCTTCATTGATACTCCCATTGCACCTGCCAATATTTTCTACTCTCTCAATGATTTTTCAATCATTTTTGGTCCTATTAGCAGCAAAGGGTCAGGAGAATTGAGACATTTTATTCACCCTAGCCAAAGGAAGGTCACTCCTGGCAAAAGAATTTTTTGCAGGTAAATTAATAAGAAATTTAGTTAAGCCAGTAAAACCAGCACTAGCAGAGCATTAGGAGAGTATGGAAAGACAGCTTTAAATACATAAGGTTTGTCCAAAGGAGTTTATTATTTTACTGCTGTCTCCAAGCAATGGTTTCAAAGAAACTAGTCATTCTCAGTATTTATTTTTTAAAAATGCACAAAATTGATTGAGAGATTATAAGTTGTCAACTTATGTGATTATTTCAATTTTTCAGCAATGAGTTTAATTTATTTTAAGGTGTATATATAAACAAACCTCAAAAACATTTAAGAGTAAAATCTTACATTTCTCCTTTGATAATATTTCCACAAAGTGGACTTGCACTGCAGAAGAGACTGCAGTAATTTTCTTCCATTTTCAGCCAGTTTTTTATTTTTTATTAGGAGGACTGCCAGATTGTCTTATGCTTGGGGAGGACTTGAATTGAAAAGGATATTCTCTCTGCTGTGGTCTCAAATGTCATAGTTCTTCCAGCTGGCATAATATAAAAAGAGCGAATAAGTATATAGGATGCATGGGACAAGAGCACTTCAGTACATCAGCATATATACAGGGTTAAGTATTTGTAAACTCATTCCCTGTATTTAAATTTCATGTCTTTTATTCCCTTGCATGTTAGCATCACTTCCACATCAAAGAAACACATTTTGTTTTAACAAGTTGTGAAACCAGATGCCATGAGAATGAAATCCTCTCCAAATGCACTGGATGCTTTAATCTCTGTCTCTCAAAATGCAGGCATTATATATTAAATAAATTTTCTCCCAGTTTAACTGGAACAAACATCCCGTAAGATCCAGTCCATTGAATAAATTTAAAGACTGAAAATTAAATGTAGTTCCCCTGCCTCCTAATAGCAACTCCTTCTTTCTCTGAATCAAAACCAAGCAGGGTGTGCCTGAGAGTTCTCATCTCTCGACAACTGTTAGGACTTGCCAAAATAGCCCCTGGAACCAGCAGAATTTTAAATCTCAGTCTTTTCTGAAGGGTAGAGGGTTTTCCCAGGCACTGCTGGCCATGGCTCCTAGGAACTGTAGTAGGTACATTCTATAAGATTTTCTTTGATCTCCAGAAGTTTTTCCATGCTGTGGGTTGAGAAGATGTGGGATGTAATTTTCAGCAGACATTGGTACTCGCCAGTGGTCAAAGACATAATAAAAAGCAGTGCAGGAGCTGCCCCTGGCCAGGAGAGGAGAGAAAAATCTGTCCAGTTAGGACAAATCCACTGAAATCTCTCAGCACTCAGGATGGCTCCTGGGCTGGATTTAAGACATCCAAACACAGACTGACATAGATAAAAGCCCCTTTTCAGCTGTTATATAGCCTAAATTCTCTAGGCCTCCAGGATTTCAGGTTTCTAGGTGACAAAACCTGAGATGCTTAAAGAAAGTTTACTAATTCAGGGCCTACTAAGAGCCAGTCCCAGCCTTTCCTCTCATTGTCTTGTTTGATGGACTTGACATAGTTGGTTGTCTCAGAACATATTGAATGAGTCTCTGGACAAAATTGGATTGCAAATGCTTATTCCTTTGGAAATATGGTTAGAGGAATGATGCCTCTCTCTGCCCATTGGATTGGGACTATTTTTACAGTTGCTTAGTGGTTAGAGTTCTTATTCAGAGGTAAGGAGGGTGCAGGCCAATTCCCAGTCCTGACTGTCACATGCTGGTATGTTTCCAACACTCACATTATGGAATAGCACTGTAGACAGCTATTCCCTGGTAAATGGCAAATCTCAGCCTCTCCTGAACCTGTGAATTAGAAAGGGGGAATACTGCTTTAGCTGCAAATGCAAGCAGTCTCAAAAATGAGGTCATTCCTGGTCTTCTTTTCGCAGCCCCAACCACTGCTGTGCATTTGGCATAATAATACTTAACACAAAACTCTTAATTCAGTCCTGGGGGTAGCAACATGAATCCAGAGCTCCCACATCCCACCTGAAGCACTGGTAAATGGAGGTCATTATGCTCCTTCTTTTCTAACCAAGATACTTCGTAACTCTTCTGTGCAAAGTGGAACTGGTTCAGAAGGAATTTGGTCCTACTACAGGACTGCCTTTAATCTGGTACACAAAGTAGTCCTGCAGTGTGGAAAAGTAGGTCAGAATCTCCTGATGAACCTGAGCCTCCTGAAGAAGGGAAAAGGGATTTGCTTGTGTCCTTAAGATAGAGTGGTGCATCCTTCTTTTTAGAGGAGGTGATGAAGGTGCTTATTAGCAGAACGAGACTTTAAAATGAGAATCCTGAGGGAAATTAGGTACCTATTAGCATAGAATGAGAAAGCAATATCCTAGAAAGTGGTCAGATTGAAGACATATTTTTGCAGGCTTCTCCCATAGACTCATGTAGATGACTGCCTCCTCAGTGTGCTAATTGCCAAAATTTCCATTTGGAAGCGTTGCACTCTCTCCATGAACTATGCTTAGCATTTCTTGTTTTCTGGATGTGGGCATTCAAAGCCTTAATTATAATAGTAGTCTTGATATAGCCAGGATAGTATAAATGAAGCAAGATTTGTAGAGAGATCATGTTTCCTATTAGAGCAACTCATACAACAGGAAAAAGAAAACAGGCTATCAGGCATTTTTAAAGCGTTTTGAAGCTCCTCCTCTTTTTTCTGCCGATGTTTGGATTAATAAAAGATATTTCTGTGTCTACAAAACTTGCCTCATCCATTCATGGCAAAAAATGCATTACCACCTTCCCTAGATTTTAAGATTTGTCCAGTACAACCCATTTTGGTAATATTCAATGCCTTTCATTTCTGAGTGAGCTGTGACCGTGGGAGCAGAAACAAGACAGCTTGGTTTCTCAGTGTTTTTTGTGCTTTGTACCCTCAAACCACTTAGCAGAGGTTTTGACCTTGGTGGTACCCAGAGACTCTAGGAAAACTTTGTCAAAACAATTTCCTATTCCTACCTCCAGAGTCAAGATACTTCCTAACAATACCTTGGGTGCTTCCCTGTTGTTTACTGTTGTTTACTGACATACATTTTTATGGAAGTCATCTTGCTTTTTTAATCACTCAGGCATCATTTCTGCATCAGCATTTAATACTCTGGGGACAATTAAGAATATTTTGCCATGCCTTATGCCTTTAACAGAAAACTCAGACCCTACATATGTCTAAAGGGGTTCTGTCAGTGTAAAATGGGTGGTTCTCTTTGCCACTGATGCCACGACCACAGTTTTGGGCTCCTCATGATTTTTCCCCTGCCTTCCCAGTGCCTACTCCAGCCTTAGGCACTGGATCCCACAGTCCCTCTGGAATCTTTCTGGGGTCCCCAAGGAAGGTACCACTTACTTTCAGGCCACACCATTTCCTAGGGCATTGAGACCTCTTCCTTCAGGATGTCCTTTACATCCTTTCCAGTACAACCCAATACCAGCTTGCTAAAAAAAGAAACTCTCCACATCTACACATGGTTCAGTACACCAGATCTGCTTGCCTTTGATCATTTTATCCCATGCTTTTCCCACTCTGATAAGTACCTACAAAACATCTGCCTACCGTAAGCAAAAACTTTCTAACATCAACTGGTAAGTAGTACTTTTGTGTACAAAAATTAAGACTTCAGGGGTCCTCACTGTGGCCCTCTGTCAGCTTGGGGTGTCTGCTGAGCGTGTCTGGGCTGCTCACAGCATTCACACCCGTGCTGTGGGTGGCAGGCTTATGTCCCCATGTGTCCCCACATGCTTCAATCAATCTTTTGCACCTGCAATCGTTTCATAATGTAAGTGTCTTGCAATATCACAAGCAGCTCCAGATTGCCAAATCTTTTTAACCTGCAGCCCTGAAACACAATTGTAAATTTCAGTGAAGGTCTGTGCACACCATAGCATCTTGTCCTTGCTGCTACATATCTCCAAGGGAAACCTTTTCAGAGCTGGAATCTAGACTACAAGGAAACATCTTTCCAAATACCTGTCAGCTTTTAGGGTTGTGCTGTATTAGTCATACACACAATGGTTTTTGTGACCAAGTTTCAACAAAGAACATGTTTTCTCTTTCTATATGTGCCATCTTGTAGATCTGTTTTCAATCCTTACTTTATTATCTTTGTTATTTCTTTAATTTCAACTTCAAGGTCTTTCTTTTAGCAACAAACAAAGAAGTGGATGAAATTCCAATGGAAGTTCACTCTTAAGCCTGAGCTTTCAAGTTTAGTCTGTCTTTCTGAATAATTTCTTACATTTTATTTATGATCTACCATGACGTATGTTTTTCTCCTAAGACTATTAGAGTGTTCTCACTGACCTCTTCTCAAAAACCTTCTTATCAGCTGCTAACTCCTAATTCTATTCTGCAAAATCCCTGCCTATCTATGATCTTCTCATGTAGTTTTTATGTGTTTCAATTAAAGACTGATCTAGTTTCTCTTTTCTTTTACACATCATCTCTGTCTTGCTTCAAACTTTTTACTCTCTTCTGATTTAGACACATTGGTTTCCTATTTCAGATGTCACCCAACAAGTTTTAAGCGAGCATCACAAGCAATACATTGCCAACACAGCTATTCCCATTAAATACATATTATTATCAATAAAAGTATAGGTAAAGCTAACCTATAAAAACATAGCAAAGCTTTCATCATTAGCTAGGAACCACATCCCATCTCATCAAAAGTTACCCAGATTCATACGAAAAGCACTACCTTTTAATCCAACTGCAACCAGTGTGGCTGGTGAGGGATTTGACTCAGATGAAAACTGAACTCAATAAATTTGTATGACATTCAGTATAAATGGTGATACTCTGTAGGCAGAAAGACAAAGAATATTTAACATTTCCAATTTGATTTCTTCCAATGCAATATTTAGGTCTCATCCATCATTACTTTTGGTGACATCTTAGAGTGGGAGGAGGATACTCCATCATCTCTGAAAATCCTATGCACTTCTGTTTTTCTTGTTAACTGCAAGACTAAGTTGCATGCAAGGAAAAAATTGAAGCCTGTAAATGCTTCTAGGTTTTAGATTTTTGCTAGATATGTTTGGGAAACACTTAAATTAGGTCCAATTAGTCTTCAATCAATCTAGTTGAAGAAATTATTCTTTTGGCTGCATTCACAGGAAACTGTTAAAAGTAAATTATAGTTCTCTGATTGCTAAAGACTGGAGAAAAAACTTCCCTTCTTCACTCCTAACAGCCTACTTCTCTATTTTTAATCAGAGCTGTTGAGTAGTTTGTCCTGGGCAAAGAAAAACATGCATACAGGAACTGATTTGGAATTCATTTCTAATAATAGGCAATAGATACAGATACTTAATAAGCAAAGGATACAGAATGGATTTTTTTTCTCCCCTTTTTGAATGCCATGTATAAAATGTGATTCAGAAAAAAGAGACTCAGGTGTGAATATTGTTTGGTCTACAGCTGGTAAGAACAACTGCACTTATTAAGGTGGGCTTTTATGAGGCTCACTGCATGCTCATAAGTCAGCTAGAAACAAATCTAAATGGATGATAAAATTTAAAAAGTTTTACTAAGCTGGCAGAATCAAAATGAGGTTACAGGAGAAATCAAATTCCATGTAGATAAATTGGCTGGCAGTACAAGAAAATGAAGATATCAATTTATCAAAGAATTATACATATAAATAGTCAAACAGATAATCACAACTTCTTTACTCAGTCATGTAGAAAAGTCAATGGGAATATGGCAAGAAAGGCAGCTGTGGCATAGATATGGCCTTAAATTTCTTCAATTTCTCATAAATATTACAGAATCAGTACTGATATCACTGTTCTTACATAACAATCCATTCAGATGTGTTTTTACTGTGTCATCAGTTCTTAAATTAACTTGGTGACTTTCAGCAGTGGAGTACTGGAGGACAGGCTCTCATTGTAGTAACTCCAGTCTTTCCCAAAAAACTGTATTTTTTATTCAAAGACCTATTTAAGCAAAGCAAATGGTATTTTCCAGCCATAAGAACTTAGAGTACTTCAAAAAGGGTTATTTCCTTCAGGCAAAATCCAAGCAAAGGTTTTCGTGAAGGCTGGGGGTACACAGCAGCTCAGGGTCACTGTGAATAACACTGACACTTGTGAGAGAATTAAATGTGCCTTGAAAGGGGAATTTCAGCTTAAAAAGAGGAAGCTTCTTTTGCACAGAGAGTACTTGCTATAAGTAGCACAAACGTATTTGTGATAGGAAAGGGTGGATTTTCTGATCTGGGCTTTTTGCACACAGTAGAAGAGAGAAACTGAGGACAGAGGAAAGGATGAACATTTCTATTATCAAGCAAGATCCATAGTGGAGTATTTTGCTGCCTCTGAGACAGTAAACTGGAACACTGGAGAAAAATTAAGGCATTCCCCAGTATTGTAGTAATCCTTTTGATTGAATGCTTTAGCCTTTTCTCTTTATCTGGTAATGATTTGGACAGTTACAGACACAAGCATTTGTAATGCTTCTATAAACAAGTAGGAGCACACCTTCATAAAAACATAATTGCTATTGGTGAAGTGACTCCACAGCTGCTCTCTGTTTCATTTGAGCCACAGCTGCTATCATAGCAGCTTCACACACATCCCTTACTTCCTGGAGCAAGGTGACCAGGCTATAGCAGAATGTGCCAGAGCCCATCCTACGGGAGCATCAGCACAGTTGTTTCCTGAATTCCTGAAGCAGGATGTTTATAATCAGGACCTGGGTGAAAGGACCAAAGTGGATCTCCATGGCGTTGTCCGATCATACACATTATAAGGAGGCTGGTCCTAATTTACACCAGTGAATACAAGAATCAGGTTCTTTCTTCACAGCTCGATTCTTGTGGTTGAAGGGAGAAACCAAAACCAAAAGGCAGAATCTTTTCCTTTACCTTTGTAAAGTTAATGTGCCATAAGAAGCACTGTGAGAAAATCAGTATGTGTCCCCAGAGTGATTTCTGCACTAGAACAGAGGCTTGGCTCATTTAATTGAGCTACTGAATATCACATCTTCATTTAATAATTGAGATTAATTTATTGCAAGAAAAGTAGCACCTGATCAGCAATCCTTCTGTTTGAAAAGCAGTATGAGGTTTGTGTCACATGCCCAGCTGATTTTGAAAGACTCCTACTGAAAATAAAGAATTTAACACCTGAGGACTAAGCATAGAATATACTGCATGGTGGCTAATCCTTGTTAGCTGTGTTTGTATAGTTAGGAGTCAAATACAGGTTCATCTTTCTGTGTACACCACACACCTTGACACCAGAGCTGCCCTGCAAACTGCTATTTGAAGTTGTGCCTGTACTGCATTGTGTAGCCATGATGCCATTTCCAAGCAAAGTGCCCTGTGCAGAAATAGGAGGCTTGGAAGAGGGATAGCCTAGGAATGGGCATTTACATTCCCTCTTCTGTACAATGACTCTTGAAGAATCTCCAGCAACTGGCTGGCCTGTCAATCAGCTGTCACCTCTAAATTGTGACCTGTGTGGGAACAGGGGTGTGCTCCCTTTCTGTTTCACTGCAAAGTCAAACAGGCTGCTGTGATTTGGTGAGATGTGAACCCAGCAATTGCTACTTCCCAGCAGACAAGTTTGTTTTACTAGCCTTGATGCAAGTGCAAGAGCTGGGAAAGGAGGACAGACGTCACCTATCGTACTGGTGATGCAGAAGTGGTTCAGCCAACTTGCCAACTCTGTGGCCATGTATAGCTTAAAGTGTGGAAAAATATGTAC
Organism: Brachypodius melanocephalos; assembly: GCA_013398615.1. Lineage (NCBI taxonomy): Eukaryota > Metazoa > Chordata > Aves > Passeriformes > Pycnonotidae > Brachypodius > Brachypodius melanocephalos. The sequence continues at coordinate 6,112,636 of VZSR01001342.1, forward strand.
ACCTGACCTGTCCTTTAGGTGGAAGTCAAACACCACAGCTAATCCAAACAAATGTCTAATTCTGGTTTGATGACGTTCTTCCCCTGCAAATTTCCCCGGCAGTTTCACTTGCAGGGAGAACACATTTGTGTCCTATGATTTGTGCAGTGGGACTCTCTGTCTTTAGGCAGCCACTGCACCCTCTTTCAGAGATACCTGCCCCAAGGCGTGGATGAAGGATTCTGCTTGCAGAGGCACTGGAATGCTCCATGATCTCTGGACCAAAGGTATTATTTAAATAATTGGTGTTTTTTTTGTTATTAAAAGAGGAGTTTCTAAATGCTAGACCAAAGTGATCCCAGAATCATAGTGAAAGTCATGGTTCTCCTGGAGATCTTAGATACAATAAAAGGATATTGCTGAATGGGAAGGGATACAAAATGCATTCAGAAGTCAAAGATTAGGAAGCCAGAGGGTCAGGTTTCCTTCATGTAATAAAAATTAAACAACAAGCCCAGAAATTTAAATGTGATTTGGAATGAAAGATACTTATAAAAGAATGAACAATAGAAAAAGTTTTGCAATTGATTAAAGCAGTGGTACTTTTCTGACTGGGAAGCATAGTTGCTTGAGTAATGTATGCTTTTAAAATATGCCCCTTTTTGGATAGTTATATGGTCATATGGCTTAGTATTAGGGTGGAGGACATCATAGAATCCTCTGAACTCACCATGTTAAGGAAATTTTCTTAAGGTGTGATTTCCTTTGATAAGGCTTGTACAAATCAACCTGTATTTACAACATGGGGATAGGCTGGTAAATGCATTTTAGGATAATTTAATTTACAAGCCACTGGAATAGCGTCCAAGTCAGCAGTGGAAAGTCTTTGTCACTGATGTCCTGCTTCCAGGAGGCTCCCACCACTGCTCATGGAGCTGCTCAGTGTTGCACAGGGTGGAAATTTTAGAAAAATACCCCATGCTAGAAAAAGAAAAGAAAAAAAAAAGTAATTTACTACTTCAGTGTTTAGTTTTGTTTTGAGCTCAGCATGGGGCAGGAGAGCCTTCCCATAGAATAAGTGTGCCTGTTGTAAGAAAACAAGCTAATTACCTGTGGGAATATGCAAGAAAGGAACATTTTGGAAGGAACTTAAGGGTAATGAAGGAACTTAGGAGTCAAAGAGCACCGATATGACACTGTCTTTCAAAAGATAATGACTACATCCAAAACTGAAAACAGCAAAAAAGAGAGCAAATGAAAACCCAGGCAAGCGTACCTGATACAAAGCTCTTGTTTACTCCAAGACCTTAATGTTTCACTGTGCCTATTGGGGTTTTACATGCTGGTTTCACTCGCTGGATTGGGAGGAACAGGAGAGAGAAAGCCAATCTCAAAATAACTCACACAGGGTTTTCTGGGAGCTGCCCTCAAAAGTAAAGGTTGCTCTTTTTCCCAAATCTTGATGTTAGAGTTTTTGGCATCCAGAGGGTTCTTGACATGTTTGAGAGGCGGGTCAATGCAAACATCACGAAGTTCAACAAAGCAAAGTGCAAGGGCCTACACCTGAGTTGTGGCAATCCCAGGGACACAGTGAAATGATTGAGAGCAGCCCTGTGGAGAAGGACTTGGGCATGATGGTTGATGAAAAACTCAACATGAGCTGCAGGAAGTGTGCACTCACAGAGCACAAAGCCAACCATACCCTGGGCTGTATCTAAAGCAGCACAGCCAACAGACTGAGGGAGGGGATTCTCCCCCTCTACTCTCCTCTTCCCTCATGAAACCCCACCTGGAGTTCTGCATACAGTTGTGGTGCCCCTGACACCAGAAGGACACGGAACTCTTGGAGCAAGTCCAGAGGA